>JAXIVJ010000460.1:202500-233372 GCA_036785665.1 Chirona hameri | reverse complement strand
AATCAGCGGCGGTCTATAGCTCAATAAAGTCGTCATCATCCCAAATAAAGTAAAAATGTACAAAGTTAAGTGACTTTTCGAGAGAAAAAAATATCACTATCGCTTTCAGCAGCACTTACTTCATATTTTCGACTACAACCAGCGTATATTCGACAACTTTCAGAAAGGTGAAACATCCCCTTTAAAGATATATCGGATTTTCCCAAGTTTTCCTTACTTCCTCAACATTTCCCCAAGCAAATTGTCGGGCTGGCAGTACCTATTTTTATTTTAGCTGTTACAATAGACCCACATGTGTCATTCAAAGCTGTGTTGGCAGTTACTAACTGGACTATGTATTTACTAGTGGTGCCAGTTTCAGAAAATATTTGTCCTATGTCCGACCGATGTCCAAGACCATGGTCAGCTGTTCGTCCCGAAAATCATTGTTTGTCCGAAATTTGTCCGAAAGCAGAAAAAGTGTTTGATATGAAAATGAATTACATGTGGCACACTTTCTTTTTTAATAAAAAAAGTAACCAAGTGATTTTCGCGACAAGTCATCCTTTGGCATTGGATGTCCGAAAATGTCCAAAGAAATATGCTTATGTCCGTCCGAAGACCGAATCGGTCTTCGGACAAATTCGGAATTCGGAAAATGATTCTACCGATTGACACCGATTCCGAACGATTGACAGTATTTACATTCGGTCTAATATGTCTTTTCCCTCGTATCTCTCACCTCTCTCGGGTCTCTCACCGTAGGCAAAGCGATAGTTGGCTGAGTCCGCACTGCAGCGGGCCGGTATGACAGATCCTGCCTCAACAACAACAATAACAACAATATTTATTTTCATAACTATGATGGTACAGACATTGTCCATGTGATGGTGCAAAAGCTTGAGCTTAATTATGGGCACCAACACCTGGTCAAAGTGCGAGAAAGGAAAAAAAGTGGTTCAGTTACCACGACCAGTGAGGAGTGGGCCAGTTAGTAATGCAACTGAGGGATGAGCCGGTGCTGATCCGTGGACAAGACGTTTACGAAAGCCTTGAGGTGCTTTCTAAGAATTTTTGGAAAGCAGCGGAGATCAGTGGTGCGGTATGTTTTGTTGTGTTTTGGCCAAAGAGAAGTGTGTTGATTTTGGTTGTGTCTGGTAAGCCTTGAAAGTCAATGTGTAGGTGTGCAGAAATTTGTCTTGAAAGGTTGAATCTCGCGGTGGTGTACAGTGGACAGTAAAGAAGGAAATGAGTTGTGTTTTCTTGGTTGTGGCCGCAGGTACAAGCAGGGGTTGTGACTTTCTGTATAGAGTATTGGTGTGCGTTCAATTTTGACATCCCAGTCTGATCTGTGTGTGAAGTGTGTTGCCTAGTTTGGTTCCTAATGTGAAGTAGTGTGATGGTGGTGGTGTGCCATGTAGTGATTTAACATTGTGTTCAAACTGTTTACGGCTTTGGCATGACTGGATGCAATGATACAGGAAGTAATTTCGGGACGTGTTTGGGATGAATGATCTCTGGTAGCTGGATGTCCGGGCGTGGAGGACTGTCAGTTGGTCTGCGTTTCTGAGAACTCGTCCTGCGTCTTGTCGTCTTGTCTCGGGAATCATATGTCTAATGTAGTCTGGTATGTGAGTTGTGTTGTCTTTAAGGTTTCTATATAGCAGTAGTCGGTGAATTTTATGCCTCGTCTTCAGGCTGTCCCATCCCAGTTCAAGCCTCAGCTTATTTGTTGATGTCCGCGGTAGTGTGTTAGTAGCTATCCTCGCAGCTCTATTTTGCAATCTTTCCAGTCTCAGTTCGTCAGATATCGTCAGATATCGTCAGATCTCCGTCGTAGATACAGTCGCAGTAGTCAAAGTGTGGTCGTATGTAAGTCTTAATAAAGTGTGTCGAGTACTTGGCGTGGCAGAAATTTGGCTATCGGGTAAAGCGGACGGAGAGCATTATTAATTTTGCTTACAATAGTGTTAATATGGGCATGGAATCGGAGGTGCCTCCTCATTAGCCAATCACGTTTGGGGCATTATGAACCATGGGCACTTTTGAATTCATGGCACTTATGAACTCTGGGCACTTATGAACTCTGGGCACTTGTAAATCCTGGGCACTTGTGAATCCTGGGCACTTATGAATCGTGGCACTTATAAGCTCTGGCACTTATGAATCCGTGGCACTTATGATACGGACCCTATGACAGTGGCCGGGGCCAACCGATACTTGGCATATTCTGCACCGTTGCGCCCAGCTGGCTCGACCCGCAGGGACCTCGGACATTTTTTTTTTGTGGATAGATTTCCGGATGAATGTTTTTGAATGGATGGATTTCCGAGGTCAGGCCCCGCGCTGAGCATAGCTTGTTGCGCAGGCCCTGACCCCCCACCACCCGATCAAGCAATTCCTGGCGTCCGGCAGAATTTAGAAGCGAAAGTTTTACGTGCCCGACATACCTGGACACGGTCCGCCCCGCCCTCTGGCGTCACCTGACCTTGAGTGCGACCGCTGCCACCGGCCACAGGCCATCCCAGTCAGGGGTAAATAGCGAGCAGATCCCTTTTGATCCTCTCGACTGCCCGTCCTCCATCCTTTGTCACGCCCACGTTACCCCGGGTCTGGTGGTCGCTGGCCACCGGGCATGTGGTGGCCTCGAGCTGCCCCCCGGGAGTGGTGGCCGTCTGCATGGCGTGGGCTCTCCTCGCAGCTTCGCGCTGCGGGGAAGGGCCTGTCCATGGGCGGTTGCCCGGTCGGCGTCCATTTTGACCCACTTTACCCCTTCTCCTTCATCCCATGGCTGCGCAATGGTCCAAGTAGACCGAAGCGGCCTTATTCTAACCAAACCAAAAAAAAAAAAAAAAATAGCGAGCGCCGAAGCGACTCGAATCCGGGCTGCCACTATTCCGGGTGAGGTCAGAACAGAAGTCCAGCGCTCTCCCAACTGAGCTACAGGGGCGGACATTTTTTTCATTTTTTCTTATAAATTTAGTCCGAATGTTTTGTATGGATGGATTTCCGAATTCAGGACCCACGCTAAGCAGAGCTTGTTGCGCAGGTCCTGACCTCACCACCCGATCGCGCAATTCCTGTTGGCCGACAGAATTTAGAGACGAAAGTTGTACGTGCCCGACATACCTGGACACGGTCCGCCCCGCTCACTGACGTCACCTGACCTTGAGTGCGACCGCTACCACCGGCCGCAGGCCATCCCAGTCAGGAGCAAACAGCGAGCGCCGAATCAACTCGAACCCGGGCTGCCACACCGGGATAGGTCAGAAGTCCAGCGCTCTCCCACTGAGCTACAGGGGCGGACATTGATCATTATGGTGTTTCATTTTGCACTTGGTGTTAGGAATCAATTGGCACCCTAGCTTTCCTGGTTCCGTTTTTCATGCTGATTCCGAAAATGAAGTCCGTTTTTGCAGCAAATGAGTGCTAATGGTGGCTCATTTTTTGCCCTTTTGGTTGGAATTCTCGCCATTGCGGCCATCCTAAGCGGTTTCTGGATAAAGTCCAGGAAATGCGATCACATTCTAACCTAAAAGGGTGTTTGCGGTATCAACATGTTTAATGACACCTTGTGCTCGTAAATTATACCCAGGTCCATGGCAGGTCACTGACCTGCGACTGCATTTTGAAGTCATGGTGCTCATTTTTTTGCCAATTTTCACGTTCAGGAAGGCAATAATTTTACTAATCATGCATAGAAAGGTACGAACATATCAACAATTGTTCGTTTCTAGAACAAAAGGTTCAGGAACAAAAGGCGTAGCTAACTGCAAACTTTCACACAAGAATGTTTTAAAATATAACTATTATTCTGTTAATGGACAAGTTTCACGTTATGGGTTTTTTAGCTTAAAATAATTAAAAAATATAACATACTAAACATCAGTCATTTTGTCGAAAGATGCATCGTTGCAGTAAAAACAAATTAGCAAAGGTAGCAAAAATCCATTGTTAAAAAATGTTCTTGATGTGCAAACGGTCGTGACGTCACACATGATGTTTGGCCCAATTTGGCCATGGTTGATCATCTGCCGTAACCAGGACCGTAACGTTGTTATAGGGCCTTGACCGTAACCATGTTCTCGGGGGCGTATTTTTGCAACTACTCAACGGATGTGTTTGAAAATTTGCACACAAAAACGTTGGTATGTTACAAGTGTCATATTTAAGTTCTGAAATTCTCAAATGTCGGGATCATGAGCAGCCTGCGCTAGAGTGCAACTCTGTTTTCCCCTTAGAAACAAGCAGACAATGCTTGTAAACTTGTATGGCCTTGAGGCAATGCACCTCAGTTTCCACCCAAGATAACTATAACTAACTTTCCACCACTGTGCGTACACCAATGTAATGATTGAGCGCGTGCCTTTGGTCAAGTTAAACTTCCATGTATAACGAATATTTTTCAGATATAAAATTACTCCTCGGCTCCGTATGCAGAGGCCTATACGATAAAGTACTTGGTTTGCCAAGCAGAAGCAATCAACAGGTAATTGGCATTATGCGAGGTAGGTGGCAGTATGGGAGACACTTGGGAGTTTTTATAGGGCTGTAGGGCCACTTATGCATAGCCACGACAATAACGCCACTTCTGCGAGCCGCAAGCACACCTCAGCATTCGTTTCTTGTTTGACATCGGAAGGCCGATGAATACCGCATTTGGCGAAGTTATTGTTGCATTTTTCTGAACGAAATAATAGTAATATCTCCATTTTCCCGTCCATTTCTACCACTACATCAACTAATCACAAGCTGAATCTTCGAGAAAAAAATACCCGCTCGCCTATTAACACGCGCACTGCAGGGGCTTTGCGCCGAACACGAACTGCAGGGGGGTTGATTTCCGCCCCGCCCCCCGCCCCCCCCCCCCCCACCGAGATCTCGAAAACTACGCTACGTAGCGAGAAGCAGAAAACGGCATTTGATAGCTTGATATTCTATCGAAAATAGTTTTTTCCTTTTTTAGTACATCGCTCCAGAAATTCCCATATATCTCAGAAACTATGCTAGTTAGAAACAAACGGGAAAAAAGAAAACGCCAGCCAGTGAAATTTTGAATCGGTAAGGTGTCCTCAAATTTTATTTCAGGTCAACATTTGAGGCTCCAGAGGTAAAAAATGAAAAAATCCGTTTTTTTGCTAAATTGTTTTTCGCAAATAACTTTTTACTTACTAAAGATAACGGAAAACTGTTTACGCCATTGTGTTTATCTTGTGAAGGCGCTTCGAATGATATACATGGTGACCTTGTTAAGTTAACTTAAAAATTTGACCACAGGTCAAGGTCAAGTGGTGACCCAAGTAGGGCATGTTGCATATGGGAAGACGTGTCTCGACGAGACAAACACATTGATGTCTGTTGTACTTATCTATCTTTATTATGTCGGGAGTTATTGACAAAAAAGTGATGGTAACCTCGCAATCATGACCTCAAATGACCCAATAGGGGTCACTGAACAAAACTTACAATTGGATCATCAAGAATATCCTATAATGACATGATTCAGAAGTAATTGGTTTAATATCATGCATATCCTTGAAATAGGAAGCATTTGTATATTTCCCCATTGACTTATTATGGGAGGTTACGAAATTGACTTGACCTTAGGTCACCGGTATCAAAATTCCAAGATATAAGAATTGCAAGTACTTATGCCCTCATGACATACTTTAAGTTTCAAACTGATCGGTGAAAAACTGGCTTTGGCACAACTGCAAACAGTTTTGGAGATGGGGTCACTTGACCTGGTCTGGTGACCTGACCTAAGATGACCAGAGGTTATTTGTTTTTTCAAAGTGTGCGCAATTGATGTCCTAACAGGTGTGCGAATACCTGGCGGCGCTGCGCGCCGCCGTTCTTTCGCTATCTTTTACAAACCTGAGGGGGGCGGAATCCCCCCCCCCCCCCCCCCAGTGCGCGGGTTAACCCTACTTCCTGCGGGCGGCCAGAATTACGTTAACCTGCGGGGGGCAGATTCTTATCACCAATCAGAGGGCAACAAGTATAAATGGAGTTATTAGTTTGTAAGGTATTTATACAACTTGTTGAGAAAAATTAACATCACCATCGTTTTTTTTTATTAAAAATAATATATTAAAGTTCCCAAAAATGTATATGGTTACGCGACATGAAACTTGTCCATTGTATTCAAATATGTAGGCTAACTTTGTTCTTCTTCGTTTTCTCAACGATAGATCCAAACATATTTTGGAGAAATAGCTGAGAGATTTATCGTGCTTTGTTTATTATTCCCTAAAAAAAAAACATTCTAGGGAAGCGGAAATGAAGCAGAAGCCACGATATCTTGAAGTTCATATGAATCCAAGCTATTTGGTGGGCCCGAGGTGCGACGTTCGTCTGTCGATGGTGAGTAAGCCGTATGCGGTATAGCTTACATGAGTGTTTGTCCAGCTGCATGTTTTTGTAAACGCGTAAATGTTATAAATTTGTTTTAAGATAGTTTCGTTTAAAGCCAGGTTCACAACGAATCCGTTGACCACCGTTATTCCGTCGATGATTGTTTTTTTCCATTGAACAATTGATTACAATGCTGCGACTAACGTATTAATTTTATTGCCATGATAAATAAGTATTTAAGAATAAAATGACATTTGTATTAGGATTTGGCTATGGATCCAACAGAGAGACGCCAAAATGTCTTTAAAAGCCATCTGTCGACGGACCGATGGCCGTCAGCAGAGCAGAAAATGGATCCGGTGTGAATCAAACTGTATCATTGATACAGTACAATCGGACTGTGTCTAACAGAGAGACGACCACTGGCGGATCCAGGGGGAGGGGGAGCATGGGGTCATGCCCCCCCCCCCCACAAAAAAACGCCTGAAATCGGACCAAAATTTGCACATTTCCTGATATATAAGAAAATCTAAGCAACCTTAACTAAGGATAAGGAACGTTTGTTTTAAATCACATCAATGCATAAGCAAGCGAAATCCGATGAGTTTTCATAATTGTGTGAGAGTTTTTGGAATCCGCCTTCCCCCTTCAAACCACTCGTCCCCCCGCCCCTACGACCACCACCGTTCTAGATCAGACAATGGAGACGACAAAATATCTTTAAAAACCATCCGTCGACGGACCGATATGGCCGTCAGCAGATCAAAATGAAACCGGTGTGAATCGGACTGTATCATTGATACAGTTCAAATCGGACCGTAGCATTGATACATTCCAATCGAACTGTTGTACTGATACAGTCCAATCAGACTGTATCATTGATGCAGTCACACCGGATCCATTTTGATATGCTGCCGGCCACATCGGTCCGTCGACGGATGGTTTTAAAGACATTTTTTCTTCTCTCTGTTATATATACATACAGTCCGATTAGTCTCTATACAGTCCGATTACAGTCCGATTCACACCGGATCCATTTTGATCTGCTGACGGCCATCGGTCCGTCGACGGCTGGTTTTAAAAGATATGTCTTCTCTCTGTACATACAGTCCGATTCACACCCGATCCATTTTGATCTGCTGACGGCCATCGGTCCGTCGACGGATGGTTTTAAAAGATATGTCTTCTCTGTTAGATCCATAGCCAAATCATAATACACAAATGCCATTATATTTGTCAATAATGATTTATAATGGCAATAAAATGAATACGTTAGTCGCAGCATTGTAATCAATTGTTCAATGAACAAAAAGCAATCGTCGACCGAATAACGGTGGTCAACGGATTCGTTGTGAACCTAGCTTTAGGCGAAACTATCAAAACAAATTTATAACATTTACGCTATTACAAAAACATGCAGCTGGTCAGACAAACTCATGCGAGCTATACCGCATACGGCTTACTCACCATCGACAGACGAACGTCGCACCTCGGGCCCACCAAATAGCTTGGATGCATATGAACTTCAAGCTATCGTGGCTTCTGCTTCATTTACGCTTCCCTAGAATGTTTTTTTTAGGGAATAATAAACATAAAGCACGATAAATTAAATTCCTAAGCTATTTCGAAAATGCCAGAATATTGTTTTGGATCTATCGGTTGAGAAAACGAAGAAGAACAAAGGTTAGCCTATATATTGGAATACAATTAACAGAATAATAGTTATCTTTTAAAACATTCTTGTGCCAAAGGTGAAAGTTGTGGCGTCGTCGTCGGTCCTGCTCTGGTCGGTCCAGTGAGAGGCGAGTTGCGGGGTGCAGATCTGTATTGGATCGAGTCCGGAGGCACACTGACACCCTACCACACGCACGACGTCACATACATGGTTGGGTGAACAGCCAATGAGGTAATCCAGTCAGGCCTGGTACCCTTACAGTGCACCAATCGGGTGCCGCGTGCGGCTGGCCACGGGGCTGGCCACGGGGGGCCGGCGCCCGCGGCGGTAGGTCGCATGCACCGGGCGGCCGCGCGCCGCGCGGTGACCCGACAGTGGCAGCATGCTGTGCCGCCGGGCCGACTGAGCGCGCTCACAACAGAAGTCGGCTACGCCTTTTGTTCCTGAATCGTTTGTTCTACAATTATAACTATTGTTGATATGTTCGTTCCATTTCTATGCATGATTAGTAAAACCAGTAAGGCGCCATAGTTGGCGATGAACAAGCGAGCGCGAAGGAAATGTAAGGCGAATTTCAACTCGATCGGGCAGGTAGTTTCTGAGATACAAAAAAAGGTGTTCACGTGCCCACGTGCACAGGCACCCCACCCCTGACTTGTGGGAAAGTGGCGGCTGAAAGGTCCATAACCACACTCCACATTTGAACACAATTGACTCAGCCGTTCCTGATATATAGAATAGGGGTGTGCACGTGCGCACGTGCAGAGGCACCCCACCCCGGACTTGTGGGAAAGTGGCGGCTGAGAGGTCCCTAACCGCACACCAAATGTGTACACAGCCCATGACTTGTGGGGAGGCGACGGCGGAGGGGTACCTAACCACACACCAAATTTGAACACAATCGGCTCAGCCGTTCCTGAGATATATAATAGGGGTGTGCACGTGCCCACGTGCATAGGCACTCCATCCCTGACTTGTGGAAAGTCAACGGCTGAGAGGTCCCTAACCACACACCAAATTAGAACGCAATCGGTTCATTATTCCTAGTCCTGAGACATAAAATGTGGGTGTGCACGTGCGCACGTGCAGAGGCCGTACCCCTGACTTGTGGAAAATTGGCGGCTGAGGGGTTCCTACCACACACCAAATTTGCACACAATCGGCCCAGCCGTTGCAGAGCTTTTGCGAGAAAACACTTTTCAACACCCCCCACGCGGCACGCGGCACGCGCAGTGGTAGTCACCCACATGATTCGGCATTGGTCTCAAACAGGGTAGGTTAGATGGGGCTGCTCAGCAAAGAAGTCAGCTTGTCAATCGGACGTGTGGTTGCAGAGATATGCGCTTCTCAAAATCGTCGCCACGGGTCGGGTCGGGTCGGGCCGGGCCGCTCATATTCAGATTGTTCCCATATACCACGGAAAGACGAGCGAACGCTTCGCGCTCGCTCGTAATTACCCAGAATGCGCGATGCGCATACATTTTCACGTCGGTATAATGTTCAACATGTCAGTGAAGCGTTGACAGTTTTTTTATTCAACATACATCATGCCTGGTTGACTTGCTTGTTGACGGCTACAGTACAGAGAGCCGTCTTAATATTCGAAACGCCCTAGACAATTAATCGAAAACGAAAACCACCACCCACTGCACCAGCGGCTATATAGCTAAACACCGATAGATTATCAGATTGCGAACGAATGATATGGGAAACTCACTTAATATTATCCATAAGGGACCCGCACTTAATCCACACGTGAACCGGTCTTAATCCCTTACGTGAACTGCGCTTAAGCTATACATGGGAACCGCTCTTAATTTGCACGGCGGAACCGCACCTAAGATGCACCGGGAACCGCGCTTAAAATGCACGCGGGAACCGCGCATAAGTTGCATGGGGGAACCGCGCTTAAGTGGCAATTAATCTATTCAAAAACTTTATTTTTGCTGATCGTTGGATGGGCAAGGCACGTGACTCACTGATGCCAAGTGCGTTTTTCGTATCTCAAATATCGCAGCTCCTCACTTGAAACGCTCGGAATTGCCAGCCAACAAAGTGAGCCGAGAGCTAGTGCCGGCTCTGACGGCAGCGGCCGCGGCCCAAAAGCGGCAGAGACGCACCGCTCACGAGCGCCACAGACGTCGCACATGGCCGAAAATTTAATACACAAAATGGATGCACCGGCCCGAGCTGGTGTGCAAAAATGGCCGTCGCAGCTCTCGCCGTTGCCGAGCAGCGGCCCGCCAAAGGGAACTGACATCACATACATACATACATACATACATTCATACGAACGTTCTGATTTTAATAAGAGTAACTAGATGGCCTGCATTGCGCGATGCGCAATCCCGTATTGTTCCCTGTATCCCGTATCCCTTATCCCGTATCCCGTATCCCGCATCCCGTATCCAGTATCCCGTATCCCGTATCCTGCATCCCGTATCCCGTATCTCGTATCCCGTATCCCGTATCCAGTATACCATTTCCGTATCGCGGTTCCGTATCGCGTGTCCCGTTCCAGTATCCCATTTCCGTATCCCGTTCCCGTATCCCGTATCCCGTTCCCCGTTCCCGTATCCGTATCCCGTTCCCGTATCCCGTTCCCGTATCCCGTATCCCGTTCCCGTATCCCGTTTTCGTATCCCGTTCCCGTATCCCGTTCCCGTATCCCGTTCCCGTATCCCGTTCCCGTATCCCATTCCCGTATCCTGTTCCCGTATCCCGTTCCCGTATCCCGTTCCCGTATCCCGTTCCCGTATCCCGTTCCTGTATCCCGTCCCGTATCCCATCCCGTATCCCGTTCCCGTATCGGTGAATTTCAACCCGATCGGGCAAGTAGTTCCTGAGATACAAAAAAGGTGTGCACGTGCGCACGTGCAGAGGCACCCCACCCCACCCATGACTTGTGGGTAGGCGGCGGCGGAGGGGTCCCTAACCACACACCAAATTTCAACACCATCGGCTGAGCCATTCCTGATATATAGAATAGGGGTGAGCACGTGCGCACGTGCAGAGGCACTCCACCCCTGACTTGTGGAAAGGCAACGGCTGAGAGGTCCCACACACCAAATTAGAACGCAATCGGTTCAGCCGCACTTAATCCACACGTGAACCGGTCTTAATACCTTACGTGAACTGCGCTTAAGCTATACGTGGGAACCGCTCTTAATTTGCACGGCGGAACCGCGCTTAAGATGCACCGGGAACCGCGCTTAAAATGCACGCGGGAACCGCGCTTTAGTTGCATGGGGGAACCGCGCTTAAGTGGCAATTAATCTATTCAAAAACTTTATTTTTGCTGATCGTTGGATGGGCAAAGCACGTGACTCACTGATGCCAAGTGCGTTTTTCGAATCTCAAATATCGCAGCTCCTCACTTGAAACGCTCGGAATTGCCAGCCAACAAAGTGAGCCGAGAGCTCGTGCCCGCTCTGACGGCAGCGGCCGCGGCCCAAAAGCGGCAGAGACGCACCGCTCACGAGCGCAGCGGTCGTCGCACATGGCCAAAAATTTAATACTTAAAATGGATGCACCGGTCCGAGCTGGTGTGAAGAAATGGCCGTCGCAGCTCTCGCCGTTGCCGAGCAGCGGCGCGCCAAAGGGAAATGACATCACATACATACATACATACATACATTCATACGAACGTTTTGATTTTAATAAGATTAACTAGATGGCCTGCATTGCGCGATGCGCAATCCCGTATTGTTCCCTGTATCCCGTATCCCGTATCCCGCATCCCGTATCCCGTATCCAGTATCCCGTATCCTGCATCCCGTATCCCATATCCCGTATCCCGTATCTCGTATCCCGTATCCCGTATCCAGTATACCATTTCCGTATCGCGGTTCCGTATCGCGTATCCCGTTCCAGTATCCCGTTTCCGTATCCCGTTCCCGTATCCCGTTCCCGTTTCCCGTTCCCGTATCCCGTTCCCGTATCCCGTTCCCGTATCCCGTTCCCGTATCCCGTTCCCGTATCCCGTTCCCGTATCCCGTTCCCGTATCCCGTTCCAGTATCCCGTTCCCGTATCCCGTTCCCGTATCCCGTTCCCGTAACCCGTTATCGTACCCCGTTCTCGTATCCCGTTCTTGTATCCCGTTCCCGTATCCCGTTCCCGTATCCCGTATCCCGTTCCCGTATCCCGTATCCCGTTCCCGTATCCCGTTCCCGTATCCCGTCCCGTATCCCGTTCCCGTATCGGTAAATTTCAACCCGATCGGGCAAGTAGTTCCTGAGATACAAAAAAGGTGCGCACGTGCGCACGTGCAGAGGCACCCCACCCATGACTTGTGGGTAGGCGGCGGCGGAGAGGTCCCTAACCACACACCAAATTTGAACACAATCGGCTGAGCCATTCCTGATATATAGAATAGGGGTGAGCACGTGCGCACGTGCAGAGGCACTCCACCCCTGACTTGTGGAAAGGCAACGGCTGAGAGGTCCCACACACCAAGTTAGAACGCAATCGGTTCAGCCGCACTTAATCCACACGTGAACCGGTCTTAATACCTTACGTGAACTGCGCTTAAGCTATACGTGGGAATCGCTCTTAATTTGCACGGCGGAACCGCGCTTAAGATGCAGGTAGAGGTAGAGGTAGAGGTAGAGGTAGAGGTAGAGGTAGAGGTAGAGGTAGAGGTAGAGGTAGGGGTAGGGGTAGGGGGAGATATAGAGGTAAAAGTGGAGGGAGACGAGGTGGAGGTAGATGTAGAGGGATTTGAGGTAGATGGAGACATATATGGGATTGCGCATCGCGCAATGCAGGCCATCTAGTTAATAAAGTTTTTAAATAGATTAATTGCCAAATTAAGCGCGGTTCCCCCATGCAACTTAAGCGCGGTTCCCGCGTGCATTTTAAGCGCGGTTCCCGGTGGCAGCGGTCGTCGCACATGGCCGAAAATTTAATACTTAAAATGGATGCACCGGTCCGAGCTGGTGTGAAAAAATGGCCGTCGCAGCTCTCGCCGTTGCCGAGCAGCGGCGCGCCAAAGGGAACTGACATCACATACATACATACATGCATTCATACGAACGTTTTGATTTTAATAAGATTAACTAGATGGCCTGCATTGCGCGATGCGCAATCCCGTATTGTTCCCTGTATCCCGTATCCCGTATCCCGTACCCAGTATCCCGTATCCTGCATCCCGTATCCCATATCCCGTATCTCGTATCCCGTATCCCGTATCCCGTATCCCGTATCCAGTATACCATTTCCGTATCGCGGTTCCGTATCGCGTATCCCGTTCCAGTATCCCGTTTCCGTATCCCGTTCCCGTATCCCGTTCCCGTTTCCCGTTCCCGTATCCCGTTCCCGTTCCCGTATCCCGTTCCCGTATCCCGTTCCCGTATCCCGTTCCCGTATCCCGTTCCCGTATCCCGTTCCCGTATCCCGTTCCCGTATCCCGTTCCCGTATCCCGTTCCCGTATCCCGTTCCCGTATCCCGTTCCCGTATCCCGTTCCCGTATCACTATCCCGTATCCCGTTCCCGTATCCCGTTCCCGTATCCCGTCCCGTATCCCGTTCCCGTATCGGTAAATTTCAACCCGATCGGGCAAGTAGTTCCTGAGATACAAAAAAGGTGCGCACGTGCAGAGGCACCCCACCCATGACTTGTGGGTAGGCGGCGGCGGAGAGGTCCCTAACCACACACCAAATTTGAACACAATCGGCTGAGCCATTCCTGATATATAGAATAGGGGTGAGCACGTTCGCACGTGCAGAGGCACTCCACCCCTGACTTGTGGAAAGGCAACGGCTGAGAGGTCCCACACACCAAATTAGAACGCAATCGGTTCAGCCGCACTTAATCCACACGTGAACCGGTCTTAATACCTTACGTGAACTGCGCTTAAGCTATACGTGGGAACCGCTCTTAATTTGCACGGCGGAACCGCGCTTAAGATGCACCGGGAACCGCGCTTAAGTTGCATGGGGGAACCGCGCTTAATGTGGCAATTAATCTATTCAAAAACTGTATTAACTAGATGGCCTGCATTGCGCGATGCGCAATCCCATATATGTCTCCATCTACCTCAAATCCCTCTACATCTACCTCCACCTCGTCTCCCTCCACTTTTACCTCTATATCTTCCTCTATATCTCCCCCTACCCCTACCTCTACCTCTACCTCTACCTCTACCATTACCTCTACCTCTACCTTTACCTTTACCTTTACCTTTACCTTTACCTTTACATTTACGCCTACCCCTACCACTATCCCTACCCTTACCCATACCCCTACCCTTACCTCTACCCCTGCCCCTAACCATATCCCTATCCCAGCACCTACCCCTACCCCTACTCCTACTCCTACTCCTACTCCTACTCCTACTCCTACTCCTACTCCTACTCCTACTCCTTCTACTCCTACTCCTACTCCTACTCCATACTGCTACTTTTACTCCTACTCTTATTCCTACTCCTGTAGACCAGTACGGCGCCGTAGTTGGCGATGAACGTGCGACCGCGAAATAAATGTTTGGTGAATTTCAACCCGATCGGGCAAGTAGTTCCTGAGATACAAAAAAGGTGCGCACGTGCGCACGTGCAGAGGCACGTGCAGAGGCACGTGCAGTGCGCACCCATGACTTGTGGGGAGGCGGCGGCGGAGGGGTACTTAACCACACACCAAATTTGAACACAATCGGCTCAGCCGTTCCTGAGATATAGAATAGGGGTGTGCACGTGCGCACGTGCAGAGGCACCCATCCCTGACTTGTGAGAAACTGGCAGTTGAGAAGTCCCTAACCACACACCAAATGTGAACACAATCGGCTCAGCCATTCCTAAGATATAGAATAGGGGTGAGCACGTGCGCACGTGCAGAGGCACTCCATCCCTGACTTGTGGAAAGGCAACGGCTGAGAGGTCCTTAACCACCCACCAAATTAGAACGCAAACGGTTCAGCCGTTTCTGAGATATAAAATAGGGGTGTGCACGTGCGCACGTGCAGAGGCACCCCATCCCTGACTTGTGGAAATTTGGCGGCTGAGGGGTCCCTAACCACACACCAAATTGGCACAAAATCGGCTCAGCCGTTGCAGTGCTTTTGCGAGAAAACACTTTTCAACACCCCTCACGCGGCACGCGCGACGCGCAGTGGTAGTCACCCACATGAGTCGGCACCGGTCCCAAACAGGGTATGTTGGATGGGGCTGCTCAGCAAAGAAGTCAGCTTGTCAATCGGACGTGTGGTTGCAGATATATGTGCTTCTCAAAAGCGTCGCCACGGGTCGGGTCGGGTCGGGCCGGGCCGCTCATATTCAGATGTTTCCCATATACCACGGAAAGACGAGCGAACGCTTCGCGCTCGCTCGTAATTACCCAGAAAGCGCGATGCGCATTAATTTTCACGTCAGTATAATGTTCAACATGTCAGTGAAGCGTTGACAGGTGCATTTTGCCAGCATACATCGTACCTAGTTGACTTTCTTGTTGACGGCTACAGTACAGAGAGACGTCTTAATATTTGAAACGCCCTAGACAATTATTCGAAAACGAAAACCACCGCCCACTGCACCAGCGGCTATATAGCTAAACACCGATAGATTATCAGATTGCGAACGAATCATATGGAAAACGCACTTAATATTATCCATAAGGGACCCGCACTTAATCCATAAGGGATCCGCACTTAATCTACACGTGATCTGGTCTTAATTTCCTTACGTGATCTGCGCTTAAGTTGTACGTGGGAATCGCGCTTAAGTTGCACGGGAACCGCGCTTAAGATGCACGGGGAATCGCGCTTAAAATGCACGCGGGAACTACGCTTAAGTTGCATGGGGGAACCGCGCTTAAGTGGCAATTAAAAAACTTTATTTTTGCTGATCGTTGGATGGGCAAAGCACGTGACTCACTGATGCCAAGTGCGTTTTTCGAATATCAAATATCGCAGCTCCTCACTTGAAACGCTCGGAATTGCCAGCCAACAAAGTGAGCCGAGAGCTCGTGCCCGCTCTGACGGCAGTGGCCGCGGCCCAAAAGCGGCAGAGACGCACCGCTCACGAGCGCCACGGTCGTCGCACATGGCCGAAAATTTAATACTCAACATGGATGCACCGGCCCGAGCTGGTGTGCAAAAATGGCCGTCGCAGCTCTCGCCGTTGCCGAGCAGCGGCCCGCCAAAGGGAACTGACATCACATACATACATACATACATACGAACGTTTTGATTTTAATAAGATTAACTAGATGGCCTGCATTGCGCGATGCGCAATCCCGTATTGTTCCCTGTATCCCGTATCCCGTATTCCGCATCCCGCATCCCGTATCCTGTATCCCGTATCCCGTATCCCGCATCCCGTATCCCGTATCTCGTATCCCATATCCCATATCCCGTATCCCGTATCTCGTATCCCGTATCCCGTATCCCGTATCCCGTATCCAGTATGCCATTTCCGTATCGCGGTTCCGTATCGCGTATCCCGTTCCAGTATCCCGTTTCCGTATCCCGTTCCCGTATCCCGTATCCCGTTCCCGTATCCCGTTCCCGTATCCCGTTCCCGTATCCCGTTCCCGTATCCCGTTCCCGTATCCCGTTCCCGTATCCCGTTCCCGTATCCCGTTCCCGTATCCCGTTCCCGTATCCCGTTCCCGTATCCCGTTCCCGTATCCCGTTCCCGTATCCCGTTCCCGTATCCCGTTCCCGTATCCCGTTCCCGTATCCCGTTCCCGTATCCCGTTCCCGTATCCCGTATCCCGTATCCCGTATCCCGTTCCCGTATCCCGTATCCCGTTCCCGTATCCCGTTCCCGTATCCCGTTCCCGTATCCCGTTCCCGTATCCCGTTCCCGTATCCCGTTCCCGTATCCCGTTCCCGTATCCCGTTCCCGTATCCCGTTCCCGTATCCCGTTCCCGTATCCCGTTCCCGTATCCCGTTCCCGTATCCCGTTCCCGTATCCCGTTCCCGTATCCCGTTCCCGTATCCCGTTCCCGTATCCCGTTCCCGTATCCCGTTCCCGTATCCCGTTCCCGTATCCCGTCCCGTTTCCCGTTCCCGTATCGGTAAATTTCAACCCGATCGGGCAAGTAGTTCCTGAGATACAAAAAAGGTGCGCACGTGCGCACGTGCAGAGGCACCCCACCCATGACTTGTGGGTAGGCGGCGGCGGAGGGGTCCCTAACCACACACCAAATTTGAACACAATCGGCTGAGCCATTCCTGATATATAGAATAGGGGTGAGCACGTGCGCACGTGCAGAGGCACTCCACCCCTGACTTGTGGAAAGGCAACGGCTGAGAGGTCCCACACACCAAATTAGAACGCAATCGGTTCAGCCGCACTTAATCCACACGTGAACCGGTCTTAATACCTTACATGAACTGCGCTTAAGCTACACGTGGGAACCGCTCTTAGTTTGAACGGCGGAACCGCGCTTAAGATGCACCGGGAACCGCGCTTAAAATGCACGCGGGAACCGCGCTTAAGTTGCATGGGGGAACCGCGCTTAAGTGGCAATTAATCTCTTAAAAAACTTTATTTTTGCTGATCTTTGGATGGGCAAGGCACGTGACCCACTGATGCCAAGTGCGTTTTTCGAATCTCAAATATCGCAGCTCCTCACTTGAAACGCTCGGAATTGCCAGACAACAAAGTGAGCCGAGAGCTCGTGCCGGCTCTGACGGCAGCGGCCGCGGCCAAAAAGCGGCAGAGACGCACCGCTCACGAGCGCAGCGGTCGTCGCACATGGCCGAAAATTTAATACACAAAATGGATGCACCGGCCCGAGCTGGTGTGAAAAAATGGCCGTCGCAGCTCTCGCCGTTGCCGAGCAGCGGCCCGCCAAAGGGAACTGACATCACATACATACATACATACGAACGTTTTGATTTTAATAAGAGTAACTAGATGGCCTGCATTGCGCGATGCGCAATCCCGTATTGTTCCCTGTATCCCGTATCCCGTATCCCGCATCCCGCATCCCGTATCCCGCATCCCGTATCCCGTATCCCGTATCCCGTATCCTGCATCCCATATCCCGTATCTCGTATCCCGTATCCCGTATCCCGTATCCAGTAAACCATTTCCTGTATCGCTGTTCCGTATCGCGTATCCCGTTCCAGTATCCCGTTTCCGTATCCCGTTCCCGTATCCCGTTCCCGTATCCCGTTCCCGTATCCCGTTCCCGTATCCCGTTCCCGTATCCCGTTCCCGTATCCCGTTCCCGTATCCCGTTCCCGTATCCCGTTCCCGTATCCCGTTCCCGTATCCCGTTCCCGTATCCCGTTCCCGTATCCCGTTCCCGTATCCCGTTCCCGTATCCCGTTCCCGTATCCCGTTCCCGTATCCCGTTCCCGTATCCCGTTCCCGTATCCCGTTCGCGTATCCCGTTCCCGTATCCTGTTCCCGTTCCCGTATCCCGTTCCCGTATCCCGTTCCCGTATCCCGTTCCCGTATCCCGTTCTCGTATCCCGTTCTTGTATCCCGTTCCCGTATCCCGTTCCCGTATCCCGTTATCGTACCTCGTTCTCGTATCCCGATCTTGTATCCCGTTCCCGTATCCCGTCCCGTATCCCGTCCCGTATCCCGTTCCCGTATCGGTGAATTTCAACCCGATCGGGCAAGAAGTTCCTGAGATACAAAAAAGGTGCGCACGTGCGCACGTGCAGAGGCACCCCACCCATGACTTGTGGGTAGGCGGCGGCGGAGGGGTCCCTAACCACACACCAAATTTGAACACAATCGGCTGAGCCATTCCTGATATATAGAATAGGGGTGAGCACGTGCGCACGTGCAGAGGCACTCCACCCCTGACTTGTGGAAAGGCAACGGCTGAGAGGTCCCACACACCAAATTAGAACGCAATCAGTTCAGCCGCACTTAATCCACACGTGAACCGGTCTTAATCCCTTACGTGAACTGCGCTTAAGCTATACGTGGGAACCGCTCTTAATTTGCACGGCGGAACCGCGCTTAAGATGCACCGGGAACCGCGCTTAAAATGCACGCGGGAACCGCGCTTAAGTTGCATGGGGGAACCGCGCTTAAGTGGCAATTAATCTATTCAAAAACTTGATTTTTGCTGATCGTTGGATGGGCAAGGCACGTGACTCCTGATGCCAAGTGCGTTTTTCGAATCTCAAATATCGCAGCTCCTCACTTGAAACGCTCGGAATTGCCAGCCAACAAAGTGAGCCGAGAGCTCGTGCCCGCTCTGACGGCAGCGGCCGCGGCCCAAAAGCGGCAGAGACGCACCGCTCACGAGCGCCACAGACGTCGCACATGGCCGAAAATTTAATACACAAAATGGATGCACCGGTCCGAGCTGGTGTGAAAAAATGGCCGTCGCAGCTGTCGCCGTTGCCGAGCAGCGGCCCGCCAAAGGGAACTGACATCACATACATACATACGAACGTTCTGATTTTAATAAGAGTAACTAGATGGCCTGCATTGCGCGATGCGCAATCCCGTATTGTTCCCTGTATCCCGTATCCCGCATCCCGCATCCCGCATCCCGCATCCCGTATTCAGTATCCCGTATCTCGTATCCCGTATCCCGTATCCCGTATCCCGTATCCCGTATCCCGTATCCAGTATACCATTTCCGTATCGCGGTTCCGTATCGCGTATCCCGTTCCAGTATCCCGTTTCCGTATCCCGTTCCCGTATCCCGTATCCCGTTCCCGTTTCCCGTTCCCGTATCCCGTTCCCGTATCCCGTTCCCGTATCCCGTTCCCGTATCCCGTTCCCGTATCCAGTATCCCGATCCCGTATCCCGTTCCCGTATCCCGTTCCCGTATCCCGTATCCCGTTCCCGTATCCCGTTCCCGTATCCCGTTCCCGTATCCCGTTCCCGTATCCCGTATCCCGTTCCCGTATCCCGTTCCCATATCCCGTTCCCGTATCCCGTTCCCGTATCCCGTTCCCGTATCCCGTTCCCGTATCCCGTTCCCGTATCCCGTTCCCGTATCCCGTTCCCGTATCCCTTTCCCGTTCCCGTTCCCGTATCCCGTTCCCGTATCCCGTTCCCGTATCCCGTTCCCGTTCCCGTTCCCGTATCCCGTATCCCGTATCCCGTTCCCGTATCCCGTTCCCGTATCCCGTTATTGTATCCCGTTCCCGTATCACGTTCCCTTATCCCGTTCCCGTATCCCGTTCCCGTATCCCGTTCCCGTATCCCGTTCCCGTATCCCCTCCCGTAGCCCGTCCCGTATCCCGTTCCCGTATCGGTGAATTTCAGCCCTTTCGGGCAAGTATGTAGTTCCTGAGATACAAAAAAGGCGCGCACGTGCGCACGTGCAGAGGCACCCCACCCATGACTTGTGGAAAGGCACTGAGAGATCCCACACACCAAATTAGAACGCAATCGGTTCAGCCGCACTTAATCCACACGTGAACCGGTCTTAATACCTTACGTGAACTGCGCTTAAGCAATACGTTGGAACCGCTCTTAATTTGCACGGCGGAACCGCGCTTAAGATGCACCGGAAACCGCACTTAGAATGCACGCGGGAACCGCGCTTAAGTTGCATGGGGGAACCGCGCTTAAGTGGCAATTAATCTATTAAAAAAACTTTATTTTTGCTGATCGTTGGATGGGCAAGGCACGTGACTCACTGATGCCAAGTGCGTTTTTTTGAATCTCAAATATCGCAGCTCCTCACTTGAAACGCTCGGAATTGCCAGCCAACAAAGTGAGCCGAGAGCTCGTGCCGGCTCTGACGGCAGCGGCCGCGGCCCAAAAGCGGCAGAGACGCACCGCTCACGAGCGCAGCGGTCGTCGCACATGGCCGAAAATTTAATACACAAAATGGATGCACCGGCCCGAGCTGGTGTGAAAAAATGCCCGTCGCAGCTGTCGCCGTTGCCGAGCAGTTCCCGTATCCGGTTCCCGTATCCCGTTCCCGTATCCCGTTCCCGTATCCCGTTCCCGTATCCCGTTCCCGTATCCCGTTCCCGTATCCCGTTCCCGTATCCCTTTCCCGTATCCCTTTCCCGTATCCCGTTATCGTACCTCGTTCTCGTATCCCGTTCCCGTATCCCGTTCCCGTATCCCGTATCCTGTTCCCGTATCCCGTTCCCGTATCCCGTTCCCGTATCCCGTTCCCGTATCCCGTTCCCGTATCCCGTTCCCGTATCCCGTTCCCGTATCCCGTTCCCGTATCCCGTTCCCGTATCCCGTATCCCGTTCCCGTATCCCGTATCCCGTTCCCGTATCCCGTTCCCGTATCCCGTTCCCGTATCCCGTTCCCGTATCCCGTTCCCGTATCCCGTTCCCGTATCCCGATCCCGTCCCGTATCCCGTTCCCGTATTGGTGAATTTCAACCCGATCGGGCAAGTAGTTCCTGAGATACAAAAAACGTGCGCACGTGCAGAGGCACCCCACCCCACCCATGACTTGTGGGTAGGCGGCGGCGGTGGGGTCCCTAACCACACACCAAATTTGAACACAATCGGCTGAGCCATTCCTGATATATAGAATAGGGGTGAGCACGTGCGCACGTGCAGAGGCACTCCACCCCTGACTTGTGGAAAGGCAACGGCTGAGAGGTCCCACACACCAAATTAGAACGCAATCGGTTCAGCCGCACTTAATCCACACGTGAACCGGTCTTAATACCTTACGTGAACTGCGCTTGAGCTATACGTGGGAACTGCTCTTAATTTGTACGGTGGAACCGCGCTTAAGATGCACCGGGAACCGCGCTTAAAATGCACGCGGGAACCGCGCTTAAGTTGCATGGGGGAACCGCGCTTAAGTGGCAATTAATCTATTCAAAAACTTTATTTTTGCTGATCGTTGGATGGGCAAGGCACGTGACTCACTGATGCCAAGTGCGTTTTTCGAATCTCAAATATCGCAGCTCCTCACTTGAAACGCTCGGAATTGCCAGCCAACAAAGTGAGCCGAGAGCTCGTGCCCGCTCTGACGGCAGCGGCCGCGGCCCAAAAGCGGCAGAGACGCACCGCTCACGAGCGCCACGGTCGTCGCACATGGCCGAAAATTGAATACACAAAATGGATGCACCGGTCCGAGCTGGTGTGAAAAAATGGCCGTCGCAGCTGTCGCCGTTGCCGAGCAGCGGCCCGCCAAAGGGAACTGACATCACATACATACATACATACATACATACATACGAACGTTTTGATTTTAATAAGATTAATAACTATGATTAAAACCATTAGGGTTGATGACCTTAACCTCGATGTATCAAAACGTTAAATTACCGATAGACTGTATTGATATTTCGGCCACAGGCCTTTGTCAAAATTACATATGAGTGAATACAATATTTACATGGATGACAATGATACAAAATATGTGCATCGAATTCGTCGCCAAGTTTTAAACATTTTCAGGTAATTCTCGTGATCACATTTTTCGCAACTACCTCCATCTACGTGTCGGCGATTTTGCACTCCTTAGCTAATCATACATCTAGGTAAAGTTACAATCATACGCAAACAGACGCAATAAGCACACCTTTCTAATATAGGCAATTTTATACAACACATCACATCCCCCCCCCCCCTAATGTATGTACATTCATATGCAAACGCAATCATAACTGAAGTTCATACCCTACACTCTCTGAAGCTGAAGCTCATACACATCACCACAAATCATACTATCCTCATGCTTTCTATCCGATATACATACGACACAATCACATCTATAACTCTACACAGTTCTTTCAAAGTAAGCACTATACCGCACGCATAATTGGCCATGAAGATCCCTGGGTATTTAAAGAAGGCGTCACTCCCCTAATCATAATACTTTCAGCAATCTTTCTATCTGGGTGATCCTGGGCTCTGTAAAGGATTTTTAAATCTAGAAAATCTGGGTCGGTAAGAATATCGTCTTGATGGTGCACGTTTAAGATATGATCTCCAAAAGGGGTGTTGGCGGTTTTGTTTATGGCGTCGCGTCGATGTTCGTTGTAGCGTAGTCGGACTGGGCGCATTGATTCCCCCACATAGGATCCTCCCCTCCCCTGTTGTCTGCATCGCTTACAGCGGATCTCATATACTACATTTTTTTGGGTGCAATCACCTTTGAAGCCTGACCTGCAAAGATGGCATCTGCGCCCCCCTGGACAGCTGGGTTTACAAATAGAAGATTTAACCGATATTGAAGATGCTATGCGTCCAGTGAACCATATCTTCGAAAATAACACCAGAATTACGACACGATCCGCCAATTTCGCGAAGGCACTACTGAACGAGGCGATCTCTGAAACTTTCAGATCGAGGGCCTTCTTATTGAGACAGAGGGCACGTCTGTTCGAGTCGATAGGTTCCTACCTAGACAGAGACAGGTATAGATACATATCTTCGACATGTGCAAACATATTTGATATCACGATCCGCGAAAATAGGCCAAGAGTATTGAAGAAGTTCAGAAGTTTGGAAGCCAAAACTGAAGAGAAACATACTGGTACGAGTATCGTAGATCCGCAAGCAGTAGAAAAAAGGGTCAAGAATATGTCATCTCTGGAACTTGATGCCTCGGGTCTTTCGCTACTGGCAAAAGGTCCGAACTTTGCCACCACACAGACTGTTTCCAAAGCAGTCTTGCTGCAAGTCGAGAAGGGAGTAGAACGATTTGCCTATGCAAAACGCTGGAAGGACAAGATAACCAGATGCCATAACAACAGGTCTACCGGTGACATCACATCTGAGGCAGAGCCGGTCACATCTGAGGCAGAGCCGACCACATCTGCGACAAGATCGGGGACACCACCTACGGCAAGAGCGAGGACACCATCTACGACACGAGAGGGAACACCATCTGAGGACGCCACCCCTCTACAACAAGCACGGACGACGACTACAGAAGTGGGGACAGCTCAGACGGGAGGCGGAGGAGAACCGACTGGGCAGCCGGATCGGACAACACGAGGTGGGATGGAAGACCGAGACAGCGGCGAAGGTCAGCAGCAGAGCGGTTGTGCGCCAAATCTTTCCTTTAGATTTCCGGATGTAGGTAAGAGCTTTCCTGAACCCTCAAGTGCTGATACAGAAATGGGCTTACAGAAGCTTAAGGATGATATAATCCGCACGTTTAAAAACCATAAAGTAGGTGAAGAAAATGTCAACACAGAGCAGCGCCAGTTTATCAAAGACCTTGCAAAAAACGATAGTGTAATCATTAAAGAGAGTGACAAATGTAAGGGGTTGGTGATTTTGGACAAAGATTCCTACTTGACTAAAGCCCAAACCATGCTAAATGACAGAGACAGTTATGAAAGTATCGAGAAAAACCCAGTCCCTCAAGTTGAAGCTAAAGCTAAAATAAACCTTTTAAATACCACTCGAGGCAAACTTCCTGAAAAAACTATCAAAGAGCTGACACCAGGGCATAGTAGGACGCCCGTCTTCTACGGATTACCTAAGGACCATAAACCCTCAGTGCCCCTCAGACCGGTCATTTCGGCATGTGGTGGCCCTACGGAAAAAACATCGTGTCTCTTGGAAAGGATCTTAAAGCAGTTACTGAAATTTGTTCCCACTCACTTATGGGATACCAGAGACTACTTAGAGAAGGTGTCGGGACATGTAGAACAGCACGGGGTACCGGAGGGCAGCATCTTCTTCAGCATCGATGTAGTCAATTTATATGGTAGTATACCAGTAGATGAAGCTGTCGATGCAGTGAGATACAAACTAGAGGACCATGGGGATAGTATTGACACATTTGGACTATCTAAGGAAGACATTTGCAGCCTCCTAGAGCAGAGTCTCAGGGACAACGTCTTCTCATTCAACAATGCCTACTACCGCCAAAAACTGGGACTAGCCATGGGAAACCCCTGCGCACCTCCTCTCGCAATTTTATTCCTAGATCATTTCGAAACAAAAGCATTAGCAGCATCTCCCTTGAAACCAGCTTTCCTGGCTCGTTACATCGACGACTACGCAGGAATATGGACACTTGGACAGCAGGCGCTAGAAGACTTCTTAGACTTCCTGAATAGACAACACCCCAATTTGACATTTACCTTAGAACACAGCGGGGATGGACAAGGAGTCCCCTTCTTAGATACCTTCGTGACGGTAGAAACCTGCGACAACATAACGAAAATAGAAACAGAAATTTATATCAAGCCAACAAACTCGGGCATTATTCTACATTCAACATCAGCTCATCCTAAGGACACAAAACACAATATTATTCGCAACATGTTTCATAGAGCATACAATAACTCATCTAACAAACAAAAGGAGGATAGAAGCATAGACAAAATATGGAACCTACTGTCAGAAAATGGGTACAATGAGGGGATTCTCAGGAGACTGCTAAGAGAAGTTCAGCGATCTAGGATCAGGGCAGGGAGGGGGAGGGGCAAGAAAAGAAGTAAGGAGAGGGAGGACCGGCAAAAAGAGAAGGCGGACACAGGGGACGGTTTCCTAACCCTACCATATATAGATGAACAGCTCCTATGGAAAGTAAAACATGTCATTAAAAAGTCAAAATTCCGAGTACGTTTAGCCTGGAAGAACGACAACAAACTGAAAAAATCACTAGTTAAATCTTCTATTTGTAAACCCAGCTGTCCAGGGGGGCGCAGATGCCATCTTTGCAGGTCAGGCTTCAAAGGTGATTGCACCCAAAAAAATGTAGTATATGAGATCCGCTGTAAGCGATGCAGACAACAGGGGAGGGGAGGATCCTATGTGGGGGAATCAATGCGCCCAGTCCGACTACGCTACAACGAACATCGACGCGACGCCATAAACAAAACCGCCAACACCCCTTTTGGAGATCATATCTTAAACGTGCACCATCAAGACGATATTCTTACCGACCCAGATTTTCTAGATTTAAAAATCCTTTACAGAGCCCAGGATCACCCAGATAGAAAGATTGCTGAAAGTATTATGATTAGGGGAGTGACGCCTTCTTTAAATACCCAGGGATCTTCATGGCCAATTATGCGTGCGGTATAGTGCTTACTTTGAAAGAACTGTGTAGAGTTATAGATGTGATTGTGTCGTATGTATATCGGATAGAAAGCATGAGGATAGTATGATTTGTGGTGATGTGTATGAGCTTCAGCTTCAGAGAGTGTAGGGTATGAACTTCAGTTATGATTGCGTTTGCATATGAATGTACATACATTAGGGGGGGGGGGATGTGATGTGTTGTATAAAATTGCCTATATTAGAAAGGTGTGCTTATTGCGTCTGTTTGCGTATGATTGTAACTTTACCTAGATGTATGATTAGCTAAGGAGTGCAAAATCGCCGACACGTAGATGGAGGTAGTTGCGAAAAATGTGATCACGAGAATTACCTGAAAATGTTTAAAACTTGGCGACGAATTCGATGCACATATTTTGTATCATTGTCATCCATGTAAATATTGTATTCACTCATATGTAATTTTGACAAAGGCCTGTGGCCGAAATATCAATACAGTCTATCGGTAATTTAACGTTTTGATACATCGAGGTTAAGGTCATCAACCCTAATGGTTTTAATCATAAGAATAATGTTCCTCGCAGCAGCTCTAACCAATTTAGATTAATAACTAGATGGCCTGCATTGCGCGATGCGCAATCCCATATATGTCTCCATCTACCTCAAATCCCTCTACATCTACCTCCACCTCGTCTCCCTCCACTTTTACCTCTATATCTTCCTCTATATCTCCCCCTACCCCTCCTCTACCTCTACCTCTACCTCTACATCTACCTCTACCTCTACCTCTACCTCTACCATTACCTTTACCTCTACCTCTACCTTTACCTTTACCTTTACATTTACGCCTACCCCTACCCCTACCACTATCCCTACCCTTACCCTTACCCATACCCCTATACCTCTACATATACCTCTATACCCCTATACCTCTACCCATACCTCTACCCCTGCCCCTAACCATATCCCTATCCCAGCCCCTACCCCTACTCCTACTCCTACTCCTACTCCTACTCCTACTCCTACTCCTACTCCTACTCCTACTCCTACTCCTACTCCTACTCCTACTCCTACTCCTACTCCTACTCCTACTCCTACTCCTACTCCTACTCCTACTCTTACTCTTACTCTTACTCCTACTCCTACTCCTACTCCTACTCCTACTCCTACTCCTACTCCATACTGCTACTTTTACTCCTACTCTTATTCCTACTCCTGTAGACCAGTACGGCGCCGTAGTTGGCGATGAACGTGCGACCGCGAAATAAATGTTTGGTGAATTTCAACCCGATCGGGCAAGTAGTTCCTGAGATACAAAAAAGGTGCGCACGTGCGCACGTGCAGAGGCACGTGCAGTGCGCACCCATGACTTGTGGGGAGGCGGCGGCGGAGGGGTACTTAACCACACACCAAATTTGAACACAATCGGCTCAGCCGTTCCTGAGATATAGAATAGGGGTGTGCACGTGCGCACGTGCAGAGGCACCCATCCCTGACTTGTGAGAAACTGGCAATTGAGAAGTCCCTAACCACACACCAAATGTGAACACAATCGGCTCAGCCAATCCTGAGATATAGAATAGGGTTGAGCACGTGCGCACGTGCAGAGGCACTCCATCCCTGACTTGTGGAAAGGCAACGGCTGAGAGGTCCTTAACCACCCACCAAATTAGAACGCAATCGGTTCAGCCCTTCCTGAGACATAAAATAGGGGTGTGCACGTGCGCGCGTGCAGAGGCACCCCATCCCCGACTTGTGGAAAATTGGCGGCTGAGGGGTCCCTAACCACACACCAAATTTGCACACAATCGGCTCAGCCGTTGCAGAGCTTTTGCGAGAAAACACTTGTCAACACCCCTCACGCGGCACGCGCCACGCGCAGTGGTAGTCACCTACATGAGTCGGCTCCGGTCCCAAACAGGGTAGGTTGGATGGGGCTGCTCAGCAAAGAAGTCAGCTTGTCAATCGGACATGTGGTTGCAGAGATATGCGCTTCTCAAAAGCGTCGCCACGGGTCGGGTCGGGTCGGGCCGGGCCGCTCATATTCAGATGTTTCCCATATACCACGGAAAGACGAGCGAACGCTTCGCGCTCGCTCGTAATTACCCAGAATGCGCGATGCGCATTAATTTTCACGTCAGTATAATGTTCAACATGTCAGTGAAGCGTTGACAGTTGCTTTTTCCCAGCAAACATCGTACCTGGTTGACTTTCTTGCTGACGGCTACAGTACAGAGATCCGTCTTAATATTCGAAACGCCCTAGACAATTAATCGAAAACAAAAACCACCACCCTCTGCACCAGCGGCGATATAGCTAAACACCGAGAGATTATCAGATTGCGAACGAATCATATGGGAAACGCACTTAATATTTTCCATAAGGGACCCGCACTTAATCCATAAGGGATCCGCACTTAATCTACATGTGATCCGGTCTTAATATCCTTTGTGAACTGCGCTTAAGTTGTACGGGGGAACCGCGCTTAAGTTGCATGGGGAACTGCGCTTAAGGTGCCTGGGGGAACCGCGCTTAAGTGACAATGAATTCATTTTTCTCTCTGAAACTGACTAAAAAGTGAGCGAGGAATCTGAGCTGACGGCACGCGCAAAACTTGGCGGCGGCGGTCGCGGCCCAAAAGCGGCAGAGACGCACCGCTCACGAGCGCAGCGGTCGTCGCACATGGCCGAAAATTTAATACACAAAATGGATGCACCGGTCCGAGCTGGTGTGAAAAAATGGCCGTCGCAGCTGTCGCCGTTGCCGAGCAGCGGCCCGCCAAAGGGAACTGACATCACATACATACGAACGTTCTGATTTTAATAAGAGTAACTAGATGGCCTGCATTGCGCGATGCGGAATCCCGTATTGTTCCCTTTTTCCCGCATCCCGCATCCCGTATCCCGTATCCCGTATCCAGTATCCCGTATCCTGCATCCTGCATCCCGTATCCCGTATCCCGTACCTCGTATCCCGTATCCCGTATCCAGTATACCATTTCGGTATCGCGGTTCCGTATCGCGTATCCCGTTCCAGTATCCCGTTTCTGTATCCCGTTCCCGTATCCCGTTCCCGTATCCCGTTCCCGTATCCCGTTCCCGTATCCCGTATCCCGTTCCCGTATCCCGTTCCCGTATCCCGTTCCCGTATCCCGTTCCCGTATCCCGTATCCCGTATCCCGTTCCCGTATCCCGTTCCCGTATCCCGTATCCCGTTCCCGTATCCCGTTCCCGTATCCCGTTCCCGTATCCCGTTCCCGTATCCCGTTATCGTACCCCGTTCTCGTATCCCGTTCCCGTATCCCGTTCCCGTATCCCGTATCCCGTTCCCGTATCCCGTTCCCGTATCCCGTTCCTGTATCCCGTTCCCGTATCCCGTTCCCGTATCCCGTTCCCGTATCCCGTTCCCGTATCCCGTTCCCGTATCCCGTTCCCGTATCCCGTTCCCGTATCCCGTTACCGTATCCCGTTCCCGTATCCCGTTCCCGTATCCCGTTCCCGTATCCCGTTCCCGTATCGGTGAATTTCAACCCGATCGGGCAAGTAGTTCCTGAGATACAAAAAAGGTGCGCACGTGCGCACCTGCAGAGGCACCCCACCCCACACATGACTTGTGGGTAGGCGGCGGCAGAGGGGTCCCTAACCACACACCAAATTTGAACACAATCGGCTGAGCCATTCCTGATATATAGAATAGGGGTGAGCACGTGCGCACGTGCAGAGGCACTCCACCCCTGACTTGTGGAAAGGCAACGGCTGAGAGGTCCCACACACCAAATTAGAACGCAATCGGTACAGCCGCACTTAATCCACACGTGAACCGGTCTTAATACCTTACGTGAACTGCGCTTAAGCTATACGTGGGAACCACTCTTAATGTGCACGGCGGAACCGCGCTTAAGAGGCAACTGGGAACCGCGCTTAAAATGCACGCGGGAACCGCGCTTAAGTTGCATGGGGGAACCGCGCTTAAGTGGCAATTAATCTATTTAAAAAAAAATATTTTTGCTGATCGTTGGATGGCCAAGGCACGTGACTCACTGATGCCAAGTGCGTTTTTCGAATCTCAAATATCGCAGCTCCTCACTTGATATAACATGACATCTTAATAACTTTTAGAGATGCTTTTAATTAGATTCTGAAGAATCTTGATTCTTGATGAAAGATTGAAAGAAATATGAAAGATTCTTGCCCAAGGACAATGCTAAAATGGGCAATGCTAAAATGAAATTCATATTAAGCTGGCGGTGAAATAAAAATAGGACAATTGATTTTGCAGCAGATCAGCAACAACATTTCACGTGCTGCGAAATATTCCACACTGTATATTGAAAGAAAGTCACTGGTCACTACTAAGCTCTTCTCAAAATTCATCACAGGGAATTGCAAATGAAGTGAAGAACTATATATATGAATATCGCAACTTTGTATATTGAATGTAGCAAGCCATAGGTAAAAGCGAAAAGCGGGGAATATAAATTGTTATTGTTATTTGTCCCTGGCGCGCCAGAATTGTACAATCTGGCAAAAGTAGTCTTGAGAAAAAACATTCTATCCTACTACTAAGAATTTTGTACTATAATGTATATATTCTTCTTTATAACTAAAAAACAGTGATAATGTGAACACAAAATATCTTGTTGCTGTAATAATTCCCAGTTTGAGTGGCATGGTGACTATAATTACCACTGTATGGATAAGTTACCATAATGTCATTGCAAAACTTGGTATAATTTTGATATAAAACTCCGTCCAACCTGTTGTTATAGGGCCTTGCTTGAAACGCTCGGAATTGCCAGCCAACAAAGTGAGCCGAGAGCTCGTGCCCGCTCTGACGGCAGCGGCCGCGGCCCAAAAGCGGCAGAGACGCACCGCTCACGAGCGCAGCGGTCGTCGCACATGGCCGAAAATAGAATACACAAAATGGATGCACAGGCCCGAGCTGGTGTGAAAAAATGGCCGTCGCTGCTGTTGCCGTTGCC
>JAXIVJ010000460.1:0-195000 GCA_036785665.1 Chirona hameri | reverse complement strand
GCCCTCAAAGTGCATTATGCCGCCCTTTGAAGGTGCCATGCCGCCCTCGGAAGACATCTTACCGCCCTCAGAAAGAATTTTGCCGCCCTCAGAGCGCATTATACCGGCCTTTGGAAGGCACCATGCCGCCCTCCTCGGAAGACATATTGCCGCCCTCGGAGAGCATTTTGCCCGCCTCAGAACGCATTATACCGCCCTTGAAAGGCATCATGCCGCCCTCGGAAGACATTTTGCCACCATCAGACGACGTCTTGCCGCCCTCGGAAGGCATTCTGCCGCCCTTAGAGCGTATTATGCCGCCCTTAGAAGGCACCATGTCGCCCTCGGAACTGACACCTTGCCGCCTTCGGAAGCATCTTGTCGCCATCGCAACTATAATAAAGGGGCGCCACATTTTGACAGAGGGGCGCCAATGAGCTTGGGCCAGTGGCGTGCGCATAAATTCACAAAGGACCAGGTCATTGCCTTGAGGGGCGCCACCCAATCGACAGGGGCGCCACCAATATTGGCGAACATTGTGCAGGGGGGGGGGGGGGGCGCCTCTCCTTCCTCACGTGTTCGTCGTACTTTTCACATTTTGTGGGGCGTCATCACTAGCCAGAGGGGCGCCGTTGCTGGCCGGAGGAGCACCATCACTATCCGGAGGGACGCCATCACTATCCGGAGGGGCACCGTCACTAGCCGGAGGAGCGCCGTCACTGACCGGGGGAGGGGGGGGGGGGGGGGGGCACCGTCACTGGCCGGAGAGGGCAGTCACTAGTTAGAGGGCGCCGTCACTCGCCGGAGGGGCGCCGTCACTATCCGGAGGGGCGCCGTCACCCGCCGGAGGGGCGCCGTCACTGGCCGGAGGGGCGCCTTCACTGGCTGGAGGGGGCGCCGTGACTGGTCGGAGGGGCGCCGTCACTGGCCGGAGGGGCGCTGTCACGGGCCGAAGAGGGGCGCCCTCACTGGCCGGGGGCGCCGTCACTTGCCGATGGAGCGTCCTCACTGGCCGGAGTGGCGCTGTCACTGGCCGGAGGGGCGCCGGCACTGATCGCCAGCTGTGCATGGGCGCCTCGGGTCCAAAGGACCAGGTCATGCCCTGAATGACCGTATACTCGATACGCCACTGGCTTGGGCCCTCACTGACATAGGGGCGCACACATACTGGCTTTTTTCTTCTTTTCTTTTTTTGTGGCTTTTTTAGTTTTCCTTGGTTTTATTTGTTGAGTTTTTTTAAGGGGCGCCTCTGGCGCCCTCTCAAAACCCAGAAGATACCCACTTTTTTTAGGGGGCGCCTTCGGCTCCCGCTTAAAAGTGGGGGGGGGGGGGGGGGTCCGGGGCACCCGGACGGTAGCGACGCCCTTGATATATATATATATATATATATATATATATATATATATATATATATATATATATATATATATATATATATATATATCAGGAACAGCTCAGCTGATTGTGTTCAAATTTGGTGTGTGGCTAGAGACCCGTCCGCCGCTGCTTTCCGACAAGTCAGGGATCTCTGCATGTGCGCACTGCACACCCCTCTTATATATCTCAGGAACGGCTGAGCCGATTGTATTCGAATTTGGTGTGTGGTTAGGGGCCTCTCAGCCGCCGCCTTTCCACAAGTCAGGGGTGGGGTGTCTTTGCACGTGCGCACGTGCACACTGCACAGTGCACACCCCTATTTATCTCAGGAACGGCTGAGCCGATTGTGTTCGAATTTAGTGTGTGGTTAAGGACCTCTCAGTCGCCGCCGTCCCACAAGTCAGAGGTGGGGTGCCTCTGCACGTGTGCACGTGCACACGTGTGTTTGACTCAGTGTATCACGTGCGTTTCCTCATTGTCAGTGTTAGAGCTATGGCCACGTGACACGATGTTTGATCCGAAATTCCAAAATTCCAAAAAGTCGAAAAAGTTGAAAAAGTCGGAAACGTTTAAAACCAAAAACCGTAAAACGTACAACCAACCTTCGGTCCGGCGATGCCCGGACCATGCATTGCCCCCGTGCTATTGCCCCCGTGCTAACCGAAGGTTGTTGTTCTATATTGAAAGTAACACTATTCTTTAGAATTGTTTTTCTATAGAAAAACAACCTGAGCCATTCTCCGGGCTTTGTTTTCCGATTCGTGTCTGAGATCGTTAAAGTTGATGCTCTGGAAAACGGATCGATAAATTTCCCCGAAATTTTCAGCATATCGCTCACTCACTAGATGATGGCAGGGTCCGCTAGTGTGGGAAAACTTCGAAGCGCGCGCGGGCACGTGCCATTTCCCATAGACTTATAATGGGGCCAAACCAAGATGGCCCCTAGCGCAAAAATGAATCGATAAATTTTCTCTAAATTTTATGAATGGCTGCTATTGGTGGATACCCACATGCAGGTGGTGGTGCCTACACTGCACAAATTTGAATGTACGTACCACGTGACCTTGAATATGTCCCCGAACCCCGATTTTTCGACATTGGGCCACTTGGTCAGCCCTGCAGTTGCAGTGCTCCGAAACGGGCATCGGTAGCTCCAGGAGGGTAAGTGGGAGGGGATCAGCCGCGCACGTGCTGGTTTCGTATCTCCAGGGCTCCTTCATTTGGGATATTTTCAAGGATGATGTATTTTGCCCATAGCCGGATAGGTGCAGCCCACAGCGACCTTTTGTTACAATGGGAAGCCATTGCCGTTGTGCAACACGAGTAAGTGGCCGACGGGCAATCTGCACGTGACATAGTTGTTTTGAGATTTGGAGGAGATTTTTGTATTGGAGATTTTTGGGGAGATTTTGTGGGTTTCTTTAAAATTTCAGAGCATTTCGCAAAATCCAACTTCTCGAGCTCCTGACTGCCATATCCCACCGGATATCTTAGTGTCAAGTGTGGTTGGGGTAACAAGTATTTTGAGAAAGAGACTAATGGAAGGATCATGGGTTCGAATCCCAGTCGGATCACACAATGTTTCACCTCCACTTTCAAGTTGTCGAGAACACATTTTAAAAACAACCTTCGGTCAGCGACACCCCCAAAGGCGTCGCCCTCAGTTATGTGGTTCTCCAACATATATTCCGGTTTTGGGAAAATGTTTGAAAAGTTTGATTTTGAGAGCATTAGTCTAAACATTTTTGTGTGCATTTTTGGGGGTCAAAAAACAAAAATGTCGAAAATCCGAGATAGCCATTTTGTAGCCCTTGTCATTCACTATCTTTTGACTTGTATCTTTAGAAATGACCTTTGTGCGGCCAGTTAACTAGGGACAGCATATATCCGGGCAGTGCAATGGCGCAGAGTGATGTACACTATAAAATAAGCTCCAAAATAAAAAGCGCAAATATGCGCAAGGTTTCTTTTAATAGGCACAAAGTATAAACTTTAACGAGGCAGAAAAATGTTTCATCAAAGCGGAGAGCCGTGGAATGAAAATTGTAGGATTAACTCAAGTTTCTGTTGGTCAGCCACTTCAAATAACATACTTCACTTAATGTTAGAATATAAAATTGCTAATTCACCTGAAAAGGTCATATATAGGTATCTCAGGCTGCTGATGATTTGTACTTTCAAGAAAAAAATACCACAAAGCCTCTACGAAACGTTCTTCGCCTCTCACATTAGCATATATCCATGTACAGTCGGCCTATAGCAATATCGGCGGCTGAACAATAGTGTTTGTTTGATTGTATTGGCGAATCGGTGTTATACTTTCATGCTATGGACATTTTTCTTGAAAATGAGCCGTATAAAATAGTTGTTTTTGAAATTGTATTTGTCACCCCATGTCGCGCTAGCAGGCCGTTATCGCCCACTGTGCAATGGCTGTTCGAACCGAGTCCTTTCCGTCGACACGTTCGGCGCGGTCATTTGGTCTCTGATGGTCTCTGATCGCCGCTAACCAAGGATCTCACTACCTGTTCCAACATAGCTCTCTCACTTGTGCAGTGCCCTCGAGCTATGCAGCCTGGGCCGCGTCACGCTCTCCGCACCACCCCGCACTCCACTCCCCCCCCCCCCCCTCTCAGCCGACGCACGTCCGACAGTGTCACAATGTCGGCCAGACGGGACGTTTGCTACAATGGGTACCTACCTACACCATTGACATATATAGGTACCTACACTGGATAAACCACCCTTTTCAGGCCTATCGCGACCGTAGCGCCACGTGGTGGCAAGGCAAGATGCATAATAGGCCAACTCAGGCGCGTAACCACCACTGGGGTCACTGGGGATCAGTCCCCAGTAACATTTTCGGATTTTAACATTACGCCTATCATCATCATCATCATCACCAAGTTTATTAAACATAAATTAAACAAAATATGAAAGTAAATCAGAAAGGTGCAAAAGCAAAAAAGCCTATGGGCATTACATGGAACGAATCGACTTAAAAGTGCCTCCTTCCCCACCTACTTTCGGAAGGTGGGGTACGTTAATCATAAAACATGGGCCGACTGTACGTTAATCAATAGGCCAACTGTACGTTAATCAATAGGCTGACTGTACGTTAAGCAATAGGCCGACTGTACGTTAAGCAATAGGCCAACTGTACCCTAATCAATAGGCCAACTGTACGTTAATCAATAGGCTGACTGTACGTTAATCAATAGGCTGACTGTACGTTAAGCAATAGGCCGACTGTACGTTAATGAATAAGCCAACTGTACGTTAAGCAATAGGCCAACTGTACCCTAATCAATAGGCCAACTGTACGTTAATCAATAGGCTGACTGTACGTTAATCAATAGGCCGACTGTACGTTAATCAATAGGCTGAATGTACGTTAAGCAATAGGCCGACTGTACGTTAATGAATAGGCTGACTGTACGTTAATCAATAGGCCGACTGTACGTTAATGAATAGGCCAACTGTACGTTAATCAATAGGCCGACTGTACGTTAATCAATAGGCTGACTGTACGTTAATGAATAGGCCGACTGTACGTTAATCAATAGGCCGACTGTACAAATATAAATAGGCTGACTGTACGTTAATCAATAGGCCGACTGTATGTTAATCAATAGGCCGACTGTACGTTAATGAATAGGCTGACTGTACGTTAATGAATAGGCCGACTGTACGTTAATCAATAGGCCGACTGTACGTTAATGAATAGGCCAACTGTACGTTAATGAATAGGACAACTGTACGTTAATGAATAGGCCGACTGTACGTTAATGAATAGGTCAACTGTACGTTAATGAATAGGACAACTGTACGTTAATCAATAGGCTGACTGTACGTTAATCAATAGGCCGACTGTACAAATATCAATAGGCTGACTGTACGTTAATCAATAGGCCGACTGTATGTTAATCAATAGGCCGAATGTACGTTAATGAATAGGCTGACTGTACGTTAATGAATAGGCCGACTGTACGTTAATGAATAGGCCGACTGTACGTTAATGAATAGGCCGACTGTACGTTAATGAATAGGCCAACTGTACGTTAATGAATAGGACAACCGTACGTTAATGAATAGGCTGACTGTACGTAAATGAATAGGCCAACTGTACGTTAATCAATAGGCCGACTGTACGTTAATGAATAGGCCGACTGTACGTTAATGAATAGGCCGACTGTACGTTAATGAATAGGCCAACTGTACGTTAATGAATAGGACAACCGTACGTTAATGAATAGGCTGACTGTACGTAAATGAATAGGCCAACTGTACGTTAATCAATAGGCTGACTGTACGTTAATAAATAGGTTGACTGTACGTTAATCAATAGGCTGACTGTACGTTAATGAATAGGCTGACTGTACGTTAATCAATAGGCCGACTACGTTAAGCATTCCATACGTGCTGTCACTGCTGACACGTAATGACGTGTGATTTTTTCAGCCGCACGCCGAAGAGGTGGCAAAGAAGATGAACACGGAAAAGGTGAAGGCGAGGAAGAAGGAAGAGGAGAAGAACCCCACGCTGAAGCCAGCCAAATCTAAAACGGCCAGAGACACGGTCAAGCAAGTAGCGCCACCACTGAAGGTCGAAACACCGGAGGAAAAGGTGAGGTGATGTTCTCGTCACTTTACGACGAATGCTTCTGCTGTGAAATACGCACGTACGCACCACGCACGCACGCACGCGCGCGTATTCACCCACGCACGCACGCACTCACTCACTCCCTCACTCACTCACTCTCACTCGCTCACTCACTCACTCACTCACTCTCTCACTCCCTCACTCACTCACTCACTCACTCACTCACTCACTCACTCACTCACTCACTCACTCACTCACGCACTCACGCACTCACGCACGCACGCACGCACTCACTCACGCACTCACGCACTCACTCACTCACGCACTCACGCACTCACGCACTCACGTACTCACTCACTCACTCACTCACTCTCACTCACTCACTCTCACTCACTCACTCACTCACTCACTCACTCACTCACTCACTCACTCACTCACGCACTCACGCACTCACGCACTCACGCACGCACGCACGCACGCACGCACGCACTCACTCACTCACTCACTCACTCACTCACTCACTCACTCACTCACTGAGTGTTTTGGAGGCCTCAGTGTTTTGTATGGTGTCAGGCGCCCGAAAAACGCCTTACGTCGCATAAAAGAACGCCCACGAACCTAAAAAAAAAATCGTAACACAAATCAATAACAGCACTTGCTTGTCTGTTAAAGGCATGTATATGTAAATACGTGCAAAAGAGCCCCAGCCAGTGTGGAGAGGGCCCTCTACCAGCTTTTAAAGGGCCCTGCCGATCTGCAGATTACCCCCTTCCGGCATTTAGAGGGCCCCCTTCCGTTTGTAGAGGGCCCCCTGCCGGTCTTTATAGGGCCCTGCCAATCTGTAGAGGGTCCCTGCCGATCTGGAGAGGGTCCCTGCCGATCTGGAGATCCCTGCTCCCAGATCCCTGCCGATCTGGAGACTCTGTCGGCCTTTAGAGAGCCCTGCTGATCTGTAGATCGCCCTGTCAGTCTGCAGAGGGCCTCTGCCGACAGTTAGAGGGCCCTGCCAATCTGTAGAGGGCCCTCTTCCAGCCTTTAGTGGCCCTGTCGATCTCCAGTGTCCCAGCCAATCTGTAGAGGGCCCTCTGCTCCCTCTGGGCAGGTCACCAGACCAGGGTCACGTGATGACCCCACCTCAAAAACGTTTGCGGTCGTACTGCAGCCACAGTTGTAGGCCGATTGGTTTCAAACTTGCAGGATTGCATAAGGTGTCATATATACTTACAATTTGTTTATCTCGGATTGCTGATATCGGTGACCATGAGGGTCAATTTCGTGACCACCAACACTGTTGTGTCAATAACTATCGAAATAATGAAGATAGAGAAGTGAAAACGGTATCAATGTGTTTGTCTCGTCGAGACACGTCTCCCAATATACAACATGGCCTACTTGGGTCACCACTTGACCTTGACCTGAGATCACATTTCTCAGTTGACCGAACCTGGTCAACATGAATATGAAAGTGCCTTGACGAGACAAACACGATGACGTCAAACGCATTGTTGTATCTTTATTAGGTAAAAAGTTCTTTGCGAGAAGAAAAACTTTTCGCAAAAAATAGCCCTTTTGATTTTTGATGACCTCTGGAGCCTAAACTATTGACCTGAGCTCACATTTGAGGACACGTTGGCGATTGCATATTTTAAGAGCTTTCGATTAATTGTTTCCGTTTGTTCCTACCTATCATAGTTCCCGAGATATTTGGAGGTTTCTTGGGCGTGGTCCTAAATCTGGAAAATATAACCTTTGATGACCTCTGGTGACTTCAATTTTGACCTCACCTAAAACAAACACAATATACTTTCGATAGAGCTTGTTTCGAGCTATCTAGCGCCATTTTCCGCTTGTCGCTACGTTGCGTGGTTTTCGAGATCATAGGGGGGGGGGGGGGAGAATATTTGAGGCCCTCCAGGGCGCGTGTTAAAGGGAATAGTTCACCTTGTACACGTGTTTTGAACTGAGAATGTATGCGTGCAGATTTATAGTGCGGGGCGAAAAATTAAATGTGAAAGAATATCTTCGTTTCGCTTAGTAATTTTGACAGGATCGAAAATCAACTCTGCATTTATCGGTTTCGGAGCTCCGAGACGGCCAGCCGTTGATATGGCGCTACATCCGGGACCTCCGATACACTTTCTGAACCGATCCCACTCAGCCACCCGAGCGGCGCGGCCGACCCATGTCAGAAACCTAACCTAGCCTAACAGGCCAAATCTACCCCTTTTCAGGCCAAATCTACCCCCATTAAGGGTAGATTTGGCTCGACACTTTGGACTGTTTTAAGAACGTTAAGTTATCGATTTAGAAGGAAACTTCCAATGATAGCCTTCATTCTCCAACAATTCTCTATCCAACCTATCTTGTTTTTTCCAGATTCACCAAAAAAATGGAAAAGTTACGAGCAAAAATGTGATGCCATGTTTGACCAAATCGCAACTTAGGAAATTTTTCAGAGGTCAAGTTAGGTAACTTTGGATTGGGCTAGGTTGGCTAGGTTAAATTTTGTGAGGATGCTAATTGGGTTAGGTGGCATGATAATTGACAGGCGCAGGACATATCCGAAGACGGAAAAAAAATTATAGTATTTTAAATATGAAACTCCAAGATGTACTTAAAGGGAATAGGTCACCTTGAAAGTTGTCTTGAAGTTCAACCATTAGGTGCATCTTGAGCTCAAAACTATGAATATGACTTTGGTTTGGACAACTGATGGATATATGTGGAGAAAGAAGTAAGTTTCTCTTTCTATTTCACGAGAAATCGTACGATAGCAGCTGGCGTTCTGGCTCCGCCCCGCTCCGCCTGACGCCAAGTACAGTCTCTGACAAGGGGCCATCGCGCCGCCCGGGCGGCTGAGCGGATATTAACGAGGCGTCGTGACCAGAGACTACGTGCCAGAGAGTGTACCTGTCTCCGGCGGCGCGGCGGCGAGCGTTCATTCCCCGATCGTGGCCCGGAACAGCGGGATTGAAATCGGGCCCACTAGTCCTGTGTCGAAATTACTTAACGTAGAGAGGTAATTCTTTCACCACACACCATTTTTAGATCTGCTCTACAAATCTGCTATCTCAGTCCAAAACCCCATGTTAAAGGTGAACTATTCCCTTTAAACTCCGCAAACCTTGATAGACCTTGATTCTTCGAATGATTTCAAAAAACTAAATTCTTTATTTATGATTAAATCTCTTCTATTTTTACACAGTTCATGTAACATAAGTACCCCATTGTTACCCTAAAGTATTTTTTACATCGGGTAATAATTGGACGAGATAATACGTTTTTCCTGCCAAAATTAGCCTAATTGGCCAAATCTACCCCCCTTTCAAAATTTAGTTTTAACATTTGGAAATGGCGACAACATGTTTCCTGTGCCATTTTAAGTGGAGAACACGATCCAGATGTATTTTTTTAGGTGGCTTAATTAAGTAAAAAGATAATGAAGTTTGAAAATCTTTTTTTTTGTTTCCGATTTTTTTCATGTTTTAAGTTCGATTTAAGAGTTCTGCTGCCATTAGATATATTGCTCTTAAGAAGCTTAACAACTCTTAAATTTAAACATGTGCTCTATTTCAAGTAGTTTTTGAGTTACTTCCATCTTAACCTAACCTATGAGCCTAAAAGGCCAATGATACCCCCTACCATAACTTTTTCACATTAACCATACGCAAAGGGTGGAAACATGTTTCCTAGGTTGATTTAAGTAGGAAACACGATCACGCTTCTTTTATCTTAATTTTATGCAAACTTTTTTAGTTTTAGTTTTTCAACAATTTTAAGTTCGATTAAGAGGTCTGCTTACCTTAGATGTAAAGCAATTTACAAGCTGAACGATTTTTACATTAAAACATGTTGTCTATTTTAAGAAGATTTTGAGTTATTTTGAAGTTAAGAAAAATGTAAGCCTAAAAAGCCAAACGTACCCCCTAAGTAGTTAAGCCTAATGAGCCAAATGTACCCCATCAATGGGAAATCATTTTTGAATGGGAAATCATTTTTGTAAAAACCAAGAATTTGCACTCTGGATCACATTGGCTTTTTCTAACCAACCCAAATGTCAAAACTTAAAAAATAAAAAACTTTGAAAATGTTGCACAAAAAATAAAGATTTTTTGTTTAAAAAAATTTGTCATACTTTTTTTTAAGCAACATGTGATAAGAAATATGAATAGAAGAAAATAAAAAATAAAATCTGAGAAAAAATTTGAAAATTATTTTGGGGGGTTAAGTTTTTATTTTTTTAGAAAACAAATGTTTTCATTGTGAGATGCAGAAGTTGTCACCTAAATGTTTTTTTTTTTGTAATTTACATTTAGTAACTTTAAGAGTTATAGCTGATCGTTCCGATATGAGGAAAATGGTATACATTTTTGCCATCGGGCGAGCGGAAGTCGTAACCCGCCGACCCAGTTACGAAAGTGGTTCGGTCGATGTTGGTTGTTTTTCGTGTTTTTCAGTGACAGCGGCTTTTTATAACTCAAAAGAAGCATAATTTAATTGCAAATTCGATTCTCCAATGAAAACCAATAAAAAAATTGAAAAACAAAAAAGTTATTAATCAAAAACTAGTTTTTTTCAACAAAAAAAATGTTTTTTGTATTTTGGAAAAACTGGAATACGAATATTTTAAATACATTCATTGGCTATCTAAGACTGAAGTCGGTTTTGTTGTATTTATTTTGGTTTTTAAGTTACAGGAATTCTCATCTACCAGTATATAGCCACCATGCCATAGACCTATTAAGCCTGACTACCCAACAAAGTTCGGACTCTATCGGTATTTTCAGGTGTTTAATAAGCTTTTAAGGAAGTAAAGTTATGCCGTTATACTTATGACAGTATAAGGAAGAAAACTGATCCAAAATAAATTCAGATTTTTGCCGCCAGGTGGCAGCATTCAATGTTTTCTTTTTAAAAAATATTAAAACAAATACTTAAAGGGGAAATACTTTTTGTAAAAATGCAAGAGTATGCCCACCGTATAGCACATCTAAAAGCAATCCCTATCGTCCACGCTAGGGGAAGTGGACTCTATGTCGAGACTTAGCCACTCCTACGGGGCTATGTCCATAACAGGACTTAGCTTGACAGCCTGTCGCAAGAAAACGGTAAGAGCTATCAACATGCGGTTTTCACCAATCGATAGGCAATTGAATTTGCTTTATGTGTTTAGTGAACGGCCACAAAATACCCGTTTTTAGTGTTCTTAAACTAAGTTCAACATTGACTAAGTTTGCGCCACCTGGCGGCCAAAACCAGAACTCTGGTTTTTTTTCGACGTCCGGCTAGCCCATTGTCTTTGGAACTCAAAAATGTATAGCCACTTCCCCTAGCGTCGTTAGAAATGCATCAAAGGGCCATTTAAGTACACCCAGGTTATAGGTACATTCACTTAGCCACTCCTACGGGGCTATGTCCATAACAGGACTTAGCTTGACAGCCTGTCACAAGCAAACGGTAAGAGCTATCAACATGCGGTACTCACCAGTCGATAGGCAATTGAATTTGCTTGGTGTGTTTAGTGAACGGCCACAAAATACTATTTTTAAGTGTTCTTAAACTAAGTTCAATCTTGACTAAGTTTGCGCCACCTGGCGGCCAAAACCAGAACTCTGGGGCTTATTTTTTTTCAACGTCCGGCTAGCCCATTGTCTTGGGAACTCAAAAATGTATAGCCACTTCCCCTAGCGTCGTTATAAATGCATCAAAGGGCCATTTAGTACACCAAGGTTATAGGTACATTCACTTAGCCACTCCTACGGGGCTATGTCCATAACAGGACTTAGCTTGACAGCCTGTCACAAGCAAACGGTAAGAGCTATCAACATGCGGTACTCACCATTCGATAGGCAATTGAATTTGCTTGGTGTGTTTAGTAAACGGTAAGAAAATACCCCATTTAAGTGTTCTTAAGCTAACTTCAATCTTGACTAAGTTTGCGCCACCTAGCGGCCAAAACCAGAACTCTGGGGCTTATTTTTTTTCGACGTCCGGCTAGCCCGTTGTCTTGGGAACTCAAAAATGTATAGCCACTTCCCCTAGCGTCGTTATAAATGCATCAAAGGGCCATTTAAGTACACCCAGGTTATAGGTACATTCACTTAGCCTCTCCTAAGGGCTATGTCCATAACAGGACTTAGCTTGACAGCCTGTCACAAGAAAACGGTAAGAGCTATCAACATGCGGTTTTTTCACCAATCGATAGGCAATTGAATTTGCTTTATGTGTTTAGTGAACGGCCACAAAATACCCGTTTTTAGTGTTCTTAAACTAAGTTCAACATTGACTAAGTTTGCGCCACCTGGCGGCCAAAACCAGAACTCTGGGGATTATTTTTTTCGACGTCCGGCTAGCCCATTGTCTTCGAAACTCAAAAATGTATAGCCACTTCCCCTAGCGTCGTTAGAAATGCATCAAAGGGCCATTTAAGTACACCCAGGTTATAGGTACATTCACTTAGCCACTCCTACGGGGCTATGTCCATAACAGGACTTAGCTTGACAGCCTGTCACAAGCAAACGGTAAGAGCTATCAACATGCGGTACTCACCATTCGATAGGCAATTGAATTTGCTTGGTGTGTTTAGTAAACGGTAAGAAAATACCCCATTTAAGTGTTCTTAAGCTAACTTCAATCTTGCCTAAGTTTGCGCCACCTAGCGGCCAAAACCAGAACTCTGGGGCTTATTTTTTTTCAACGTCCGGCTACCCCATTGTCTTGGGAACTCAAAAATGTATAGCCACTTCCCCTAGCGTCGTTATAAATGCATAAAAGGGCCATTTACACCCAGGTTATAGGTACATTCACTTAGCCTCTCCTAAGGGGCTATGTCCATAACAGGACTTAGCTTGACAGCCTGTCACAAGAAAACGGTAAGAGCTATCAACATGCGGTTTTCACCAATCGATAGGCAATTGAATTTGCTTTATGTGTTTAGTGAACGGCCACAAAATACCCGTTTTTAGTGTTCTTAAACTAAGTTCAACATTGACTAAGTTTGCGCCACCTGGCGGCCAAAACCAGAACTCTGGGGATTATTTTTGTTCGACGTCCGACTAGCCCATTGTCTTCGGAACTCAAAAATGTATAGCCACTTCCCCTAGCGTCGTTAGAAATGCATCAAAGGGCCATTTAAGTACACCCAGGTTATAGGTACATTCACTTAGCCACTCCTACGGGGCTATGTCCATAACAGGACTTAGCTTGACAGCCTGTCACAAGCAAACTGTAAGAGCTATCAACATGCGGTACTCACCATTCGATAGGCAATTGGATTTGCTTGGTGTGTTTAGTAAACGGTAAGAAAATACCCCATTTAAGTGTTCTTAAGCTAACTTCAATCTTGACTAAGTTTGCGCCACCTAGCGGCCAAAACCAGAACTCTGGGGATTATTTTTTTCGACATCCGGCTAGCCCGTTGTCTTGGGAACTCAAAAATGTATAGCCACTTCCCCTAGCGTCGTTATAAATGCATCAAAGGGCCATTTAAGTACACCCAGGTTATAGGTACATTCACTTAGCCTCTCCTAAGGGGCTATGTCCATAACAGGACTTAGCTTGACAGCCTGTCACAAGAAAACGGTAAGAGCTATCAACATGCGGTTTTCACCAATCGATAGGCAATTGAATTTGCTTTATGTGTTTAGTGAACGGCCACAAAATACCCGTTTTTAGTGTTCTTAAACTAAGTTCAACATTGACTAAGTTTGCGCCACCTGGCGGCCAAAACCAGAACTCTGGGGATTATTTTTGTTCGACGTCCGGCTAGCCCATTGTCTTCGGAACTCAAAAATGTATAGCCACTTCCCCTAGCGTCGTTAGAAATGCATCAAAGGGCCATTTAAGTACACCCAGGTTATAGGTACATTCACTTAGCCACTCCTACGGGGCTATGTCCATAACAGGACTTAGCTTGACAGCCTGTCACAAGCAAACGGTAAGAGCTATCAACATGCGGTACTCACCAGTCGATAGGCAATTGAATTTGCTTGGTGTGTTTGGTGAACGGCCACAAAATACTATTTTTAAGTGTTCTTAAACTAAGTTCAATCTTGACTAAGTTCGCCACCTGGCGGCCAAAACCAGAACTCTGGGGCTTATTTTTGTTCGACGTCCGGCTAGCCCATTGTCTTCGGAACTCAAATGTATAGCCACTTCCCCTAGCGTCGTTAGAAATGCATCAAAGGGCCATTTAAGTACACCCAGGTTATAGGTACATTCACTTAGCCACTCCTACGGGGCTATGTCCATAACAGGACTTAGCTTGACAGCCTGTCACAAGCAAACTGTAAGAGCTATCAACATGCGGTACTCACCATTCGATAGGCAATTGAATTTGCTTGGTGTGTTTAGTAAACGGTAAGAAAATACCCCATTTAAGTGTTCTTAAGCTAACTTCAATCTTGACTAAGTTTGCGCCACCTAGCGGCCAAAACCAGAACTCTGGGGCTTATTTTTTTCGACGTCCGGCTAGCCCGTTGTCTTGGGAACTCAAAAATGTATAGCCACTTCCCCTAGCGTCGTTATAAATGCATCAAAGGGCCATTTAAGTACACCCAGGTTATAGGTACATTCACTTAGCCTCTCCTAAGGGGCTATGTCCATAACAGGACTTAGCTTGACAGCCTGTCACAAGCAAACGGTAAGAGCTATCAACATGCGGACTCACCAGTCGATAGGCAATTGAATTTGCTTGGTGTGTTTAGTGAACGGCCACAAAATACTATTTTTAAGTGTTCTTAAACTAAGTTCAATCTTGACTAAGTTTGCGCCACCTGGCGGCCAAAACCAGAACTCTGAGGCTTATTGTTTTTGCAACGTCCGGCTAGCCCATTGTCTTGGGAACTCAAAAATGTATAGCCACTTCCCCTAGCGTCGTTATAAATGCATCAAAGGGCCATTTACACCCAGGTTATAGGTACATTCACTTAGCCTCTCCTAAGGGGCTATGTCCATAACAGGACTTAGCTTGACAGCCTGTCACAAGAAAACGGTAAGAGCTATCAACATGCGGTTTTCACCAATCGATAGGCAATTGAATTTGCTTTATGTGTTTAGTGAACGGCCACAAAATACCCGTTTTTAGTGTTCTTAAACTAAGTTCAACATTGACTAAGTTTGCGCCACCTGGCGGCCAAAACCAGAACTCTGGGGATTATTTTTGTTCGACGTCCGGCTAGCCCATTGTCTTCGGAACTCAAAAATGTATAGCCACTTCCCCTAGCGTCGTTAGAAATGCATCAAAGGGCCATTTAAGTACACCCAGGTTATAGGTACATTCACTTAGCCACTCCTACGGGGCTATGTCCATAACAGGACTTAGATTGACAGCCTGTCACAAGCAAACGGTAAGAGCTATCAACATGCGGTACTCACCAGTCGATAGGCAATTCAATTTGCTTGGTGTGTTTAGTAAACAGTAAGAAAATACCCCATTTAAGTGTTCTTAAGCTAACTTCAATCTTGACTAAGTTTGCGCCACCTAGCGGCCAAAACCAGAACTCTGGGGCTTATTTTTTTCGAAGTCCGGCTAGCCCGTTGTCTTGGGAACTCAAAAATGTATAGCCACTTCCCCTAGCGTCGTTATAAATGCATCAAAGGGCCATTTAAGTACACCCAGGTTATAGGTACATTCACTTAGCCTCTCCTAAGGGGCTATGTCCATAACAGGACTTAGCTTGACAGCCTGTCACAAGAAAACGGTAAGAGCTATCAACATGCGGTTTTCACCAATCGATAGGCAATTGAATTTGCTTTATGTGTTTAGTGAACGGCCACAAAATACCCGTTTTGTGTTCTTAAACTAAGTTCAACGTTGACTAAGTTTGCGCCACCTGGCGGCCAAAACCAGAACTCTGGGGATTATTTGTGTTCGACGTCCGGCTAGCCCATTGTCTTCGGAACTCAAAAATGTATAGCCACTTCCCCTAGCGTCGTTATAAATGCATCAAAGGGCCATTTAAGTACACCCAGGTTATAGGTACATTCACTTAGCCACTCCTACGGGGCTATGTCCATAACAGGACTTAGCTTGACAGCCTGTCACAAGCAAACGGTAAGAGCTATCAACATGCGGTACTCACCAGTCGATAGGCAATTGAATTTGCTTGGTGTGTTTAGTGAACGGCCACAAAATACTATTTTTAAGTGTTCTTAAACTAAGTTCAATCTTCACTAAGTTTGCGCCACCTGGCGGCCAAAACCAGAACTCTGGGGCTTATTTTTTTCAACGTCCGGCTAGCCCATTGTCTTGGGAACTCAAAAATGTATAGCCACTTCCCCTAGCGTCGTTATAAATGCATCAAAGGGCCATTTAAGTACACCCAGGTTATAGGTACATTCACTTAGCCTCTCCTAAGGGGCTATGTCCATAACAGGACTTAGCTTGACAGCCTGTCACAAGCAAACTGTAAGAGCTATCAACATGCGGTTTTCACCAATCGATAGGCAATTGAATTTGCTTTATGTGTTTAGTGAACGGCCACAAAATACCCGTTTTTAGTGTTCTTAAACTAAGTTCAACATTGACTAAGTTTGCGCCACCTGGCGGCCAAAACCAGAACTCTGGGGATTATTTTTGTTCGACGTCCGGCTAGCCCATTGTCTTCGGAACTCAAAAATGTATAGCCACTTCCCCTAGCGTCGTTATAAATGCATCAAAGGGCCATTTAAGTACACCCAGGTTATAGGTACATTCACTTAGCCACTCCTACGGGGCTATGTCCATAACAGGACTTAGCTTGACAGCCTGTCACAAGCAAACTGTAAGAGCTATCAACATGCGGTACTCACCATTCGATAGGCAATTGAATTTGCTTGGTGTGTTTAGTAAACGGTAAGAAAATACCCCATTTAAGTGTTCTTAAGCTAACTTCAATCTTGACTAAGTTTGCGCCACCTAGCGGCCAAAACCAGAACTCTGGGGATTTTTTTTTTCGACCTCCGGCTAGCCCGTTGTCTTGGGAACTCAAAAATGTATAGCCACTTCCCCTAGCGTCGTTATAAATGCATCAAAGGGCCATTTAAGTACACCTAGGTTATAGGTACATTCACTTAGCCTCTCCTAAGGGGCTATGTCCATAACAGGACTTAGCTTGACAGCCTGTCACAAGAAAACGGTAAGAGCTATCAACATGCGGTTTTCACCAATCGATAGGCAATTGAATTTGCTTTATGTGTTTAGTGAACGGCCACAAAATACCCGTTTTTAGTGTTCTTAAACTAAGTTCAACATTGACTAAGTTTGCGCCACCTGGCGGCCAAAACCAGAACTCTGGGGATTATTTTTGTTCGACGTCCGGCTAGCCCATTGTCTTGGGAACTCAAAAATGTATAGCCACTTCCCCTAGCGTCGTTATAAATGCATCAAAGGGCCATTTAAGTACACCCAGGTTATAGGTACATTCACTTAGCCACTCCTACGGGGCTATGTCCATAACAGGACTTAGCTTGACAGCCTGTCACAAGCAAACGGTAAGAGCTATCAACATGCGGTACTCACCAGTCGATAGGCAATTGAATTTGCTTGGTGTGTTTAGTGAACGGCCACAAAATACTATTTTTAAGTGTTCTTAAACTAAGTTCAATATTGACTAAGTTTGCGCCACCTGGCGGCCAAAACCAGAACTCTGGGGCTTATTTTTTTTCAACGTCCGGCTAGCCCATTGTCTTGGGAACTCAAAAATGTATAGCCACTTCCCCTAGCGTCGTTATAAATGCATCAAAGGGCCATTTACACCCAGGTTATAGGTACATTCACTTAGCCTCTCCTAAGGGGCTATGTCCATAACAGGACTTAGCTTGACAGCCTGTCACAAGAAAACGGTAAGAGCTATCAACATGCGGTTTTCACCAATCGATAGGCAATTGAATTTGCTTTATGTGTTTAGTGAACGGCCACAAAATACCCGTTTTTAGTGTTCTTAAACTAAGTTCAACATTGACTAAGTTTGCACCACCTGGCGGCCAAAACCAGAACTCTGGGGATTATTTTTGTTCGACGTCCGGCTAGCCCATTGTCTTCGGAACTCAAAAATGTATAGCCACTTCCCCTAGCGTCGTTAGAAATGCATCAAAGGGCCATTTAAGTACACCCAGGTTATAGGTACATTCACTTAGCCACTCCTACGGGGCTATGTCCATAACAGGACTTAGCTTGACAGCCTGTCACAAGCAAACGGTAAGAGCTATCAACATGCGGTACTCACCAGTCGATAGGCAATTGAATTTGCTTGGTGTGTTTAGTGAACGGCCACAAAATACTATTTTTAAGTGTTCTTAAACTAAGTTCAATATTGACTAAGTTTGCGCCACCTGGCGGCCAAAACCAGAACTCTGGGGCTTATTTTTTTTCAACGTCCGGCTAGCCCATTGTCTTGGGAACTCAAAAATGTATAGCCACTTCCCCTAACGTCGTTATAAATGCATCAAAGGGCCATTTACACCCAGGTTATAGGTACATTCACTTAGCCTCTCCTAAGGGGCTATGTCCATAACAGGACTTAGCTTGACAGCCTGTCACAAGAAAACGGTAAGAGCTATCAACATGCGGTTTTCACCAATCGATAGGCAATTGAATTTGCTTTATGTGTTTAGTGAACGGCCACAAAATACCCGTTTTTAGTGTTCTTAAACTAAGTTCAACATTGACTAAGTTTGCGCCACCTGGCGGCCAAAACCAGAACTCTGGGGATTATTTTTGTTCGACGTCCGGCTAGCCCATTGTCTTCGGAACTCAAAAATGTATAGCCACTTCCCCTAGCGTCGTTAGAAATGCATCAAAGGGCCATTTAAGTACACCCAGGTTATAGGTACATTCACTTAGCCACTCCTACGGGGCTATGTCCATAACAGGACTTAGCTTGACAGCCTGTCACAAGCAAACGGTAAGAGCTATCAACATGCGGTACTCACCAGTCGATAGGCAATTCAATTTGCTTGGTGTGTTTAGTAAACGGTAAGAAAATACCCCATTTAAGTGTTCTTAAGCTAACTTCAATCTTGACTAAGTTTGCGCCACCTAGCGGCCAAAACCAGAACTCTGGGGCTTATTTTTTTCGACATCCGGCTAGCCCGTTGTCTTGGGAACTCAAAAATGTATAGCCACTTCCCCTAGCGTCGTTATAAATGCATCAAAGGGCCATTTAAGTACACCCAGGTTATAGGTACATTCACTTAGCCTCTCCTAAGGGGCTATGTCCATAACAGGACTTAGCTTGACAGCCTGTCACAAGAAAACGGTAAGAGCTATCAACATGCGGTTTTCACCAATCGATAGGCAATTGAATTTGCTTTATGTGTTTAGTGAACGGCCACAAAATACCCGTTTTTAGTGTTCTTAAACTAAGTTCAACATTGACTAAGTTTGCGCCACCTGGCGGCCAAAACCAGAACTCTGGGGCTTATTTTTTTCGACGTCCGGCTAGCCCATTGTCTTGGGAACTCAAAAATGTATAGCCACTTCCCCTAGCGTCGTTAGAAATGCATCAAAGGGCCATTTAAGTACACCCAGGTTATAGGTACATTCACTTAGCCACTCCTACGGGGCTATGTCCATAACAGGACTTAGCTTGACAGCCTGTCACAAGCAAACGGTAAGAGCTATCAACATGCGGTACTCACCAGTCGATAGGCAATTGAATTTGCTTGGTGTGTTTAGTAAACAGTAAGAAAATACCCCATTTAAGTGTTCTTAAGCTAACTTCAATCTTGACTAAGTTTGCGCCACCTAGCGGCCAAAACCAGAACTCTGGGGGTTATTTTTTTCGACGTCCGGTTAGCCCGTTGTCTTGGGAACTCAAAAATGTATAGCCACTTCCCCTAGCGTCGTTATAAATGCATCAAAGGGCCATTTAAGTACACCCAGGTTATAGGTACATTCACTTAGCCTCTCCTAAGGGGCTATGTCCATAACAGGACTTAGCTTGACAGCCTGTCACAAGAAAACGGTAAGAGCTATCAACATCCGGTTTTCACCAATCGATAGGCAATTGAATTTGCTTTATGTGTTTAGTGAACGGCCACAAAATACCTGTTTTTAGTGTTCTTAAACTAAGTTCAACATTGACTAAGTTTGCGCCACCTGGCGGCCAAAACCAGAACTCTGGAGATGATTTTTTTCGACGTCCGGCTAGCCCGTTGTCTTGAGAACTCAAAAATGTATAGCCACTTCCCCTAGCGTCGTTATAAATGCATCAAAGGGCCATTTAAGTACACCTAGGTTATAGGTACATTCACTTAGCCACTCCTACGGGGCTATGTCCATAACAGGACTTAGCTTGACAGCCTGTCACAAGCAAACGGTAAGAGCTATCAACATGCGGACTCACCAGTCGATAGGCAATTGAATTTGCTTGGTGTGTTTAGTGAACGGCCACAAAATACTATTTTTAAGTGTTCTTAAACTAAGTTCAATCTTGACTAAGTTTGCGCCACCTGGCGGCCAAAACCAGAACTCTGGGGCTTATTGTTTTTGCAACGTCCGGCTAGCCCATTGTCTTGGGAACTCAAAAATGTATAGCCACTTCCCCTAGCGTCGTTATAAATGCATCAAAGGGCCATTTACACCCAGGTTATAGGTACATTCACTTAGCCTCTCCTAAGGGGCTATGTCCATAACAGGACTTAGCTTGACAGCCTGTCACAAGAAAACGGTAAGAGCTATCAACATGCGGTTTTCACTAATCGATAGGCAATTGAATTTGCTTTATGTGTTTAGTGAACGGCCACAAAATACCCGTTTTTAGTGTTCTTAAACTAAGTTCAACATTGACTAAGTTTGCGCCACCTGGCGGCCAAAACCAGAACTCTGGGGATTATTTTTGTTCGACGTCCGGCTAGCCCATTGTCTTCGGAACTCAAAAATGTATAGCCACTTCCCCTAGCGTCGTTATAAATGCATCAAAGGGCCATTTAAGTACACCCAGGTTATAGGTACATTCACTTAGCCACTCCTACGGGGCTATGTCCATAACAGGACTTAGCTTGACAGCCTGTCACAAGAAAACGGTAAGAGCTATCAACATGCGGTACTCACCAGTCGATAGGCAATTGAATTTGCTTGGTGTGTTTAGTAAACAGTAAGAAAATACCCCATTTAAGTGTTCTTAAGCTAACTTCAATCTTGACTAAGTTTGCGCCACCTAGCGGCCAAAACCAGAACTCTGGGGCTTATTTTTTTCGAAGTCCGGCTAGCCCGTTGTCTTGGAAACTCAAAAATGTATAGCCACTTCCCCTAGCGTCGTTATAAATGCATCAAAGGGCCATTTAAGTACACCCAGGTTATAGGTACATTCACTTAGCCTCTCCTAAGGGGCTATGTCCATAACAGGACTTAGCTTGACAGCCTGTCACAAGAAAACGGTAAGAGCTATCAACATGCGGTTTTCACCAATCGATAGGCAATTGAATTTGCTTTATGTGTTTAGTGAACGGCCACAAAATACCCGTTTTTAGTGTTCTTAAACTAAGTTCAACATTGACTAAGTTTGCGCCACCTGGCGGCCAAAACCAGAACTCTGGGGATTATTTTTTTCGACGTCCGGCTAGCCCATTGTCTTCGGAACTCAAAAATGTATAGCCACTTCCCCTAGCGTCGTTAGAAATGCATCAAAGGGCCATTTAAGTACACCCAGGTTATAGGTACATTCACTTAGCCACTCCTACGGGGCTATGTCCATAACAGGACTTAGCTTGACAGCCTGTCACAAGCAAACTGTAAGAGCTATCAACATGCGGTACTCACCATTCGATAGGCAATTGAATTTGCTTGGTGTGTTTAGTAAACGGTAAGAAAATACCCCATTTAAGTGTTCTTAAGCTTACTTCAATCTTGACTAAGTTTGCGCCACCTAGCGGCCAAAACCAGAACTCTGGGGATTTTTTTTTCGACCTCCGGCTAGCCCGTTGTCTTGGGAACTCAAAAATGTATAGCCACTTCCCCTAGCGTCGTTATAAATGCATCAAAGGGCCATTTAAGTACACCTAGGTTATAGGTACATTCACTTAGCCTCTCCTAAGGGGCTATGTCCATAACAGGACTTAGCTTGACAGCCTGTCACAAGAAAACGGTAAGAGCTATCAACATGCGGTTTTCACCAATCGATAGGCAATTGAATTTGCTTTATGTGTTTAGTGAACGGCCACAAAACACCCGTTTTTAGTGTTCTTAAACTAAGTTCAACATTGACTAAGTTTGCGCCACCTGGCGGCCAAAACCAGAACTCTGGGGATTATTTTTGTTCGACGTCCGGCTAGCCCATTGTCTTCGGAACTCAAAAATGTATAGCCACTTCCCCTAGCGTCGTTAGAAATGCATCAAAGGGCCATTTAAGTACACCCAGGTTATAGGTACATTCACTTAGCCACTCCTACGGGGCTATGTCCATAACAGGACTTAGCTTGACAGCCTGTCACAAGCAAACGGTAAGAGCTATCAACATGCGGTACTCACCAGTCGATAGGCAATTGAATTTGCTTGGTGTGTTTAGTGAACGGCCACAAAATACTATTTTTAAGTGTTCTTAAACTAAGTTCAATCTTGACTAAGTTTGCGCCACCTGGCGGCCAAAACCAGAACTCTGGGGCTTATTTTTTTCAACGTCCGGCTAGCTCATTGTCTTGGGAACTCAAAAATGTATAGCCACTTCCCCTAGCGTCGTTATAAATGCATCAAAGGGCCATTTACACCCAGGTTATAGGTACATTCACTTAGCCTCTCCTAAGGGGCTATGTCCATAACAGGACTTAGCTTGACAGCCTGTCACAAGAAAACGGTAAGAGCTATCAACATGCGGTTTTCACCAATCGATAGGCAATTGAATTTGCTTGGTGTGTTTAGTGAACGGCCACAAAATACTATTTTTAAGTGTTCTTAAACTAAGTTCAATCTTGACTAAGTTCGCCACCTGGCGGCCAAAACCAGAACTCTGGGGCTTATTTTTGTTCGACGTCCGGCTAGCCCATTGTCTTCGGAACTCAAATGTATAGCCACTTCCCCTAGCGTCGTTAGAAATGCATCAAAGGGCCATTTAAGTACACCCAGGTTATAGGTACATTTACTTAGCCACTCCTACGGGGCTATGTCCATAACAGGACTTAGCTTGACAGCCTGTCACAAGCAAACTGTAAGAGCTATCAACATGCGGTACTCACCATTCGATAGGCAATTGAATTTGCTTGGTGTGTTTAGTAAACGGTAAGAAAATACCCCATTTAAGTGTTCTTAAGCTAACTTCAATCTTGACTAAGTTTGCGCCACCTAGCGGCCAAAACCAGAACTCTGGGGCTTATTTTTTTCGACGTCCGGCTAGCCCGTTGTCTTGGGAACTCAAAAATGTATAGCCACTTCCCCTAGCGTCGTTATAAATGCATCAAAGGGCCATTTAAGTACACCCAGGTTATAGGTACATTCACTTAGCCTCTCCTAAGGGGCTATGTCCATAACAGGACTTAGCTTGACAGCCTGTCACAAGCAAACGGTAAGAGCTATCAACATGCGGACTCACCAGTCGATAGGCAATTGAATTTGCTTGGTGTGTTTAGTGAACGGCCACAAAATACTATTTTTAAGTGTTCTTAAACTAAGTTCAATCTTGACTAAGTTTGCGCCACCTGGCGGCCAAAACCAGAACTCTGAGGCTTATTGTTTTTGCAACGTCCGGCTAGCCCATTGTCTTGGGAACTCAAAAATGTATAGCCACTTCCCCTAGCGTCGTTATAAATGCATCAAAGGGCCATTTACACCCAGGTTATAGGTACATTCACTTAGCCTCTCCTAAGGGGCTATGTCCATAACAGGACTTAGCTTGACAGCCTGTCACAAGAAAACGGTAAGAGCTATCAACATGCGGTTTTCACCAATCGATAGGCAATTGAATTTGCTTTATGTGTTTAGTGAACGGCCACAAAATACCCGTTTTTAGTGTTCTTAAACTAAGTTCAACATTGACTAAGTTTGCGCCACCTGGCGGCCAAAACCAGAACTCTGGGGATTATTTTTGTTCGACGTCCGGCTAGCCCATTGTCTTCGGAACTCAAAAATGTATAGACACTTCCCCTAGCGTCGTTAGAAATGCATCAAAGGGCCATTTAAGTACACCCAGGTTATAGGTACATTCACTTAGCCACGCCTACGGGGCTATGTCCATAACAGGACTTAGATTGACAGCCTGTCACAAGCAAACGGTAAGAGCTATCAACATGCGGTACTCACCAGTCGATAGGCAATTCAATTTGCTTGGTGTGTTTAGTAAACAGTAAGAAAATACCCCATTTAAGTGTTCTTAAGCTAACTTCAATCTTGACTAAGTTTGCGCCACCTAGCGGCCAAAACCAGAACTCTGGGGCTTATTTTTTTCGAAGTCCGGCTAGCCCGTTGTCTTGGGAACTCAAAAATGTATAGCCACTTCCCCTAGCGTCGTTATAAATGCATCAAAGGGCCATTTAAGTACACCCAGGTTATAGGTACATTCACTTAGCCTCTCCTAAGGGGCTATGTCCATAACAGGACTTAGCTTGACAGCCTGTCACAAGAAAACGGTAAGAGCTATCAACATGCGGTTTTCACCAATCGATAGGCAATTTAATTTGCTTTATGTGTTTAGTGAACGGCCACAAAACACCCGTTTTTAGTGTTCTTAAACTAAGTTCAACATTGACTAAGTTTGCGCCACCTGGCGGCCAAAACCAGAACTCTGGGGATTATTTTTGTTCGACGTCCGGCTAGCCCATTGTCTTCGGAACTCAAAAATGTATAGCCACTTCCCCTAGCGTCGTTATAAATGCATCAAAGGGCCATGTAAGTACACCCAGGTTATAGGTACATTCACTTAGCCACTCCTACGGGGCTATGTCCATAACAGGACTTAGCTTGACAGCCTGTCACAAGCAAACGGTAAGAGCTATCAACATGCGGTACTCACCAGTCGATAGGCAATTGAATTTGCTTGGTGTGTTTAGTGAACGGCCACAAAATACTATTTTTAAGTGTTCTTAAACTAAGTTCAATCTTCACTAAGTTTGCGCCACCTGGCGGCCAAAACCAGAACTCTGGGGCTTATTTTTTTCAACGTCCGGCTAGCCCATTGTCTTGGGAACTCAAAAATGTATAGCCACTTCCCCTAGCGTCGTTATAAATGCATCAAAGGGCCATTTAAGTACACCCAGGTTATAGGTACATTCACTTAGCCTCTCCTAAGGGGCTATGTCCATAACAGGACTTAGCTTGACAGCCTGTCACAAGCAAACTGTAAGAGCTATCAACATGCGGTTTTCACCAATCGATAGGCAATTGAATTTGCTTTATGTGTTTAGTGAACGGCCACAAAATACCCGTTTTTAGTGTTCTTAAACTAAGTTCAACATTGACTAAGTTTGCGCCACCTGGCGGCCAAAACCAGAACTCTGGGGATTATTTTTGTTCGACGTCCGGCTAGCCCATTGTCTTCGGAACTCAAAAATGTATAGCCACTTCCCCTAGCGTCGTTAGAAATGCATCAAAGGGCCATTTAAGTACACCCAGGTTATAGGTACATTCACTTAGCCACTCCTACGGGGCTATGTCCATAACAGGACTTAGCTAGACAGCCTGTCACAAGCAAACGGTAAGAGCTATCAACATGCGGTACTCACCAGTCGATAGGCAATTCAATTTGCTTGGTGTGTTTAGTAAACGGTAAGAAAATACCCCATTTAAGTGTTCTTAAGCTAACTTCAATCTTGACTAAGTTTGCGCCACCTAGCGGCCAAAACCAGAACTCTGGGGCTTATTTTTTTCGACATCCGGCTAGCCCGTTGTCTTGGGAACTCAAAAATGTATAGCCACTTCCCCTAGCGTCGTTATAAATGCATCAAAGGGCCATTTAAGTACACCCAGGTTATAGGTACATTCACTTAGCCTCTCCTAAGGGGCTATGTCCATAACAGGACTTAGCTTGACAGCCTGTCACAAGAAAACGGTAAGAGCTATCAACATGCGGTTTTCACCAATCGATAGGCAATTGAATTTGCTTTATGTGTTTAGTGAACGGCCACAAAATACCCGTTTTTAGTGTTCTTAAACTAAGTTCAACATTGACTAAGTTTGCGCCACCTGGCGGCCAAAACCAGAACTCTGGGGCTTATTTTTTTCGACGTCCGGCTAGCCCATTGTCTTGGGAACTCAAAAATGTATAGCCACTTCCCCTAGCGTCGTTAGAAATGCATCAAAGGGCCATTTAAGTACACCCAGGTTATAGGTACATTCACTTAGCCACTCCTACGGGGCTATGTCCATAACAGGACTTAGCTTGACAGCCTGTCACAAGCAAACGGTAAGAGCTATCAACATGCGGTACTCACCAGTCGATAGGCAATTGAATTTGCTTGGTGTGTTTAGTAAACAGTAAGAAAATACCCCATTTAAGTGTTCTTAAGCTAACTTCAATCTTGACTAAGTTTGCGCCACCTAGCGGCCAAAACCAGAACTCTGGGGCTTATTTTTTTCGACGTCCGGTTAGCCCGTTGTCTTGGGAACTCAAAAATGTATAGCCACTTCCCCTAGCGTCGTTATAAATGCATCAAAGGGCCATTTAAGTACACCCAGGTTATAGGTACATTCACTTAGCCTCTCCTAAGGGGCTATGTCCATAACAGGACTTAGCTTGACAGCCTGTCACAAGAAAACGGTAAGAGCTATCAACATCCGGTTTTCACCAATCGATAGGCAATTGAATTTGCTTTATGTGTTTAGTGAACGGCCACAAAATACCTGTTTTTAGTGTTCTTAAACTAAGTTCAACATTGACTAAGTTTGCGCCACCTGGCGGCCAAAACCGGAACTCTGGAGATTATTTTTTTCGACGTCCGGCTAGCCCGTTGTCTTGGGAACTCAAAAATGTATAGCCACTTCCCCTAGCGTCGTTATAAATGCATCAAAGGGCCATTTAAGTACACCTAGGTTATAGGTACATTCACTTAGCCACTCCTACGGGGCTATGTCCATAACAGGACTTAGCTTGACAGCCTGTCACAAGCAAACGGTAAGAGCTATCAACATGCGGACTCACCAGTCGATAGGCAATTGAATTTGCTTGGTGTGTTTAGTGAACGACCACAAAATACTATTTTTAAGTGTTCTTAAACTAAGTTCAATCTTGACTAAGTTTGCGCCACCTGGCGGCCAAAACCAGAACTCTGGGGCTTATTGTTTTTGCAACGTCCGGCTAGCCCATTGTCTTGGGAACTCAAAAATGTATAGCCACTTCCCCTAGCGTCGTTATAAATGCATCAAAGGGCCATTTACACCCAGGTTATAGGTACATTCACTTAGCCTCTCCTAAGGGGCTATGTCCATAACAGGACTTAGCTTGACAGCCTGTCACAAGAAAACGGTAAGAGCTATCAACATGCGGTTTTCACTAATCGATAGGCAATTGAATTTGCTTTATGTGTTTAGTGAACGGCCACAAAATACCCGTTTTTAGTGTTCTTAAACTAAGTTCAACATTGACTAAGTTTGCGCCACCTGGCGGCCAAAACCAGAACTCTGGGGATTATTTTTGTTCGACGTCCGGCTAGCCCATTGTCTTCGGAACTCAAAAATGTATAGCCACTTCCCCTAGCGTCGTTATAAATGCATCAAAGGGCCATTTAAGTACACCCAGGTTATAGGTACATTCACTTAGCCACTCCTACGGGGCTATGTCCATAACAGGACTTAGCTTGACAGCCTGTCACAAGAAAACGGTAAGAGCTATCAACATGCGGTACTCACCAGTCGATAGGCAATTGAATTTGCTTGGTGTGTTTAGTAAACAGTAAGAAAATACCCCATTTAAGTGTTCTTAAGCTAACTTCAATCTTGACTAAGTTTGCGCCACCTAGCGGCCAAAACCAGAACTCTGGGGCTTATTTTTTTCGAAGTCCGGCTAGCCCGTTGTCTTGGAAACTCAAAAATGTATAGCCACTTCCCCTAGCGTCGTTATAAATGCATCAAAGGGCCATTTAAGTACACCCAGGTTATAGGTACATTCACTTAGCCTCTCCTAAGGGGCTATGTCCATAACAGGACTTAGCTTGACAGCCTGTCACAAGAAAACGGTAAGAGCTATCAACATGCGGTTTTCACCAATCGATAGGCAATTGAATTTGCTTTATGTGTTTAGTGAACGGCCACAAAATACCCGTTTTTAGTGTTCTTAAACTAAGTTCAACATTGACTAAGTTTGCGCCACCTGGCGGCCAAAACCAGAACTCTGGGGATTATTTTTTTCGACGTCCGGCTAGCCCATTGTCTTCGGAACTCAAAAATGTATAGCCACTTCCCCTAGCGTCGTTAGAAATGCATCAAAGGGCCATTTAAGTACACCCAGGTTATAGGTACATTCACTTAGCCACTCCTACGGGGCTATGTCCATAACAGGACTTAGCTTGACAGCCTGTCACAAGCAAACTGTAAGAGCTATCAACATGCGGTACTCACCATTCGATAGGCAATTGAATTTGCTTGGTGTGTTTAGTAAACGGTAAGAAAATACCCCATTTAAGTGTTCTTAAGCTTACTTCAATCTTGACTAAGTTTGCGCCACCTAGCGGCCAAAACCAGAACTCTGGGGATTTTTTTTTTCGACCTCCGGCTAGCCCGTTGTCTTGGGAACTCAAAAATGTATAGCCACTTCCCCTAGCGTCGTTATAAATGCATCAAAGGGCCATTTAAGTACACCTAGGTTATAGGTACATTCACTTAGCCTCTCCTAAGGGGCTATGTCCATAACAGGACTTAGCTTGACAGCCTGTCACAAGAAAACGGTAAGAGCTATCAACATGCGGTTTTCACCAATCGATAGGCAATTGAATTTGCTTTATGTGTTTAGTGAACGGCCACAAAACACCCGTTTTTAGTGTTCTTAAACTAAGTTCAACATTGACTAAGTTTGCGCCACCTGGCGGCCAAAACCAGAACTCTGGGGATTATTTGTGTTCGACGTCCGGCTAGCCCATTGTCTTCGGAACTCAAAAATGTATAGCCACTTCCCCTAGCGTCGTTATAAATGCATCATAGGGCCATTTAAGTACACCCAGGTTATAGGTACATTCACTTAGCCACTCCTACGGGGCTATGTCCATAACAGGACTTAGCTTGACAGCCTGTCACAAGCAAACGGTAAGAGCTATCAACATGCGGTACTCACCAGTCGATAGGCAATTGAATTTGCTTGGTGTGTTTAGTGAACGGCCACAAAATACTATTTTTAAGTGTTCTTAAACTAAGTTCAATCTTGACTAAGTTTGCGCCACCTGGCGGCCAAAACCAGAACTCTGGGGCTTATTTTTTTCAACGTCCGGCTAGCTCATTGTCTTGGGAACTCAAAAATGTATAGCCACTTCCCCTAGCGTCGTTATAAATGCATCAAAGGGCCATTTACACCCAGGTTATAGGTACATTCACTTAGCCTCTCCTAAGGGGCTATGTCCATAACAGGACTTAGCTTGACAGCCTGTCACAAGAAAACGGTAAGAGCTATCAACATGCGGTTTTCACCAATCGATAGGCAATTGAATTTGCTTGATGTGTTTAGTGAACGGCCACAAAATACCCGTTTTTAGTGTTCTTAAACTAAGTTCAACATTGACTAAGTTTGCGCCACCTGGCGGCCAAAACCAGAACTCTGGGGATTATTTTTGTTCGACGTCCGGCTAGCCCATTGTCTTCGGAACTCAAAAATGTATAGCCACTTCCCCTAGCGTCGTTAGAAATGCATCAAAGGGCCATTTAAGTACACCCAGGTTATAGGTACATTCACTTAGCCACTCCTACGGGGCTATGTCCATAACAGGACTTAGCTTGACAGCCTGTCAAAAGCAAACGGTAAGAGCTATCAACATGCGGTACTCACCAGTCGATAGGCAATTGAATTTGCTTGGTGTGTTTAGTAAACAGTAAGAAAATACCCCATTTAAGTGTTCTTAAGCTAACTTCAATCTTGACTAAGTTTGCGCCACCTAGCGGCCAAAACCAGAACTCTGGGGCTTATTTTTTTCGACGTCCGGTTAGCCCGTTGTCTTGGGAACTCAAAAATGTATAGCCACTTCCCCTAGCGTCGTTATAAATGCATCAAAGGGCCATTTAAGTACACCCAGGTTATAGGTACATTCACTTAGCCTCTCCTAAGGGGCTATGTCCATAACAGGACTTAGCTTGACAGCCTGTCACAAGAAAACGGTAAGAGCTATCAACATCCGGTTTTCACCAATCGATAGGCAATTGAATTTGCTTTATGTGTTTAGTGAACGGCCACAAAATACCTGTTTTTAGTGTTCTTAAACTAAGTTCAACATTGACTAAGTTTGCGCCACCTGGCGGCCAAAACCAGAACTCTGGAGATTATTTTTTTCGACGTCCGGCTAGCCCGTTGTCTTGGGAACTCAAAAATGTATAGCCACTTCCCCTAGCGTCGTTATAAATGCATCAAAGGGCCATTTAAGTACACCTAGGTTATAGGTACATTCACTTAGCCACTCCTACGGGGCTATGTCCATAACAGGACTTAGCTTGACAGCCTGTCACAAGCAAACGGTAAGAGCTATCAACATGCGGACTCACCAGTCGATAGGCAATTGAATTTGCTTGGTGTGTTTAGTGAACGACCACAAAATACTATTTTTAAGTGTTCTTAAACTAAGTTCAATCTCGACTAAGTTTGCGCCACCTGGCGGCCAAAACCAGAACTCTGGGGCTTATTGTTTTTGCAACGTCCGGCTAGCCCATTGTCTTGGGAACTCAAAAATGTATAGCCACTTCCCCTAGCGTCGTTATAAATGCATCAAAGGGCCATTTACACCCAGGTTATAGGTACATTCACTTAGCCTCTCCTAAGGGGCTATGTCCATAACAGGACTTAGCTTGACAGCCTGTCACAAGAAAACGGTAAGAGCTATCAACATGCGGTTTTCACTAATCGATAGGCAATTGAATTTGCTTTATGTGTTTAGTGAACGGCCACAAAATACCCGTTTTTAGTGTTCTTAAACTAAGTTCAACATTGACTAAGTTTGCGCCACCTGGCGGCCAAAACCAGAACTCTGGGGATTATTTTTGTTCGACGTCCGGCTAGCCCATTGTCTTCGGAACTCAAAAATGTATAGCCACTTCCCCTAGCGTCGTTATAAATGCATCAAAGGGCCATTTAAGTACACCCAGGTTATAGGTACATTCACTTAGCCACTCCTACGGGGCTATGTCCATAACAGGACTTAGCTTGACAGCCTGTCACAAGAAAACGGTAAGAGCTATCAACATGCGGTACTCACCAGTCGATAGGCAATTGAATTTGCTTGGTGTGTTTAGTAAACAGTAAGAAAATACCCCATTTAAGTGTTCTTAAGCTAACTTCAATCTTGACTAAGTTTGCGCCACCTAGCGGCCAAAACCAGAACTCTGGGGCTTATTTTTTTCGAAGTCCGGCTAGCCCGTTGTCTTGGAAACTCAAAAATGTATAGCCACTTCCCCTAGCGTCGTTATAAATGCATCAAAGGGCCATTTAAGTACACCCAGGTTATAGGTACATTCACTTAGCCTCTCCTAAGGGGCTATGTCCATAACAGGACTTAGCTTGACAGCCTGTCACAAGAAAACGGTAAGAGCTATCAACATGCGGTTTTCACCAATCGATAGGCAATTGAATTTGCTTTATGTGTTTAGTGAACGGCCACAAAATACCCGTTTTTAGTGTTCTTAAACTAAGTTCAACATTGACTAAGTTTGCGCCACCTGGCGGCCAAAACCAGAACTCTGGGGATTATTTTTTTCGACGTCCGGCTAGCCCATTGTCTTCGGAACTCAAAAATGTATAGCCACTTCCCCTAGCGTCGTTAGAAATGCATCAAAGGGCCATTTAAGTACACCCAGGTTATAGGTACATTCACTTAGCCACTCCTACGGGGCTATGTCCATAACAGGACTTAGCTTGACAGCCTGTCACAAGCAAACTGTAAGAGCTATCAACATGCGGTACTCACCATTCGATAGGCAATTGAATTTGCTTGGTGTGTTTAGTAAACGGTAAGAAAATACCCCATTTAAGTGTTCTTAAGCTTACTTCAATCTTGACTAAGTTTGCGCCACCTAGCGGCCAAAACCAGAACTCTGGGGATTTTTTTTTTCGACCTCCGGCTAGCCCGTTGTCTTGGGAACTCAAAAATGTATAGCCACTTCCCCTAGCGTCGTTATAAATGCATCAAAGGGCCATTTAAGTACACCTAGGTTATAGGTACATTCACTTAGCCTCTCCTAAGGGGCTATGTCCATAACAGGACTTAGCTTGACAGCCTGTCACAAGAAAACGGTAAGAGCTATCAACATGCGGTTTTCACCAATCGATAGGCAATTGAATTTGCTTTATGTGTTTAGTGAACGGCCACAAAACACCCGTTTTTAGTGTTCTTAAACTAAGTTCAACATTGACTAAGTTTGCGCCACCTGGCGGCCAAAACCAGAACTCTGGGGATCATTTGTGTTCGACGTCCGGCTAGCCCATTGTCTTCGGAACTCAAAAATGTATAGCCACTTCCCCTAGCGTCGTTATAAATGCATCAAAGGGCCATTTAAGTACACCCAGGTTATAGGTACATTCACTTAGCCACTCCTACGGGGCTATGTCCATAACAGGACTTAGCTTGACAGCCTGTCACAAGCAAACGGTAAGAGCTATCAACATGCGGTACTCACCAGTCGATAGGCAATTGAATTTGCTTGGTGTGTTTAGTGAACGGCCACAAAATACTATTTTTAAGTGTTCTTAAACTAAGTTCAATCTTGACTAAGTTTGCGCCACCTGGCGGCCAAAACCAGAACTCTGGGGCTTATTTTTTTCAACGTCCGGCTAGCTCATTGTCTTGGGAACTCAAAAATGTATAGCCACTTCCCCTAGCGTCGTTATAAATGCATCAAAGGGCCATTTACACCCAGGTTATAGGTACATTCACTTAGCCTCTCCTAAGGGGCTATGTCCATAACAGGACTTAGCTTGACAGCCTGTCACAAGAAAACGGTAAGAGCTATCAACATGCGGTTTTCACCAATCGATAGGCAATTGAATTTGCTTGATGTGTTTAGTGAACGGCCACAAAATACCCGTTTTTAGTGTTCTTAAACTAAGTTCAACATTGACTAAGTTTGCGCCACCTGGCGGCCAAAACCAGAACTCTGGGGATTATTTTTGTTCGACGTCCGGCTAGCCCATTGTCTTCGGAACTCAAATGTATAGCCACTTCCCCTAGCGTCGTTAGAAATGCATCAAAGGGCCATTTAAGTACACCCAGGTTATAGGTACATTTACTTAGCCACTCCTACGGGGCTATGTCCATAACAGGACTTAGCTTGACAGCCTGTCACAAGCAAACTGTAAGAGCTATCAACATGCGGTACTCACCATTCGATAGGCAATTGAATTTGCTTGGTGTGTTTAGTAAACGGTAAGAAAATACCCCATTTAAGTGTTCTTAAGCTAACTTCAATCTTGACTAAGTTTGCGCCACCTAGCGGCCAAAACCAGAACTCTGGGGCTTATTTTTTTCGACGTCCGGCTAGCCCGTTGTCTTGGGAACTCAAAAATGTATAGCCACTTCCCCTAGCGTCGTTATAAATGCATCAAAGGGCCATTTAAGTACACCCAGGTTATAGGTACATTCACTTAGCCTCTCCTAAGGGGCTATGTCCATAACAGGACTTAGCTTGACAGCCTGTCACAAGCAAACGGTAAGAGCTATCAACATGCGGACTCACCAGTCGATAGGCAATTGAATTTGCTTGGTGTGTTTAGTGAACGGCCACAAAATACTATTTTTAAGTGTTCTTAAACTAAGTTCAATCTTGACTAAGTTTGCGCCACCTGGCGGCCAAAACCAGAACTCTGAGGCTTATTGTTTTTGCAACGTCCGGCTAGCCCATTGTCTTGGGAACTCAAAAATGGATAGCCACTTCCCCTAGCGTCGTTATAAATGCATCAAAGGGCCATTTACACCCAGGTTATAGGTACATTCACTTAGCCTCTCCTAAGGGGCTATGTCCATAACAGGACTTAGCTTGACAGCCTGTCACAAGAAAACGGTAAGAGCTATCAACATGCGGTTTTCACCAATCGATAGGCAATTTAATTTGCTTTATGTGTTTAGTGAACGGCCACAAAATACCCGTTTTTAGTGTTCTTAAACTAAGTTCAACATTGACTAAGTTTGCGCCACCTGGCGGCCAAAACCAGAACTCTGGGGATTATTTTTGTTCGACGTCCGGCTAGCCCATTGTCTTCGGAACTCAAAAATGTATAGACACTTCCCCTAGCGTCGTTAGAAATGCATCAAAGGGCCATTTAAGTACACCCAGGTTATAGGTACATTCACTTAGCCACGCCTACGGGGCTATGTCCATAACAGGACTTAGATTGACAGCCTGTCACAAGCAAACGGTAAGAGCTATCAACATGCGGTACTCACCAGTCGATAGGCAATTCAATTTGCTTGGTGTGTTTAGTAAACAGTAAGAAAATACCCCATTTAAGTGTTCTTAAGCTAACTTCAATCTTGACTAAGTTTGCGCCACCTAGCGGCCAAAACCAGAACTCTGGGGCTTATTTTTTTTCGAAGTCCGGCTAGCCCGTTGTCTTGGGAACTCAAAAATGTATAGCCACTTCCCCTAGCGTCGTTATAAATGCATCAAAGGGCCATTTAAGTACACCCAGGTTATAGGTACATTCACTTAGCCTCTCCTAAGGGGCTATGTCCATAACAGGACTTAGCTTGACAGCCTGTCACAAGAAAACGGTAAGAGCTATCAACATGCGGTTTTCACCAATCGATAGGCAATTGAATTTGCTTTATGTGTTTAGTGAACGGCCACAAAATACCCGTTTTGTGTTCTTAAACTAAGTTCAACATTGACTAAGTTTGCGCCACCTGGCGGCCAAAACCAGAACTCTGGGGATTATTTTTTTCGACGTCCGGCTAGCCCATTGTCTTCGGAACTCAAAAATGTATAGCCACTTCCCCTAGCGTCGTTAGAAATGCATCAAAGGGCCATTTAAGTACACCCAGGTTATAGGTACATTCACTTAGCCACTCCTACGGGGCTATGTCCATAACAGGACTTAGCTTGACAGCCTGTCACAAGCAAACGGTAAGAGCTATCAACATGCGGTACTCACCAGTCGATAGGCAATTGAATTTGCTTGGTGTGTTTAGTGAACGGCCACAAAATACTATTTTTAAGTGTTCTTAAACTAAGTTCAATCTTCACTAAGTTTGCGCCACCTGGCGGCCAAAACCAGAACTCTGGGGCTTATTTTTTCAACGTCCGGCTAGCCCATTGTCTTGGGAACTCAAAAATGTATAGCCACTTCCCCTAGCGTCGTTATAAATGCATCAAAGGGCCATTTAAGTACACCCAGGTTATAGGTACATTCACTTAGCCTCTCCTAAGGGGCTATGTCCATAACAGGACTTAGCTTGACAGCCTGTCACAAGCAAACTGTAAGAGCTATCAACATGCGGTTTTCACCAATCGATAGGCAATTGAATTTGCTTTATGTGTTTAGTGAACGGCCACAAAATACCCGTTTTTAGTGTTCTTAAACTAAGTTCAACATTGACTAAGTTTGCCCCACCTGGCGGCCAAAACCAGAACTCTGGGGATTATTTTTGTTCGACGTCCGGCTAGCCCATTGTCTTCGGAACTCAAAAATGTATAGCCACTTCCCCTAGCGTCGTTATAAATGCATCAAAGGGCCATTTAAGTACACCCAGGTTATAGGTACATTCACTTAGCCACTCCTACGGGGCTATGTCCATAACAGGACTTAGCTTGACAGCCTGTCACAAGCAAACTGTAAGAGCTATCAACATGCGGTACTCACCATTCGATAGGCAATTGAATTTGCTTGGTGTGTTTAGTAAACGGTAAGAAAATACCCCATTTAAGTGTTCTTAAGCTAACTTCAATCTTGACTAAGTTTGCGCCACCTAGCGGCCAAAACCAGAACTCTGGGGATTTTTTTTTCGACCTCCGGCTAGCCCGTTGTCTTGGGAACTCAAAAATGTATAGCCACTTCCCCTAGCGTCGTTATAAATGCATCAAAGGGCCATTTAAGTACACCTAGGTTATAGGTACATTCACTTAGCCTCTCCTAAGGGGCTATGTCCATAACAGGACTTAGCTTGACAGCCTGTCACAAGAAAACGGTAAGAGCTATCAACATGCGGTTTTCACCAATCGATAGGCAATTGAATTTGCTTTATGTGTTTAGTGAACGGCCACAAAATACCCGTTTTTAGTGTTCTTAAACTAAGTTCAACATTGACTAAGTTTGCGCCACCTGGCGGCCAAAACCAGAACTCTGGGGATTATTTTTGTTCGACGTCCGGCTAGCCCATTGTCTTGGGAACTCAAAAATGTATAGCCACTTCCCCTAGCGTCGTTATAAATGCATCAAAGGGCCATTTAAGTACACCCAGGTTATAGGTACATTCACTTAGCCACTCCTACGGGGCTATGTCCATAACAGGACTTAGCTTGACAGCCTGTCACAACCAAACGGTAAGAGCTATCAACATGCGGTACTCACCAGTCGATAGGCAATTGAATTTGCTTGGTGTGTTTAGTAAACAGTAAGAAAATACCCCATTTAAGTGTTCTTAAGCTAACTTCAATCTTGACTAAGTTTGCGCCACCTAGCGGCCAAAACCAGAACTCTGGGGCTTATTTTTTTCGACGTCCGGTTAGCCCGTTATCTTGGGAACTCAAAAATGTATAGCCACTTCCCCTAGCGTCGTTATAAATGCATCAAAGGGCCATTTAAGTACACCCAGGTTATAGGTACATTCACTTAGCCTCTCCTAAGGGGCTATGTCCATAACAGGACTTAGCTTGACAGCCTGTCACAAGAAAACGGTAAGAGCTATCAACATCCGGTTTTCACCAATCGATAGGCAATTGAATTTGCTTTATGTGTTTAGTGAACGGCCACAAAATACCTGTTTTTAGTGTTCTTAAACTAAGTTCAACATTGACTAAGTTTGCGCCACCTGGCGTCCAAAACCAGAACTCTGGGGATTATTTTTTTCGACGTCCGGCTAGCCCGTTGTCTTGGGAACTCAAAAATGTATAGCCACTTCCCCTAGCGTCGTTAGAAATGCATCAAAGGGCCATTTAAGTACACCCAGGTTATAGGTACATTCACTTAGCCACTCCTACGGGGCTATGTCCATAACAGGACTTAGCTTGACAGCCTGTCACAAGCAAACGGTAAGAGCTATCAACATGCGGTACTCACCAGTCGATAGGCAATTGAATTTGCTTGGTGTGTTTAGTGAACGGCCACAAAATACTATTTTTAAGTGTTCTTAAACTAAGTTCAATCTTCACTAAGTTTGCGCCACCTGGCGGCCAAAACCAGAACTCTGGGGCTTATTTTTTTCAACGTCCGGCTAGCCCATTGTCTTGGGAACTCAAAAATGTATAGCCACTTCCCCTAGCGTCGTTATAAATGCATCAAAGGGCCATTTAAGTACACCCAGGTTATAGGTACATTCACTTAGCCTCTCCTAAGGGGCTATGTCCATAACAGGACTTAGCTTGACAGCCTGTCACAAGCAAACTGTAAGAGCTATCAACATGCGGTTTTCACCAATCGATAGGCAATTGAATTTGCTTTATGTGTTTAGTGAACGGCCACAAAATACCCGTTTTTAGTGTTCTTAAACTAAGTTCAACATTGACTAAGTTTGCGCCACCTGGCGGCCAAAACCAGAACTCTGGGGATTATTTTTGTTCGACGTCCGGCTAGCCCATTGTCTTCGGAACTCAAAAATGTATAGCCACTTCCCCTAGCGTCGTTAGAAATGCATCAAAGGGCCATTTAAGTACACCCAGGTTATAGGTACATTCACTTAGCCACTCCTACGGGGCTATGTCCATAACAGGACTTAGCTTGACAGCCTGTCACAAGCAAACTGTAAGAGCTATCAACATGCGGTACTCACCATTCGATAGGCAATTGAATTTGCTTGGTGTGTTTAGTAAACGGTAAGAAAATACCCCATTTAAGTGTTCTTAAGCTAACTTCAATCTTGACTAAGTTTGCGCCACCTAGCGGCCAAAACCAGAACTCTGGGGATTTTTTTTTTCGACCTCCGGCTAGCCCGTTGTCTTGGGAACTCAAAAATGTATAGCCACTTCCCCTAGCGTCGTTATAAATGCATCAAAGGGCCATTTAAGTACACCTAGGTTATAGGTACATTCACTTAGCCTCTCCTAAGGGGCTATGTCCATAACAGGACTTAGCTTGACAGCCTGTCACAAGAAAACGGTAAGAGCTATCAACATGCGGTTTTCACCAATCGATAGGCAATTGAATTTGCTTTATGTGTTTAGTGAACGGCCACAAAATACCCGTTTTTAGTGTTCTTAAACTAAGTTCAACATTGACTAAGTTTGCGCCACCTGGCGGCCAAAACCAGAACTCTGGGGATTATTTTTGTTCGACGTCCGGCTAGCCCATTGTCTTCGGAACTCAAAAATGTATAGCCACTTCCCCTAGCGTCGTTATAAATGCATCAAAGGGCCATTTAAGTACACCCAGGTTATAGGTACATTCACTTAGCCACTCCTACGGGGCTATGTCCATAACAGGACTTAGCTTGACAGCCTGTCACAAGCAAACGGTAAGAGCTATCAACATGCGGTACTCACCAGTCGATAGGCAATTGAATTTGCTTGGTGTGTTTAGTGAACGGCCACAAAATACTATTTTTAAGTGTTCTTAAACTAAGTTCAATCTTGACTAAGTTTGCGCCACCTGGCGGCCAAAACCAGAACTCTGGGGCTTATTTTTTTCAACGTCCGGCTAGCTCATTGTCTTGGGAACTCAAAAATGTATAGCCACTTCCCCTAGCGTCGTTATAAATGCATCAAAGGGCCATTTACACCCAGGTTATAGGTACATTCACTTAGCCTCTCCTAAGGGGCTATGTCCATAACAGGACTTAGCTTGACAGCCTGTCACAAGAAAACGGTAAGAGCTATCAACATGCGGTTTTCACCAATCGATAGGCAATTGAATTTGCTTGATGTGTTTAGTGAACGGCCACAAAATACCCGTTTTTAGTGTTCTTAAACTAAGTTCAACATTGACTAAGTTTGCGCCACCTGGCGGCCAAAACCAGAACTCTGGGGATTATTTTTGTTCGACGTCCGGCTAGCCCATTGTCTTCGGAACTCAAAAATGTATAGCCACTTCCCCTAGCGTCGTTAGAAATGCATCAAAGGGCCATTTAAGTACACCCAGGTTATAGGTACATTCACTTAGCCACTCCTACGGGGCTATGTCCATAACAGGACTTAGCTTGACAGCCTGTCAAAAGCAAACGGTAAGAGCTATCAACATGCGGTACTCACCAGTCGATAGGCAATTGAATTTGCTTGGTGTGTTTAGTAAACAGTAAGAAAATACCCCATTTAAGTGTTCTTAAGCTAACTTCAATCTTGACTAAGTTTGCGCCACCTAGCGGCCAAAACCAGAACTCTGGGGCTTATTTTTTTCGACGTCCGGTTAGCCCGTTGTCTTGGGAACTCAAAAATGTATAGCCACTTCCCCTAGCGTCGTTATAAATGCATCAAAGGGCCATTTAAGTACACCCAGGTTATAGGTACATTCACTTAGCCTCTCCTAAGGGGCTATGTCCATAACAGGACTTAGCTTGACAGCCTGTCACAAGAAAACGGTAAGAGCTATCAACATGCGGTTTTCACCAATCGATAGGCAATTGAATTTGCTTTATGTGTTTAGTGAACGGCCACAAAATACCCGTTTTTAGTGTTCTTAAACTAAGTTCAACATTGACTAAGTTTGCGCCACCTGGCGGCCAAAACCAGAACTCTGGGGATTATTTTTTTCGACGTCCGGCTAGCCCATTGTCTTCGGAACTCAAAAATGTATAGCCACTTCCCCTAGCGTCGTTAGAAATGCATCAAAGGGCCATTTAAGTACACCCAGGTTATAGGTACATTCACTTAGCCACTCCTACGGGGCTATGTCCATAACAGGACTTAGCTTGACAGCCTGTCACAAGCAAACTGTAAGAGCTATCAACATGCGGTACTCACCATTCGATAGGCAATTGAATTTGCTTGGTGTGTTTAGTAAACGGTAAGAAAATACCCCATTTAAGTGTTCTTAAGCTTACTTCAATCTTGACTAAGTTTGCGCCACCTAGCGGCCAAAACCAGAACTCTGGGGATTTTTTTTTCGACCTCCGGCTAGCCCGTTGTCTTGGGAACTCAAAAATGTATAGCCACTTCCCCTAGCGTCGTTATAAATGCATCAAAGGGCCATTTAAGTACACCTAGGTTATAGGTACATTCACTTAGCCTCTCCTAAGGGGCTATGTCCATAACAGGACTTAGCTTGACAGCCTGTCACAAGAAAACGGTAAGAGCTATCAACATGCGGTTTTCACCAATCGATAGGCAATTGAATTTGCTTTATGTGTTTAGTGAACGGCCACAAAACACCCGTTTTTAGTGTTCTTAAACTAAGTTCAACATTGACTAAGTTTGCGCCACCTGGCGGCCAAAACCAGAACTCTGGGGATTATTTGTGTTCGACGTCCGGCTAGCCCATTGTCTTCGGAACTCAAAAATGTATAGCCACTTCCCCTAGCGTCGTTATAAATGCATCAAAGGGCCATTTAAGTACACCCAGGTTATAGGTACATTCACTTAGCCACTCCTACGGGGCTCTGTCCATAACAGGACTTAGCTTGACAGCCTGTCACAAGCAAACGGTAAGAGCTATCAACATGCGGTACTCACCAGTCGATAGGCAATTGAATTTGCTTGGTGTGTTTAGTGAACGGCCACAAAATACTATTTTTAAGTGTTCTTAAACTAAGTTCAATCTTGACTAAGTTTGCGCCACCTGGCGGCCAAAACCAGAACTCTGGGGCTTATTTTTTTCAACGTCCGGCTAGCTCATTGTCTTGGGAACTCAAAAATGTATAGCCACTTCCCCTAGCGTCGTTATAAATGCATCAAAGGGCCATTTACACCCAGGTTATAGGTACATTCACTTAGCCTCTCCTAAGGGGCTATGTCCATAACAGGACTTAGCTTGACAGCCTGTCACAAGAAAACGGTAAGAGCTATCAACATGCGGTTTTCACCAATCGATAGGCAATTGAATTTGCTTGATGTGTTTAGTGAACGGCCACAAAATACCCGTTTTTAGTGTTCTTAAACTAAGTTCAACATTGACTAAGTTTGCGCCACCTGGCGGCCAAAACCAGAACTCTGGGGATTATTTTTGTTCGACGTCCGGCTAGCCCATTGTCTTCGGAACTCAAAAATGTATAGCCACTTCCCCTAGCGTCGTTAGAAATGCATCAAAGGGCCATTTAAGTACACCCAGGTTATAGGTACATTCACTTAGCCACTCCTACGGGGCTATGTCCATAACAGGACTTAGCTTGACAGCCTGTCAAAAGCAAACGGTAAGAGCTATCAACATGCGGTACTCACCAGTCGATAGGCAATTGAATTTGCTTGGTGTGTTTAGTGAACGGCCACAAAATACTATTTTTAAGTGTTCTTAAACTAAGTTCAATCTTGACTAAGTTCGCCACCTGGCTGCCAAAACCAGAACTCTGGGGCTTATTTTTGTTCGACGTCCGGCTAGCCCATTGTCTTCGGAACTCAAATGTATAGCCACTTCCCCTAGCGTCGTTAGAAATGCATCAAAGGGCCATTTAAGTACACCCAGGTTATAGGTACATTTACTTAGCCACTCCTACGGGGCTATGTCCATAACAGGACTTAGCTTGACAGCCTGTCACAAGCAAACTGTAAGAGCTATCAACATGCGGTACTCACCATTCGATAGGCAATTGAATTTGCTTGGTGTGTTTAGTAAACGGTAAGAAAATACCCCATTTAAGTGTTCTTAAGCTAACTTCAATCTTGACTAAGTTTGCGCCACCTAGCGGCCAAAACCAGAACTCTGGGGCTTATTTTTTTCGACGTCCGGCTAGCCCGTTGTCTTGGGAACTCAAAAATGTATAGCCACTTCCCCTAGCGTCGTTATAAATGCATCAAAGGGCCATTTAAGTACACCCAGGTTATAGGTACATTCACTTAGCCTCTCCTAAGGGGCTATGTCCATAACAGGACTTAGCTTGACAGCCTGTCACAAGCAAACGGTAAGAGCTATCAACATGCGGACTCACCAGTCGATAGGCAATTGAATTTGCTTGGTGTGTTTAGTGAACGGCCACAAAATACTATTTTTAAGTGTTCTTAAACTAAGTTCAATCTTGACTAAGTTTGCGCCACCTGGCGGCCAAAACCAGAACTCTGAGGCTTATTGTTTTTGCAACGTCCGGCTAGCCCATTGTCTTGGGAACTCAAAAATGGATAGCCACTTCCCCTAGCGTCGTTATAAATGCATCAAAGGGCCATTTACACCCAGGTTATAGGTACATTCACTTAGCCTCTCCTCAGGGGCTATGTCCATAACAGGACTTAGCTTGACAGCCTGTCACAAGAAAACGGTAAGAGCTATCAACATGCGGTTTTCACCAATCGATAGGCAATTGAATTTGCTTTATGTGTTTAGTGAACGGCCACAAAATACCCGTTTTTAGTGTTCTTAAACTAAGTTCAACATTGACTAAGTTTGCGCCACCTGGCGGCCAAAACCAGAACTCTGGGGATTATTTTTGTTCGACGTCCGGCTAGCCCATTGTCTTCGGAACTCAAAAATGTATAGACACTTCCCCTAGCGTCGTTAGAAATGCATCAAAGGGCCATTTAAGTACACCCAGGTTATAGGTACATTCACTTAGCCACGCCTACGGGGCTATGTCCATAACAGGACTTAGATTGACAGCCTGTCACAAGCAAACGGTAAGAGCTATCAACATGCGGTACTCACCAGTCGATAGGCAATTCAATTTGCTTGGTGTGTTTAGTAAACAGTAAGAAAATACCCCATTTAAGTGTTCTTAAGCTAACTTCAATCTTGACTAAGTTTGCGCCACCTAGCGGCCAAAACCAGAACTCTGGGGCTTATTTTTTTCGAAGTCCGGCTAGCCCGTTGTCTTGGGAACTCAAAAATGTATAGCCACTTCCCCTAGCGTCGTTATAAATGCATCAAAGGGCCATTTAAGTACACCCAGGTTATAGGTACATTCACTTAGCCTCTCCTAAGGGGCTATGTCCATAACAGGACTTAGCTTGACAGCCTGTCACAAGAAAACGGTAAGAGCTATCAACATGCGGTTTTCACCAATCGATAGGCAATTGAATTTGCTTTATGTGTTTAGTGAACGGCCACAAAATACCCGTTTTGTGTTCTTAAACTAAGTTCAACATTGACTAAGTTTGCGCCACCTGGCGGCCAAAACCAGAACTCTGGGGATTATTTTTTTCGACGTCCGGCTAGCCCATTGTCTTCGGAACTCAAAAATGTATAGCCACTTCCCCTAGCGTCGTTAGAAATGCATCAAAGGGCCATTTAAGTACACCCAGGTTATAGGTACATTCACTTAGCCACTCCTACGGGGCTATGTCCATAACAGGACTTAGCTTGACAGCCTGTCACAAGCAAACGGTAAGAGCTATCAACATGCGGTACTCACCAGTCGATAGGCAATTGAATTTGCTTGGTGTGTTTAGTGAACGGCCACAAAATACTATTTTTAAGTGTTCTTAAACTAAGTTCAATCTTCACTAAGTTTGCGCCACCTGGCGGCCAAAACCAGAACTCTGGGGCTTATTTTTTCAACGTCCGGCTAGCCCATTGTCTTGGGAACTCAAAAATGTATAGCCACTTCCCCTAGCGTCGTTATAAATGCATCAAAGGGCCATTTAAGTACACCCAGGTTATAGGTACATTCACTTAGCCTCTCCTAAGGGGCTATGTCCATAACAGGACTTAGCTTGACAGCCTGTCACAAGCAAACTGTAAGAGCTATCAACATGCGGTTTTCACCAATCGATAGGCAATTGAATTTGCTTTATGTGTTTAGTGAACGGCCACAAAATACCCGTTTTTAGTGTTCTTAAACTAAGTTCAACATTGACTAAGTTTGCCCCACCTGGCGGCCAAAACCAGAACTCTGGGGATTATTTTTGTTCGACGTCCGGCTAGCCCATTGTCTTCGGAACTCAAAAATGTATAGCCACTTCCCCTAGCGTCGTTATAAATGCATCAAAGGGCCATTTAAGTACACCCAGGTTATAGGTACATTCACTTAGCCACTCCTACGGGGCTATGTCCATAACAGGACTTAGCTTGACAGCCTGTCACAAGCAAACTGTAAGAGCTATCAACATGCGGTACTCACCATTCGATAGGCAATTGAATTTGCTTGGTGTGTTTAGTAAACGGTAAGAAAATACCCCATTTAAGTGTTCTTAAGCTAACTTCAATCTTGACTAAGTTTGCGCCACCTAGCGGCCAAAACCAGAACTCTGGGGATTTTTTTTTTCGACCTCCGGCTAGCCCGTTGTCTTGGGAACTCAAAAATGTATAGCCACTTCCCCTAGCGTCGTTATAAATGCATCAAAGGGCCATTTAAGTACACCTAGGTTATAGGTACATTCACTTAGCCTCTCCTAAGGGGCTATGTCCATAACAGGACTTAGCTTGACAGCCTGTCACAAGAAAACGGTAAGAGCTATCAACATGCGGTTTTCACCAATCGATAGGCAATTTAATTTGCTTTATGTGTTTAGTGAACGGCCACAAAATACCCGTTTTTAGTGTTCTTAAACTAAGTTCAACATTGACTAAGTTTGCGCCACCTGGCGGCCAAAACCAGAACTCTGGGGATTATTTTTGTTCGACGTCCGGCTAGCCCATTGTCTTGGGAACTCAAAAATGTATAGCCACTTCCCCTAGCGTCGTTATAAATGCATCAAAGGGCCATTTAAGTACACCCAGGTTATAGGTACATTCACTTAGCCACTCCTACGGGGCTATGTCCATAACAGGACTTAGCTTGACAGCCTGTCACAACCAAACGGTAAGAGCTATCAACATGCGGTACTCACCAGTCGATAGGCAATTGAATTTGCTTGGTGTGTTTAGTAAACAGTAAGAAAATACCCCATTTAAGTGTTCTTAAGCTAACTTCAATCTTGACTAAGTTTGCGCCACCTAGCGGCCAAAACCAGAACTCTGGGGCTTATTTTTTTCGACGTCCGGTTAGCCCGTTATCTTGGGAAGTCAAAAATGTATAGCCACTTCCCCTAGCGTCGTTATAAATGCATCAAAGGGCCATTTAAGTACACCCAGGTTATAGGTACATTCACTTAGCCTCTCCTAAGGGGCTATGTCCATAACAGGACTTAGCTTGACAGCCTGTCACAAGAAAACGGTAAGAGCTATCAACATCCGGTTTTCACCAATCGATAGGCAATTGAATTTGCTTTATGTGTTTAGTGAACGGCCACAAAATACCTGTTTTTAGTGTTCTTAAACTAAGTTCAACATTGACTAAGTTTGCGCCACCTGGCGTCCAAAACCAGAACTCTGGGGATTATTTTTTTCGACGTCCGGCTAGCCCGTTGTCTTGGGAACTCAAAAATGTATAGCCACTTCCCCTAGCGTCGTTAGAAATGCATCAAAGGGCCATTTAAGTACACCCAGGTTATAGGTACATTCACTTAGCCACTCCTACGGGGCTATGTCCATAACAGGACTTAGCTTGACAGCCTGTCACAAGCAAACGGTAAGAGCTATCAACATGCGGTACTCACCAGTCGATGGGCAATTGAATTTGCTTGGTGTGTTTAGTGAACGGCCACAAAATACTATTTTTAAGTGTTCTTAAACTAAGTTCAATCTTCACTAAGTTTGCGCCACCTGGCGGCCAAAACCAGAACTCTGGGGCTTATTTTTTCAACGTTCGGCTAGCCCATTGTCTTGGGAACTCAAAAATGTATAGCCACTTCCCCTAGCGTCGTTATAAATGCATCAAAGGGCCATTTAAGTACACCCAGGTTATAGGTACATTCACTTAGCCTCTCCTAAGGGGCTATGTCCATAACAGGACTTAGCTTGACAGCCTGTCACAAGCAAACTGTAAGAGCTATCAACATGCGGTTTTCACCAATCGATAGGCAATTGAATTTGCTTTATGTGTTTAGTGAACGGCCACAAAATACCCGTTTTTAGTGTTCTTAAACTAAGTTCAACATTGACTAAGTTTGCGCCACCTGGCGGCCAAAACCAGAACTCTGGGGATTATTTTTGTTCGACGTCCGGCTAGCCCATTGTCTTCGGAACTCAAAAATGTATAGCCACTTCCCCTAGCGTCGTTAGAAATGCATCAAAGGGCCATTTAAGTACACCCAGGTTATAGGTACATTCACTTAGCCACTCCTACGGGGCTATGTCCATAACAGGACTTAGCTTGACAGCCTGTCACAAGCAAACTGTAAGAGCTATCAACATGCGGTACTCACCATTCGATAGGCAATTGAATTTGCTTGGTGTGTTTAGTAAACGGTAAGAAAATACCCCATTTAAGTGTTCTTAAGCTAACTTCAATCTTGACTAAGTTTGCGCCACCTAGCGGCCAAAACCAGAACTCTGGGGATTTTTTTTTTCGACCTCCGGCTAGCCCGTTGTCTTGGGAACTCAAAAATGTATAGCCACTTCCCCTAGCGTCGTTATAAATGCATCAAAGGGCCATTTAAGTACACCTAGGTTATAGGTACATTCACTTAGCCTCTCCTAAGGGGCTATGTCCATAACAGGACTTAGCTTGACAGCCTGTCACAAGAAAACGGTAAGAGCTATCAACATGCGGTTTTCACCAATCGATAGGCAATTGAATTTGCTTTATGTGTTTAGTGAACGGCCACAAAATACCCGTTTTTAGTGTTCTTAAACTAAGTTCAACATTGACTAAGTTTGCGCCACCTGGCGGCCAAAACCAGAACTCTGGGGATTATTTTTGTTCGACGTCCGGCTAGCCCATTGTCTTCGGAACTCAAAAATGTATAGCCACTTCCCCTAGCGTCGTTATAAATGCATCAAAGGGCCATTTAAGTACACCCAGGTTATAGGTACATTCACTTAGCCACTCCTACGGGGCTATGTCCATAACAGGACTTAGCTTGACAGCCTGTCACAAGCAAACGGTAAGAGCTATCAACATGCGGTACTCACCAGTCGATAGGCAATTCAATTTGCTTGGTGTGTTTAGTAAACGGTAAGAAAATACCCCATTTAAGTGTTCTTAAGCTAACTTCAATCTTGACTAAGTTTGCGCCACCTAGCGGCCAAAACCAGAACTCTGGGGCTTATTTTTTTCGACATCCGGCTAGCCCGTTGTCTTGGGAACTCAAAAATGTATAGCCACTTCCCCTAGCGTCGTTATAAATGCATCAAAGGGCCATTTAAGTACACCCAGGTTATAGGTACATTCACTTAGCCTCTCCTAAGGGGCTATGTCCATAACAGGACTTAGCTTGACAGCCTGTCACAAGAAAACGGTAAGAGCTATCAACATGCGGTTTTCACCAATCGATAGGCAATTGAATTTGCTTTATGTGTTTAGTGAACGGCCACAAAATACCCGTTTTTAGTGTTCTTAAACTAAGTTCAACATTGACTAAGTTTGCGCCACCTGGCGGCCAAAACCAGAACTCTGGGGCTTATTTTTTTCGACGTCCGGCTAGCCCATTGTCTTGGGAACTCAAAAATGTATAGCCACTTCCCCTAGCGTCGTTAGAAATGCATCAAAGGGCCATTTAAGTACACCCAGGTTATAGGTACATTCACTTAGCCACTCCTACGGGGCTATGTCCATAACAGGACTTAGCTTGACAGCCTGTCACAAGCAAACGGTAAGAGCTATCAACATGCGGTACTCACCAGTCGATAGGCAATTGAATTTGCTTGGTGTGTTTAGTAAACAGTAAGAAAATACCCCATTTAAGTGTTCTTAAGCTAACTTCAATCTTGACTAAGTTTGCGCCACCTAGCGGCCAAAACCAGAACTCTGGGGGTTATTTTTTTCGACGTCCGGTTAGCCCGTTGTCTTGGGAACTCAAAAATGTATAGCCACTTCCCCTAGCGTCGTTATAAATGCATCAAAGGGCCATTTAAGTACACCCAGGTTATAGGTACATTCACTTAGCCTCTCCTAAGGGGCTATGTCCATAACAGGACTTAGCTTGACAGCCTGTCACAAGAAAACGGTAAGAGCTATCAACATCCGGTTTTCACCAATCGATAGGCAATTGAATTTGCTTTATGTGTTTAGTGAACGGCCACAAAATACCTGTTTTTAGTGTTCTTAAACTAAGTTCAACATTGACTAAGTTTGCGCCACCTGGCGGCCAAAACCAGAACTCTGGAGATGATTTTTTTCGACGTCCGGCTAGCCCGTTGTCTTGGGAACTCAAAAATGTATAGCCACTTCCCCTAGCGTCGTTATAAATGCATCAAAGGGCCATTTAAGTACACCTAGGTTATAGGTACATTCACTTAGCCACTCCTACGGGGCTATGTCCATAACAGGACTTAGCTTGACAGCCTGTCACAAGCAAACGGTAAGAGCTATCAACATGCGGACTCACCAGTCGATAGGCAATTGAATTTGCTTGGTGTGTTTAGTGAACGGCCACAAAATACTATTTTTAAGTGTTCTTAAACTAAGTTCAATCTTGACTAAGTTTGCGCCACCTGGCGGCCAAAACCAGAACTCTGGGGCTTATTGTTTTTGCAACGTCCGGCTAGCCCATTGTCTTGGGAACTCAAAAATGTATAGCCACTTCCCCTAGCGTCGTTATAAATGCATCAAAGGGCCATTTACACCCAGGTTATAGGTACATTCACTTAGCCTCTCCTAAGGGGCTATGTCCATAACAGGACTTAGCTTGACAGCCTGTCACAAGAAAACGGTAAGAGCTATCAACATGCGGTTTTCACTAATCGATAGGCAATTGAATTTGCTTTATGTGTTTAGTGAACGGCCACAAAATACCCGTTTTTAGTGTTCTTAAACTAAGTTCAACATTGACTAAGTTTGCGCCACCTGGCGGCCAAAACCAGAACTCTGGGGATTATTTTTGTTCGACGTCCGGCTAGCCCATTGTCTTCGGAACTCAAAAATGTATAGCCACTTCCCCTAGCGTCGTTATAAATGCATCAAAGGGCCATTTAAGTACACCCAGGTTATAGGTACATTCACTTAGCCACTCCTACGGGGCTATGTCCATAACAGGACTTAGCTTGACAGCCTGTCACAAGAAAACGGTAAGAGCTATCAACATGCGGTACTCACCAGTCGATAGGCAATTTAATTTGCTTGGTGTGTTTAGTAAACAGTAAGAAAATACCCCATTTAAGTGTTCTTAAGCTAACTTCAATCTTGACTAAGTTTGCGCCACCTAGCGGCCAAAACCAGAACTCTGGGGCTTATTTTTTTCGAAGTCCGGCTAGCCCGTTGTCTTGGAAACTCAAAAATGTATAGCCACTTCCCCTAGCGTCGTTATAAATGCATCAAAGGGCCATTTAAGTACACCCAGGTTATAGGTACATTCACTTAGCCTCTCCTAAGGGGCTATGTCCATAACAGGACTTAGCTTGACAGCCTGTCACAAGCAAACTGTAAGAGCTATCAACATGCGGTTTTCACCAATCGATAGGCAATTGAATTTGCTTTATGTGTTTAGTGAACGGCCACAAAATACCCGTTTTTAGTGTTCTTAAACTAAGTTCAACATTGACTAAGTTTGCGCCACCTGGCGGCCAAAACCAGAACTCTGGGGATTATTTTTGTTCGACGTCCGGCTAGCCCATTGTCTTCGGAACTCAAAAATGTATAGCCACTTCCCCTAGCGTCGTTAGAAATGCATCAAAGGGCCATTTAAGTACACCCAGGTTATAGGTACATTCACTTAGCCACTCCTACGGGGCTATGTCCATAACAGGACTTAGCTTGACAGCCTGTCACAAGCAAACTGTAAGAGCTATCAACATGCGGTACTCACCATTCGATAGGCAATTGAATTTGCTTGGTGTGTTTAGTAAACGGTAAGAAAATACCCCATTTAAGTGTTCTTAAGCTAACTTCAATCTTGACTAAGTTTGCGCCACCTAGCGGCCAAAACCAGAACTCTGGGGATTTTTTTTTTCGACCTCCGGCTAGCCCGTTGTCTTGGGAACTCAAAAATGTATAGCCACTTCCCCTAGCGTCGTTATAAATGCATCAAAGGGCCATTTAAGTACACCTAGGTTATAGGTACATTCACTTAGCCTCTCCTAAGGGGCTATGTCCATAACAGGACTTAGCTTGACAGCCTGTCACAAGAAAACGGTAAGAGCTATCAACATGCGGTTTTCACCAATCGATAGGCAATTGAATTTGCTTTATGTGTTTAGTGAACGGCCACAAAATACCCGTTTTTAGTGTTCTTAAACTAAGTTCAACATTGACTAAGTTTGCGCCACCTGGCGGCCAAAACCAGAACTCTGGGGATTATTTTTGTTCGACGTCCGGCTAGCCCATTGTCTTCGGAACTCAAAAATGTATAGCCACTTCCCCTAGCGTCGTTATAAATGCATCAAAGGGCCATTTAAGTACACCCAGGTTATAGGTACATTCACTTAGCCACTCCTACGGGGCTATGTCCATAACAGGACTTAGCTTGACAGCCTGTCACAAGCAAACGGTAAGAGCTATCAACATGCGGTACTCACCAGTCGATAGGCAATTGAATTTGCTTGGTGTGTTTAGTGAACGGCCACAAAATACTATTTTTAAGTGTTCTTAAACTAAGTTCAATATTGACTAAGTTTGCGCCACCTGGCGGCCAAAACCAGAACTCTGGGGCTTATTTTTTTTCAACGTCCGGCTAGCCCATTGTCTTGGGAACTCAAAAATGTATAGCCACTTCCCCTAGCGTCGTTATAAATGCATCAAAGGGCCATTTACACCCAGGTTATAGGTACATTCACTTAGCCTCTCCTAAGGGGCTATGTCCATAACAGGACTTAGCTTGACAGCCTGTCACAAGAAAACGGTAAGAGCTATCAACATGCGGTTTTCACCAATCGATAGGCAATTGAATTTGCTTTATGTGTTTAGTGAACGGCCACAAAATACCCGTTTTTAGTGTTCTTAAACTAAGTTCAACATTGACTAAGTTTGCGCCACCTGGCGGCCAAAACCAGAACTCTGGGGATTATTTTTGTTCGACGTCCGGCTAGCCCATTGTCTTCGGAACTCAAAAATGTATAGCCACTTCCCCTAGCGTCGTTAGAAATGCATCAAAGGGCCATTTAAGTACACCCAGGTTATAGGTACATTCACTTAGCCACTCCTACGGGGCTATGTCCATAACAGGACTTAGCTTGACAGCCTGTCACAAGCAAACGGTAAGAGCTATCAACATGCGGTACTCACCAGTCGATAGGCAATTCAATTTGCTTGGTGTGTTTAGTAAACGGTAAGAAAATACCCCATTTAAGTGTTCTTAAGCTAACTTCAATCTTGACTAAGTTTGCGCCACCTAGCGGCCAAAACCAGAACTCTGGGGCTTATTTTTTCGACATCCGGCTAGCCCGTTGTCTTGGGAACTCAAAAATGTATAGCCACTTCCCCTAGCGTCGTTATAAATGCATCAAAGGGCCATTTAAGTACACCCAGGTTATAGGTACATTCACTTAGCCTCTCCTAAGGGGCTATGTCCATAACAGGACTTAGCTTGACAGCCTGTCACAAGAAAACGGTAAGAGCTATCAACATGCGGTTTTCACCAATCGATAGGCAATTGAATTTGCTTTATGTGTTTAGTGAACGGCCACAAAATACCCGTTTTTAGTGTTCTTAAACTAAGTTCAACATTGACTAAGTTTGCGCCACCTGGCGGCCAAAACCAGAACTCTGGGGCTTATTTTTTTCGACGTCCGGCTAGCCCATTGTCTTGGGAACTCAAAAATGTATAGCCACTTCCCCTAGCGTCGTTAGAAATGCATCAAAGGGCCATTTAAGTACACCCAGGTTATAGGTACATTCACTTAGCCACTCCTACGGGGCTATGTCCATAACAGGACTTAGCTTGACAGCCTGTCACAAGCAAACGGTAAGAGCTATCAACATGCGGTACTCACCAGTCGATAGGCAATTGAATTTGCTTGGTGTGTTTAGTAAACAGTAAGAAAATACCCCATTTAAGTGTTCTTAAGCTAACTTCAATCTTGACTAAGTTTGCGCCACCTAGCGGCCAAAACCAGAACTCTGGGGGTTATTTTTTTCGACGTCCGGTTAGCCCGTTGTCTTGGGAACTCAAAAATGTATAGCCACTTCCCCTAGCGTCGTTATAAATGCATCAAAGGGCCATTTAAGTACACCCAGGTTATAGGTACATTCACTTAGCCTCTCCTAAGGGGCTATGTCCATAACAGGACTTAGCTTGACAGCCTGTCACAAGAAAACGGTAAGAGCTATCAACATCCGGTTTTCACCAATCGATAGGCAATTGAATTTGCTTTATGTGTTTAGTGAACGGCCACAAAATACCTGTTTTTAGTGTTCTTAAACTAAGTTCAACATTGACTAAGTTTGCGCCACCTGGCGGCCAAAACCAGAACTCTGGAGATGATTTTTTTCGACGTCCGGCTAGCCCGTTGTCTTGGGAACTCAAAAATGTATAGCCACTTCCCCTAGCGTCGTTATAAATGCATCAAAGGGCCATTTAAGTACACCTAGGTTATAGGTACATTCACTTAGCCACTCCTACGGGGCTATGTCCATAACAGGACTTAGCTTGACAGCCTGTCACAAGCAAACGGTAAGAGCTATCAACATGCGGACTCACCAGTCGATAGGCAATTGAATTTGCTTGGTGTGTTTAGTGAACGGCCACAAAATACTATTTTTAAGTGTTCTTAAACTAAGTTCAATCTTGACTAAGTTTGCGCCACCTGGCGGCCAAAACCAGAACTCTGGGGCTTATTATTTTTGCAACGTCCGGCTAGCCCATTGTCTTGGGAACTCAAAAATGTATAGCCACTTCCCCTAGCGTCGTTATAAATGCATCAAAGGGCCATTTACACCCAGGTTATAGGTACATTCACTTAGCCTCTCCTAAGGGGCTATGTCCATAACAGGACTTAGCTTGACAGCCTGTCACAAGAAAACGGTAAGAGCTATCAACATGCGGTTTTCACTAATCGATAGGCAATTGAATTTGCTTTATGTGTTTAGTGAACGGCCACAAAATACCCGTTTTTAGTGTTCTTAAACTAAGTTCAACATTGACTAAGTTTGCGCCACCTGGCGGCCAAAACCAGAACTCTGGGGATTATTTTTGTTCGACGTCCGGCTAGCCCATTGTCTTCGGAACTCAAAAATGTATAGCCACTTCCCCTAGCGTCGTTATAAATGCATCAAAGGGCCATTTAAGTACACCCAGGTTATAGGTACATTCACTTAGCCACTCCTACGGGGCTATGTCCATAACAGGACTTAGCTTGACAGCCTGTCACAAGAAAACGGTAAGAGCTATCAACATGCGGTACTCACCAGTCGATAGGCAATTGAATTTGCTTGGTGTGTTTAGTAAACAGTAAGAAAATACCCCATTTAAGTGTTCTTAAGCTAACTTCAATCTTGACTAAGTTTGCGCCACCTAGCGGCCAAAACCAGAACTCTGGGGCTTATTTTTTTCGAAGTCCGGCTAGCCCGTTGTCTTGGAAACTCAAAAATGTATAGCCACTTCCCCTAGCGTCGTTATAAATGCATCAAAGGGCCATTTAAGTACACCCAGGTTATAGGTACATTCACTTAGCCTCTCCTAAGGGGCTATGTCCATAACAGGACTTAGCTTGACAGCCTGTCACAAGAAAACGGTAAGAGCTATCAACATGCGGTTTTCACCAATCGATAGGCAATTGAATTTGCTTTATGTGTTTAGTGAACGGCCACAAAATACCCGTTTTTAGTGTTCTTAAACTAAGTTCAACATTGACTAAGTTTGCGCCACCTGGCGGCCAAAACCAGAACTCTGGGGATTATTTTTTTCGACGTCCGGCTAGCCCATTGTCTTCGGAACTCAAAAATGTATAGCCACTTCCCCTAGCGTCGTTAGAAATGCATCAAAGGGCCATTTAAGTACACCCAGGTTATAGGTACATTCACTTAGCCACTCCTACGGGGCTATGTCCATAACAGGACTTAGCTTGACAGCCTGTCACAAGCAAACTGTAAGAGCTATCAACATGCGGTACTCACCATTCGATAGGCAATTGAATTTGCTTGGTGTGTTTAGTAAACGGTAAGAAAATACCCCATTTAAGTGTTCTTAAGCTTACTTCAATCTTGACTAAGTTTGCGCCACCTAGCGGCCAAAACCAGAACTCTGGGGATTTTTTTTTTCGACCTCCGGCTAGCCCGTTGTCTTGGGAACTCAAAAATGTATAGCCACTTCCCCTAGCGTCGTTATAAATGCATCAAAGGGCCATTTAAGTACACCTAGGTTATAGGTACATTCACTTAGCCTCTCCTAAGGGGCTATGTCCATAACAGGACTTAGCTTGACAGCCTGTCACAAGAAAACGGTAAGAGCTATCAACATGCGGTTTTCACCAATCGATAGGCAATTGAATTTGCTTTGTGTTTAGTGAACGGCCACAAAACACCCGTTTTTAGTGTTCTTAAACTAAGTTCAACATTGACTAAGTTTGCGCCACCTGGCGGCCAAAACCAGAACTCTGGGGATTATTTGTGTTCGACGTCCGGCTAGCCCATTGTCTTCGGAACTCAAAAATGTATAGCCACTTCCCATAGCGTCGTTATAAATGCATCAAAGGGCCATTTAAGTACACCCAGGTTATAGGTACATTCACTTAGCCACTCCTACGGGGCTATGTCCATAACAGGACTTAGCTTGACAGCCTGTCACAAGCAAACGGTAAGAGCTATCAACATGCGGTACTCACCATTCGATAGGCAATTGAATTTGCTTGGTGTGTTTAGTGAACGGCCACAAAATACTATTTTTAAGTGTTCTTAAACTAAGTTCAATCTTGACTAAGTTTGCGCCACCTGCCGGCCAAAACCAGAACTCTGGGGCTTATTTTTTTCAACGTCCGGCTAGCCCATTGTCTTGGGAACTCAAATGTATAGCCACTTCCCCTAGCGTCGTTAGAAATGCATCAAAGGGCCATTTAAGTACACCCAGGTTATAGGTACATTCACTTAGCCACTCCTACGGGGCTATGTCCATAACAGGACTTAGCTTGACAGCCTGTCACAAGCAAACTGTAAGAGCTATCAACATGCGGTACTCACCATTCGATAGGCAATTGAATTTGCTTGGTGTGTTTAGTAAACGGTAAGAAAATACCCCATTTAAGTGTTCTTAAGCTAACTTCAATCTTGACTAAGTTTGCGCCACCTAGCGGCCAAAACCAGAACTCTGGGGCTTATTTTTTTCGACGTCCGGCTAGCCCGTTGTCTTGGGAACTCAAAAATGTATAGCCACTTCCCCTAGCGTCGTTATAAATGCATCAAAGGGCCATTTAAGTACACCCAGGTTATAGGTACATTCACTTAGCCTCTCCTAAGGGGCTATGTCCATAACAGGACTTAGCTTGACAGCCTGTCACAAGCAAACGGTAAGAGCTATCAACATGCGGACTCACCAGTCGATAGGCAATTGAATTTGCTTGGTGTGTTTAGTGAACGGCCACAAAATACTATTTTTAAGTGTTCTTAAACTAAGTTCAATCTTGACTAAGTTTGCGCCACCTGGCGGCCAAAACCAGAACTCTGAGGCTTATTGTTTTTGCAACGTCCGGCTAGCCCATTGTCTTGGGAACTCAAAAATGTATAGCCACTTCCCCTAGCGTCGTTATAAATGCATCAAAGGGCCATTTACACCCAGGTTATAGGTACATTCACTTAGCCTCTCCTAAGGGGCTATGTCCATAACAGGACTTAGCTTGACAGCCTGTCACAAGAAAACGGTAAGAGCTATCAACATGCGGTTTTCACCAATCGATAGGCAATTGAATTTGCTTTATGTGTTTAGTGAACGGCCACAAAATACCCGTTTTGTGTTCTTAAACTAAGTTCAACATTGACTAAGTTTGCGCCACCTGGCCGCCAAAACCAGAACTCTGGGGATTATTTTTTTCGACGTCCGGCTAGCCCATTGTCTTCGGAACTCAAAAATGTATAGCCACTTCCCCTAGCGTCGTTAGAAATGCATCAAAGGGCCATTTAAGTACACCCAGGTTATAGGTACATTCACTTAGCCACTCCTACGGGGCTATGTCCATAACAGGACTTAGCTTGACAGCCTGTCACAAGCAAACGGTAAGAGCTATCAACATGCGGTACTCACCAGTCGATAGGCAATTGAATTTGCTTGGTGTGTTTAGTGAACGGCCACAAAATACTATTTTTAAGTGTTCTTAAACTAAGTTCAATCTTCACTAAGTTTGCGCCACCTGGCGGCCAAAACCAGAACTCTGGGGCTTATTTTTTTGCAACGTCCGGCTAGCCCATTGTCTTGGGAACTCAAAAATGTATAGCCACTTCCCCTAGCGTCGTTATAAATGCATCAAAGGGCCATTTAAGTACACCCAGGTTATAGGTACATTCACTTAGCCTCTCCTAAGGGGCTATGTCCATAACAGGACTTAGCTTGACAGCCTGTCACAAGCAAACTGTAAGAGCTATCAACATGCGGTTTTCACCAATCGATAGGCAATTGAATTTGCTTTATGTGTTTAGTGAACGGCCACAAAATACCCGTTTTTAGTGTTCTTAAACTAAGTTCAACATTGACTAAGTTTGCGCCACCTGGCGGCCAAAACCAGAACTCTGGGGATTATTTTTGTTCGACGTCCGGCTAGCCCATTGTCTTCGGAACTCAAAAATGTATAGCCACTTCCCCTAGCGTCGTTATAAATGCATCAAAGGGCCATTTAAGTACACCCAGGTTATAGGTACATTCACTTAGCCACTCCTACGGGGCTATGTCCATAACAGGACTTAGCTTGACAGCCTGTCACAAGCAAACTGTAAGAGCTATCAACATGCGGTACTCACCATTCGATAGGCAATTGAATTTGCTTGGTGTGTTTAGTAAACGGTAAGAAAATACCCCATTTAAGTGTTCTTAAGCTAACTTCAATCTTGACTAAGTTTGCGCCACCTAGCGGCCAAAACCAGAACTCTGGGGATTTTTTTTTCGACCTCCGGCTAGCCCGTTGTCTTGGGAACTCAAAAATGTATAGCCACTTCCCCTAGCGTCGTTATAAATGCATCAAAGGGCCATTTAAGTACACCTAGGTTATAGGTACATTCACTTAGCCTCTCCTAAGGGGCTATGTCCATAACAGGACTTAGCTTGACAGCCTGTCACAAGAAAACGGTAAGAGCTATCAACATGCGGTTTTCACCAATCGATAGGCAATTGAATTTGCTTTATGTGTTTAGTGAACGGCCACAAAATACCCGTTTTTAGTGTTCTTAAACTAAGTTCAACATTGACTAAGTTTGCGCCACCTGGCGGCCAAAACCAGAACTCTGGGGATTATTTTTGTTCGACGTCCGGCTAGCCCATTGTCTTCGGAACTCAAAAATGTATAGCCACTTCCCCTAGCGTCGTTAGAAATACATCAAAGGGCCATTTAAGTACACCCAGGTTATAGGTACATTCACTTAGCCACTCCTACGGGGCTATGTCCATAACAGGACTTAGCTTGACAGCCTGTCACAAGCAAACGGTAAGAGCTATCAACATGCGGTACTCACCAGTCGATAGGCAATTCAATTTGCTTGGTGTGTTTAGTAAACGGTAAGAAAATACCCCATTTAAGTGTTCTTAAGCTAACTTCAATCTTGACTAAGTTTGCGCCACCTAGCGGCCAAAACCAGAACTCTGGGGCTTATTTTTTTCGACATCCGGCTAGCCCGTTGTCTTGGGAACTCAAAAATGTATAGCCACTTCCCCTAGCGTCGTTATAAATGCATCAAAGTGCCATTTAAGTACACCCAGGTTATAGGTACATTCACTTAGCCTCTCCTAAGGGGCTATGTCCATAACAGGACTTAGCTTGACAGCCTGTCACAAGAAAACGGTAAGAGCTATCAACATGCGGTTTTCACCAATCGATAGGCAATTGAATTTGCTTTATGTGTTTAGTGAACGGCCACAAAATACCCGTTTTTAGTGTTCTTAAACTAAGTTCAACATTGACTAAGTTTGCGCCACCTGGCGGCCAAAACCAGAACTCTGGAGATGATTTTTTTCGACGTCCGGCTAGCCCGTTGTCTTGGGAACTCAAAAATGTATAGCCACTTCCCCTAGCGTCGTTATAAATGCATCAAAGGGCCATTTAAGTACACCTAGGTTATAGGTACATTCACTTAGCCACTCCTACGGGGCTATGTCCATAACAGGACTTAGCTTGACAGCCTGTCACAAGCAAACGGTAAGAGCTATCAACATGCGGACTCACCAGTCGATAGGCAATTGAATTTGCTTGGTGTGTTTAGTGAACGGCCACAAAATACTATTTTTAAGTGTTCTTAAACTAAGTTCAATCTTGACTAAGTTTGCGCCACCTGGCGGCCAAAACCAGAACTCTGGGGCTTATTGTTTTTGCAACGTCCGGCTAGCCCATTGTCTTGGGAACTCAAAAATGTATAGCCACTTCCCCTAGCGTCGTTATAAATGCATCAAAGGGCCATTTACACCCAGGTTATAGGTACATTCACTTAGCCTCTCCTAAGGGGCTATGTCCATAACAGGACTTAGCTTGACAGCCTGTCACAAGAAAACGGTAAGAGCTATCAACATGCGGTTTTCACTAATCGATAGGCAATTGAATTTGCTTTATGTGTTTAGTGAACGGCCACAAAATACCCGTTTTTAGTGTTCTTAAACTAAGTTCAACATTGACTAAGTTTGCGCCACCTGGCGGCCAAAACCAGAACTCTGGGGATTGTTTTTGTTCGACGTCCGGCTAGCCCATTGTCTTCGGAACTCAAAAATGTATAGCCACTTCCCCTAGCGTCGTTATAAATGCATCAAAGGGCCATTTAAGTACACCCAGGTTATAGGTACATTCACTTAGCCACTCCTACGGGGCTATGTCTATAACAGGACTTAGCTTGACAGCCTGTCACAAGAAAACGGTAAGAGCTATCAACATGCGGTTTTCACCAATCGATAGGCAATTGAATTTGCTTTATGTGTTTAGTGAACGGCCACAAAATACCCGTTTTTAGTGTTCTTAAACTAAGTTCAACATTGACTAAGTTTGCGCCACCTGGCGGCCAAAACCAGAACTCTGGGGATTATTTTTGTTCGACGTCCGGCTAGCCCATTGTCTTCGGAACTCAAAAATGTATAGCCACTTCCCCTAGCGTCGTTAGAAATGCATCAAAGGGCCATTTAAGTACACCCAGGTTATAGGTACATTCACTTAGCCACTCCTACGGGGCTATGTCCATAACAGGACTTAGCTTGACAGCCTGTCACAAGCAAACTGTAAGAGCTATCAACATGCGGTACTCACCATTCGATAGGCAATTGAATTTGCTTGGTGTGTTTAGTAAACGGTAAGAAAATACCCCATTTAAGTGTTCTTAAGCTAACTTCAATCTTGACTAAGTTTGCGCCACCTAGCGGCCAAAACCAGAACTCTGGGGATTTTTTTTTTCGACCTCCGGCTAGCCCGTTGTCTTGGGAACTCAAAAATGTATAGCCACTTCCCCTAGCGTCGTTATAAATGCATCAAAGGGCCATTTAAGTACACCTAGGTTATAGGTACATTCACTTAGCCTCTCCTAAGGGGCTATGTCCATAACAGGACTTAGCTTGACAGCCTGTCACAAGAAAACGGTAAGAGCTATCAACATGCGGTTTTCACCAATCGATAGGCAATTGAATTTGCTTTATGTGTTTAGTGAACGGCCACAAAATACCCGTTTTTAGTGTTCTTAAACTAAGTTCAACATTGACTAAGTTTGCGCCACCTGGCGGCCAAAACCAGAACTCTGGGGATTATTTTTGTTCGACGTCCGGCTAGCCCATTGTCTTGGGAACTCAAAAATGTATAGCCACTTCCCCTAGCGTCGTTATAAATGCATCAAAGGGCCATTTAAGTACACCCAGGTTATAGGTACATTCACTTAGCCACTCCTACGGGGCTATGTCCATAACAGGACTTAGCTTGACAGCCTGTCACAAGCAAACGGTAAGAGCTATCAACATGCGGTACTCACCAGTCGATAGGCAATTGAATTTGCTTGGTGTGTTTAGTAAACAGTAAGAAAATACCCCATTTAAGTGTTCTTAAGCTAACTTCAATCTTGACTAAGTTTGCGCCACCTAGCGGCCAAAACCAGAACTCTGGGCTTATTTTTTTCGACGTCCGGTTAGCCCGTTATCTTGGGAACTCAAAAATGTATAGCCACTTCCCCTAGCGTCGTTATAAATGCATCAAAGGGCCATTTAAGTACACCCAGGTTATAGGTACATTCACTTAGCCTCTCCTAAGGGGCTATGTCCATAACAGGACTTAGCTTGACAGCCTGTCACAAGAAAACGGTAAGAGCTATCAACATCCGGTTTTCACCAATCGATAGGCAATTGAATTTGCTTTATGTGTTTAGTGAACGGCCACAAAATACCTGTTTTTAGTGTTCTTAAACTAAGTTCAACATTGACTAAGTTTGCGCCACCTGGCGTCCAAAACCAGAACTCTGGGGATTATTTTTTTCGACGTCCGGCTAGCCCGTTGTCTTGGGAACTCAAAAATGTATAGCCACTTCCCCTAGCGTCGTTAGAAATGCATCAAAGGGCCATTTAAGTACACCCAGGTTATAGGTACATTCACTTAGCCACTCCTACGGGGCTATGTCCATAACAGGACTTAGCTTGACAGCCTGTCACAAGCAAACGGTAAGAGCTATCAACATGCGGTACTCACCAGTCGATAGGCAATTGAATTTGCTTGGTGTGTTTAGTGAACGGCCACAAAATACTATTTTTAAGTGTTCTTAAACTAAGTTCAATCTTCACTAAGTTTGCGCCACCTGGCGGCCAAAACCAGAACTCTGGGGCTTATTTTTTTCAACGTCCGGCTAGCCCATTGTCTTGGGAACTCAAAAATGTATAGCCACTTCCCCTAGCGTCGTTATAAATGCATCAAAGGGCCATTTAAGTACAACCAGGTTATAGGTACATTCATTTAGCCTCTCCTAAGGGGCTATGTCCATAACAGGACTTAGCTTGACAGCCTGTCACAAGCAAACTGTAAGAGCTATCAACATGCGGTTTTCACCAATCGATAGGCAATTGAATTTGCTTTATGTGTTTAGTGAACGGCCACAAAATACCCGTTTTTAGTGTTCTTAAACTAAGTTCAACATTGACTAAGTTTGCGCCACCTGGCGGCCAAAACCAGAACTCTGGGGATTATTTTTGTTCGACGTCCGGCTAGCCCATTGTCTTCGGAACTCAAAAATGTATAGCCACTTCCCCTAGCGTCGTTAGAAATGCATCAAAGGGCCATTTAAGTACACCCAGGTTATAGGTACATTCACTTAGCCACTCCTACGGGGCTATGTCCATAACAGGACTTAGCTTGACAGCCTGTCACAAGCAAACTGTAAGAGCTATCAACATGCGGTACTCACCATTCGATAGGCAATTGAATTTGCTTGGTGTGTTTAGTAAACGGTAAGAAAATACCCCATTTAAGTGTTCTTAAGCTAACTTCAATCTTGACTAAGTTTGCGCCACCTAGCGGCCAAAACCAGAACTCTGGGGATTTTTTTTTCGACCTCCGGCTAGCCCGTTGTCTTGGGAACTCAAAAATGTATAGCCACTTCCCCTAGCGTCGTTATAAATGCATCAAAGGGCCATTTAAGTACACCTAGGTTATAGGTACATTCACTTAGCCTCTCCTAAGGGGCTATGTCCATAACAGGACTTAGCTTGACAGCCTGTCACAAGAAAACGGTAAGAGCTATCAACATGCGGTTTTCACCAATCGATAGGCAATTGAATTTGCTTTATGTGTTTAGTGAACGGCCACAAAATACCCGTTTTTAGTGTTCTTAAACTAAGTTCAACATTGACTAAGTTTGCGCCACCTGGCGGCCAAAACCAGAACTCTGGGGATTATTTTTGTTCGACGTCCGGCTAGCCCATTGTCTTCGGAACTCAAAAATGTATAGCCACTTCCCCTAGCGTCGTTATAAATGCATCAAAGGGCCATTTAAGTACACCCAGGTTATAGGTACATTCACTTAGCCACTCCTACGGGGCTATGTCCATAACAGGACTTAGCTTGACAGCCTGTCACAAGCAAACGGTAAGAGCTATCAACATGCGGTACTCACCAGTCGATAGGCAATTGAATTTGCTTGGTGTGTTTAGTGAACGGCCACAAAATACTATTTTTAAGTGTTCTTAAACTAAGTTCAATATTGACTAAGTTTGCGCCACCTGGCGGCCAAAACCAGAAATCTGGGGCTTATTTTTTTTCAACGTCCGGCTAGCCCATTGTCTTGGGAACTCAAAAATGTATAGCCACTTCCCCTAGCGTCGTTATAAATGCATCAAAGGGCCATTTACACCCAGGTTATAGGTACATTCACTTAGCCTCTCCTAAGGGGCTATGGCCATAACAGGACTTAGCTTGACAGCCTGTCACAAGAAAACGGTAAGAGCTATCAACATGCGGTTTTCACCAATCGATAGGCAATTGAATTTGCTTTATGTGTTTAGTGAACGGCCACAAAATACCCGTTTTTAGTGTTCTTAAACTAAGTTCAACATTGACTAAGTTTGCGCCACCTGGCGGCCAAAACCAGAACTCTGGGGATTATTTTTGTTCGACGTCCGGCTAGCCCATTGTCTTCGGAACTCAAAAATGTATAGCCACTTCCCCTAGCGTCGTTAGAAATGCATCAAAGGGCCATTTAAGTACACCCAGGTTATAGGTACATTCACTTAGCCACTCCTACGGGGCTATGTCCATAACAGGACTTAGCTTGACAGCCTGTCACAAGCAAACGGTAAGAGCTATCAACATGCGGTACTCACCAGTCGATAGGCAATTCAATTTGCTTGGTGTGTTTAGTAAACGGTAAGAAAATACCCCATTTAAGTGTTCTTAAGCTAACTTCAATCTTGACTAAGTTTGCGCCACCTAGCGGCCAAAACCAGAACTCTGGGGCTTATTTTTTTCGACATCCGGCTAGCCCGTTGTCTTGGGAACTCAAAAATGTATAGCCACTTCCCCTAGCGTCGTTATAAATGCATCAAAGGGCCATTTAAGTACACCCAGGTTATAGGTACATTCACTTAGCCTCTCCTAAGGGGCTATGTCCATAACAGGACTTAGCTTGACAGCCTGTCACAAGAAAACGGTAAGAGCTATCAACATGCGGTTTTCACCAATCGATAGGCAATTGAATTTGCTTTATGTGTTTAGTGAACGGCCACAAAATACCCGTTTTTAGTGTTCTTAAACTAAGTTCAACATTGACTAAGTTTGCGCCACCTGGCGGCCAAAACCAGAACTCTGGGGCTTATTTTTTTCGACGTCCGGCTAGCCCATTGTCTTGGGAACTCAAAAATGTATAGCCACTTCCCCTAGCGTCGTTAGAAATGCATCAAAGGGCCATTTAAGTACACCCAGGTTATAGGTACATTCACTTAGCCACTCCTACGGGGCTATGTCCATAACAGGACTTAGCTTGACAGCCTGTCACAAGCAAACGGTAAGAGCTATCAACATGCGGACTCACCAGTCGATAGGCAATTGAATTTGCTTGGTGTGTTTAGTGAACGGCCACAAAATACTATTTTTAAGTGTTCTTAAACTAAGTTCAATCTTGACTAAGTTTGCGCCACCTGGCGGCCAAAACCAGAACTCTGGGGCTTATTTTTTTTCAACGTCCGGCTAGCCCATTGTCTTGGGAACTCAAAAATGTATAGCCACTTCCCCTAGCGTCGTTATAAATGCATCAAAGGGCCATTTACACCCAGGTTATAGGTACATTCACTTAGCCTCTCCTAAGGGGCTATGTCCATAACAGGACTTAGCTTGACAGCCTGTCACAAGAAAACGGTAAGAGCTATCAACATGCGGTTTTCACTAATCGATAGGCAATTGAATTTGCTTTATGTGTTTAGTGAACGGCCACAAAATACCCGTTTTTAGTGTTCTTAAACTAAGTTCAACATTGACTAAGTTTGCGCCACCTGGCGGCCAAAACCAGAACTCTGGGGATTATTTTTGTTCGACGTCCGGCTAGCCCATTGTCTTCGGAACTCAAAAATGTATAGCCACTTCCCCTAGCGTCGTTAGAAATGCATCAAAGGGCCATTTAAGTACACCCAGGTTATAGGTACATTCACTTAGCCACTCCTACGGGGCTATGTCCATAACAGGACTTAGCTTGACAGCCTGTCACAAGCAAACGGTAAGAGCTATCAACATGCGGTACTCACCAGTCGATAGGCAATTGAATTTGCTTGGTGTGTTTAGTGAACGGCCACAAAATACTATTTTTAAGTGTTCTTAAACTAAGTTCAATCTTCACTAAGTTTGCGCCACCTGGCGGCCAAAACCAGAACTCTGGGGCTTATTTTTTTCAACGTCCGGCTAGCCCATTGTCTTGGGAACTCAAAAATGTATAGCCACTTCCCCTAGCGTCGTTATAAATGCATCAAAGGGCCATTTAAGTACACCCAGGTTATAGGTACATTCACTTAGCCTCTCCTAAGGGGCTATGTCCATAACAGGACTTAGCTTGACAGCCTGTCACAAGCAAACTGTAAGAGCTATCAACATGCGGTTTTCACCAATCGATAGGCAATTGAATTTGCTTTATGTGTTTAGTGAACGGCCACAAAATACCCGTTTTTAGTGTTCTTAAACTAAGTTCAACATTGACTAAGTTTGCGCCACCTGGCGGCCAAAACCAGAACTCTGGGGATTATTTTTGTTCGACGTCCGGCTAGCCCATTGTCTTCGGAACTCAAAAATGTATAGCCACTTCCCCTAGCGTCGTTATAAATGCATCAAAGGGCCATTTAAGTACACCCAGGTTATAGGTACATTCACTTAGCCACTCCTACGGGGCTATGTCCATAACAGGACTTAGCTTGACAGCCTGTCACAAGCAAACTGTAAGAGCTATCAACATGCGGTACTCACCATTCGATAGGCAATTGAATTTGCTTGGTGTGTTTAGTAAACGGTAAGAAAATACCCCATTTAAGTGTTCTTAAGCTAACTTCAATCTTGACTAAGTTTGCGCCACCTAGCGGCCAAAACCAGAACTCTGGGGATTTTTTTTTTCGACCTCCGGCTAGCCCGTAGTCTTGGGAACTCAAAAATGTATAGCCACTTCCCCTAGCGTCGTTATAAATGCATCAAAGGGCCATTTAAGTACACCTAGGTTATAGGTACATTCACTTAGCCTCTCCTAAGGGGCTATGTCCATAACAGGACTTAGCTTGACAGCCTGTCACAAGAAAACGGTAAGAGCTATCAACATGCGGTTTTCACCAATCGATAGGCAATTGAATTTGCTTTATGTGTTTAGTGAACGGCCACAAAATACCCGTTTTTAGTGTTCTTAAACTAAGTTCAACATTGACTAAGTTTGCGCCACCTGGCGGCCAAAACCAGAACTCTGGGGATTATTTTTGTTCGACGTCCGGCTAGCCCATTGTCTTCGGAACTCAAAAATGTATAGCCACTTCCCCTAGCGTCGTTATAAATGCATCAAAGGGCCATTTAAGTACACCCAGGTTATAGGTACATTCACTTAGCCACTCCTACGGGGCTATGTCCATAACAGGACTTAGCTTGACAGCCTGTCACAAGCAAACGGTAAGAGCTATCAACATGCGGACTCACCAGTCGATAGGCAATTGAATTTGCTTGGTGTGTTTAGTGAACGGCCACAAAATACTATTTTTAAGTGTTCTTAAACTAAGTTCAATCTTGACTAAGTTTGCGCCACCTGGCGGCCAAAACCAGAACTCTGGGGCTTATTTTTTTTCAACGTCCGGCTAGCCCATTGTCTTGGGAACTCAAAAATGTATAGCCACTTCCCCTAGCGTCGTTATAAATGCATCAAAGGGCCATTTACACCCAGGTTATAGGTACATTCACTTAGCCTCTCCTAAGGGGCTATGTCTATAACAGGACTTAGCTTGACAGCCTGTCACAAGAAAACGGTAAGAGCTATCAACATGCGGTACTCACCAGTCGATAGGCAATTGAATTTGCTTGGTGTGTTTAGTAAACAGTAAGAAAATACCCCATTTAAGTGTTCTTAAGCTAACTTCAATCTTGACTAAGTTTGCGCCACCTAGCGGCCAAAACCAGAACTCTGGGGCTTATTTTTTTCGAAGTCCGGCTAGCCCGTTGTCTTGGAATCTCAAAAATGTATAGCCACTTCCCCTAGCGTCGTTATAAATGCATCAAAGGGCCATTTAAGTACACCCAGGTTATAGGTACATTCACTTAGCCTCTCCTAAGGGGCTATGTCCATAACAGGACTTAGCTTGACAGCCTGTCACAAGAAAACGGTAAGAGCTATCAACATGCGGTTTTCACCAATCGATAGGCAATTGAATTTGCTTTATGTGTTTAGTGAACGGCCACAAAATACCCGTTTTTAGTGTTCTTAAACTAAGTTCAACATTGACTAAGTTTGCGCCACCTGGCGGCCAAAACCAGAACTCTGGGGATTATTTTTTTCGACGTCCGGCTAGCCCATTGTCTTCGGAACTCAAAAATGTATAGCCACTTCCCCTAGCGTCGTTAGAAATGCATCAAAGGGCCATTTAAGTACACCCAGGTTATAGGTACATTCACTTAGCCACTCCTACGGGGCTATGTCCATAACAGGACTTAGCTTGACAGCCTGTCACAAGCAAACTGTAAGAGCTATCAACATGCGGTACTCACCATTCGATAGGCAATTGAATTTGCTTGGTGTGTTTAGTAAACGGTAAGAAAATACCCCATTTAAGTGTTCTTAAGCTTACTTCAATCTTGACTAAGTTTGCGCCACCTAGCGGCCAAAACCAGAACTCTGGGGATTTTTTTTTTCGACCTCCGGCTAGCCCGTTGTCTTGGGAACTCAAAAATGTATAGCCACTTCCCCTAGCGTCGTTATAAATGCATCAAAGGGCCATTTAAGTACACCTAGGTTATAGGTACATTCACTTAGCCTCTCCTAAGGGGCTATGTCCATAACAGGACTTAGCTTGACAGCCTGTCACAAGAAAACGGTAAGTGCTATCAACATGCGGTTTTCACCAATCGATAGGCAATTGAATTTGCTTTATGTGTTTAGTGAACGGCCACAAAACACCCGTTTTTAGTGTTCTTAAACTAAGTTCAACATTGACTAAGTTTGCGCCACCTGGCGGCCAAAACCAGAACTCTGGGGATTATTTGTGTTCGACGTCCGGCTAGCCCATTGTCTTCGGAACTCAAAAATGTATAGCCACTTCCCCTAGCGTCGTTATAAATGCATCAAAGGGCCATTTAAGTACACCCAGGTTATAGGTACATTCACTTAGCCACTCCTACGGGGCTATGTCCATAACAGGACTTAGCTTGACAGCCTGTCACAAGCAAACGGTAAGAGCTATCAACATGCGGTACTCACCAGTCGATAGGCAATTGAATTTGCTTGGTGTGTTTAGTGAACGGCCACAAAATACTATTTTTAAGTGTTCTTAAACTAAGTTCAATCTTGACTAAGTTTGCGCCACCTGACGGCCAAAACCAGAACTCTGGGGCTTATTTTTTTCAACGTCCGGCTAGCCCATTGTCTTGGGAACTCAAATGTATAGCCACTTCCCCTAGCGTCGTTAGAAATGCATCAAAGGGCCATTTAAGTACACCCAGGTTATAGGTACATTCACTTAGCCACTCCTACGGGGCTATGTCCATAACAGGACTTAGCTTGACAGCCTGTCACAAGCAAACTGTAAGAGCTATCAACATGCGGTACTCACCATTCGATAGGCAATTGAATTTGCTTGGTGTGTTTAGTAAACGGTAAGAAAATACCCCATTTAAGTGTTCTTAAGCTAACTTCAATCTTGACTAAGTTTGCGCCACCTAGCGGCCAAAACCAGAACTCGGGGGCTTATTTTTTTCGACGTCCGGCTAGCCCGTTGTCTTGGGAACTCAAAAATGTATAGCCACTTCCCCTAGCGTCGTTATAAATGCATCAAAGGGCCATTTAAGTACACCCAGGTTATAGGTACATTCACTTAGCCTCTCCTAAGGGGCTATGTCCATAACAGGACTTAGCTTGACAGCCTGTCACAAGCAAACGGTAAGAGCTATCAACATGCGGACTCACCAGTCGATAGGCAATTTAATTTGCTTGGTGTGTTTAGTGAACGGCCACAAAATACTATTTTTAAGTGTTCTTAAACTAAGTTCAATCTTGACTAAGTTTGCGCCACCTGGCGGCCAAAACCAGAACTCTGAGGCTTATTGTTTTTGCAACGTCCGGCTAGCCCATTGTCTTGGGAACTCAAAAATGTATAGCCACTTCCCCTAGCGTCGTTATAAATGCATCAAAGGGCCATTTACACCCAGGTTATAGGTACATTCACTTAGCCTCTCCTAAGGGGCTATGTCCATAACAGGACTTAGCTTGACAGCCTGTCACAAGAAAACGGTAAGAGCTATCAACATGCGGTTTTCACCAATCGATAGGCAATTGAATTTGCTTTATGTGTTTAGTGAACGGCCACAAAATACCCGTTTTTAGTGTTCTTAAACTAAGTTCAACATTGACTAAGTTTGCGCCACCTGGCGGCCAAAACCAGAACTCTGGGGATTATTTTTGTTCGACGTCCGGCTAGCCCATTGTCTTCGGAACTCAAAAATGTATAGCCACTTCCCCTAGCGTCGTTAGAAATGCATCAAAGGGCCATTTAAGTACACCCAGGTTTTAGGTACATTCACTTAGCCACTCCTACGGGGCTATGTCCATAACAGGACTTGCTTGACAGCCTGTCACAAGCAAACTGTAAGAGCTATCAACATGCGGTACTCACCATTCGATAGGCAATTGAATTTGCTTGGTGTGTTTAGTAAACGGTAAGAAAATACCCCATTTAAGTGTTCTTAAGCTAACTTCAATCTTGACTAAGTTTGCGCCACCTAGCGGCCAAAACCAGAACTCTGGGGATTTTTTTTTCGACCTCCGGCTAGCCCGTTGTCTTGGGAACTCAAAAATGTATAGCCACTTCCCCTAGCGTCGTTATAAATGCATCAAAGGGCCATTTAAGTACACCTAGGTTATAGGTACATTCACTTAGCCTCTCCTAAGGGGCTATGTCCATAACAGGACTTAGCTTGACAGCCTGTCACAAGAAAACGGTAAGAGCTATCAACATGCGGTTTTCACCAATCGATAGGCAATTGAATTTGCTTTATGTGTTTAGTGAACGGCCACAAAATATCCGTTTTTAGTGTTCTTAAACTAAGTTCAACATTGACTAAGTTTGCGCCACCTGGCGGCCAAAACCAGAACTCTGGGGATTATTTTTGTTCGACGTCCGGCTAGCCCATTGTCTTCGGAACTCAAAAATGTATAGCCACTTCCCCTAGCGTCGTTATAAATGCATCAAAGGGCCATTTAAGTACACCCAGGTTATAGGTACATTCACTTAGCCACTCCTACGGGGCTATGTCCATAACAGGACTTAGCTTGACAGCCTGTCACAAGCAAACGGTAAGAGCTATCAACATGCGGACTCACCAGTCGATAGGCAATTGAATTTGCTTGGTGTGTTTAGTGAACGGCCACAAAATACTATTTTTAAGTGTTCTTAAACTAAGTTCAATCTTGACTAAGTTTGCGCCACCTGGCGGCCAAAACCAGAACTCTGGGGCTTATTTTTTTTCAACGTCCGGCTAGCCCATTGTCTTGGGGACTCAAAAATGTATAGCCACTTCCCCTAGCGTCGTTATAAATGCATCAAAGGGCCATTTACACCCAGGTTATAGGTACATTCACTTAGCCTCTCCTAAGGGGCTATGTCCATAACAGGACTTAGCTTGACAGCCTGTCACAAGAAAACGGTAAGAGCTATCAACATGCGGTTTTCACTAATCGATAGGCAATTGAATTTGCTTTATGTGTTTAGTGAACGGCCACAAAATACCCGTTTTTAGTGTTCTTAAACTAAGTTCAACATTGACTAAGTTTGCGCCACCTGGCGGCCAAAACCAGAACTCTGGGGATTATTTTTGTTCGACGTCCGGCTAGCCCATTGTCTTCGGAACTCAAAAATGTATAGCCACTTCCCCTAGCGTCGTTAGAAATGCATCAAAGGGCCATTTAAGTACACCCAGGTTATAGGTACATTCACTTAGCCACTCCTACGGGGCTATGTCCATAACAGGACTTAGCTTGACAGCCTGTCACAAGCAAACGGTAAGAGCTATCAACATGCGGTACTCACCAGTCGATAGGCAATTGAATTTGCTTGGTGTGTTTAGTGAACGGCCACAAAATACTATTTTTAAGTGTTCTTAAACTAAGTTCAATCTTCACTAAGTTTGCGCCACCTGGCGGCCAAAACCAGAACTCTGGGGCTTATTTTTTCAACGTCCGGCTAGCCCATTGTCTTGGGAACTCAAAAATATATAGCCACTTCCCCTAGCGTCGTTATAAATGCATCAAAGGGCCATTTAAGTACACCCAGGTTATAGGTACATTCACTTAGCCTCTCCTAAGGGGCTATGTCCATAACAGGACTTAGCTTGACAGCCTGTCACAAGCAAACTGTAAGAGCTATCAACATGCGGCTTTCACCAATCGATAGGCAATTGAATTTGCTTTATGTGTTTAGTGAACGGCCACAAAATACCCGTTTTTAGTGTTCTTAAACTAAGTTCAACATTGACTAAGTTTGCGCCACCTGGCGGCCAAAACCAGAACTCTGGGGATTATTTTTGTTCGACGTCCGGCTAGCCCATTGTCTTCGGAACTCATAAATGTATAGCCACTTCCCCTAGCGTCGTTAGAAATGCATCAAAGGGCCATTTAAGTACACCCAGGTTATAGGTACATTCACTTAGCCACTCCTACGGGGCTATGTCCATAACAGGACTTAGCTTGACAGCCTGTCACAAGCAAACTGTAAGAGCTATCAACATGCGGTACTCACCATTCGATAGGCAATTGAATTTGCTTGGTGTGTTTAGTAAACGGTAAGAAAATACCCCATTTAAGTGTTCTTAAGCTAACTTCAATCTTGACTAAGTTTGCGCCACCTAGCGGCCAAAACCAGAACTCTGGGGATTTTTTTTTTCGACCTCCGGCTAGCCCGTAGTCTTGGGAACTCAAAAATGTATAGCCACTTCCCCTAGCGTCGTTATAAATGCATCAAAGGGCCATTTAAGTACACCTAGGTTATAGGTACATTCACTTAGCCTCTCCTAAGGGGCTATGTCCATAACAGGACTTAGCTTGACAGCCTGTCACAAGAAAACGGTAAGAGCTATCAACATGCGGTTTTCACCAATCGATAGGCAATTGAATTTGCTTTATGTGTTTAGTGAACGGCCACAAAATACCCGTTTTTAGTGTTCTTAAACTAAGTTCAACATTGACTAAGTTTGCGCCACCTGGCGGCCAAAACCAGAACTCTGGGGATTATTTTTGTTCGACGTCCGGCTAGCCCATTGTCTTCGGAACTCAAAAATGTATAGCCACTTCCCCTAGCGTCGTTATAAATGCATCAAAGGGCCATTTAAGTACACCCAGGTTATAGGTACATTCACTTAGCCACTCCTACAGGGCTATGTCCATAACAGGACTTAGCTTGACAGCCTGTCACAAGCAAACGGTAAGAGCTATCAACATGCGGACTCACCAGTCGATAGGCAATTGAATTTGCTTGGTGTGTTTAGTGAACGGCCACAAAATACTATTTTTAAGTGTTCTTAAACTAAGTTCAATCTTGACTAAGTTTGCGCCACCTGGCGGCCAAAACCAGAACTCTGGGGCTTATTTTTTTTCAACGTCCGGCTAGCCCATTGTCTTGGGAACTCAAAAATGTATAGCCACTTCCCCTAGCGTCGTTATAAATGCATCAAAGGGCCATTTACACCCAGGTTATAGGTACATTCACTTAGCCTCTCCTAAGGGGCTATGTCCATAACAGGACTTAGCTTGACAGCCTGTCACAAGAAAACGGTAAGAGCTATCAACATGCGGTTTTCACTAATCGATAGGCAATTGAATTTGCTTTATGTGTTTAGTGAACGGCCACAAAATACCCGTTTTTAGTGTTCTTAAACTAAGTTCAACATTGACTAAGTTTGCGCCACCTGGCGGCCAAAACCAGAACTCTGGGGATTATTTTTGTTCGACGTCCGGCTAGCCCATTGTCTTCGGAACTCAAAAATGTATAGCCACTTCCCCTAGCGTCGTTAGAAATGCATCAAAGGGCCATTTAAGTACACCCAGGTTATAGGTACATTCACTTAGCCACTCCTACGGGGCTATGTCCATAACAGGACTTAGCTTGACAGCCTGTCACAAGCAAACGGTAAGAGCTATCAACATGCGGTACTCACCAGTCGATAGGCAATTCAATTTGCTTGGTGTGTTTAGTAAACGGTAAGAAAATACCCCATTTAAGTGTTCTTAAGCTAACTTCAATCTTGACTAAGTTTGCGCCACCTAGCGGCCAAAACCAGAACTCTGGGGCTTATTTTTTTCGACATCCGGCTAGCCCGTTGTCTTGGGAACTCAAAAATGTATAGCCACTTCCCCTAGCGTCGTTATAAATGCATCAAAGGGCCATTTAAGTACACCCAGGTTATAGGTACATTCACTTAGCCTCTCCTAAGGGGCTATGTCCATAACAGGACTTAGCTTGACAGCCTGTCACAAGAAAACGGTAAGAGCTATCAACATGCGGTTTTCACCAATCGATAGGCAATTGAATTTGCTTTATGTGTTTAGTGAACGGCCACAAAATACCCGTTTTTAGTGTTCTTAAACTAAGTTCAACATTGACTAAGTTTGCGCCACCTGGCGGCCAAAACCAGAACTCTGGGGCTTATTTTTTTCGACGTCCGGCTAGCCCATTGTCTTGGGAACTCAAAAATGTATAGCCACTTCCCCTAGCGTCGTTAGAAATGCATCAAAGGGCCATTTAAGTACACCCAGGTTATAGGTACATTCACTTAGCCACTCCTACGGGGCTATGTCCATAACAGGATTTAGCTTGACAGCCTGTCACAAGCAAACGGTAAGAGCTATCAACATGCGGTACTCACCAGTCGATAGGCAATTGAATTTGCTTGGTGTGTTTAGTAAACAGTAAGAAAATACCCCATTTAAGTGTTCTTAAGCTAACTTCAATCTTGACTAAGTTTGCGCCACCTAGCGGCCAAAACCAGAACTCTGGGGGTTATTTTTTTCGACGTCCGGTTAGCCCGTTGTCTTGGGAACTCAAAAATGTATAGCCACTTCCCCTAGCGTCGTTATAAATGCATCAAAGGGCCATTTAAGTACACCCAGGTTATAGGTACATTCACTTAGCCTCTCCTAAGGGGCTATGTCCATAACAGGACTTAGCTTGACAGCCTGTCACAAGAAAACGGTAAGAGCTATCAACATCCGGTTTTCACCAATCGATAAGCAATTGAATTTGCTTTATGTGTTTAGTGAACGGCCACAAAATACCTGTTTTTAGTGTTCTTAAACTAAGTTCAACATTGACTAAGTTTGCGCCACCTGGCGGCCAAAACCAGAACTCTGGAGATGATTTTTTTCGACGTCCGGCTAGCCCGTTGTCTTGGGAACTCAAAAATGTATAGCCACTTCCCCTAGCGTCGTTATAAATGCATCAAAGGGCCATTTAAGTACACCTAGGTTATAGGTACATTCACTTAGCCACTCCTACGGGGCTATGTCCATAACAGGACTTAGCTTGACAGCCTGTCACAAGCAAACGGTAAGAGCTATCAACATGCGGACTCACCAGTCGATAGGCAATTGAATTTGCTTGGTGTGTTTAGTGAACGGCCACAAAATACTATTTTTAAGTGTTCTTAAACTAAGTTCAATCTTGACTAAGTTTGCGCCACCTGGCGGCCAAAACCAGAACTCTGGGGCTTATTGTTTTTGCAACGTCCGGCTAGCCCATTGTCTTGGGAACTCAAAAATGTATAGCCACTTCCCCTAGCGTCGTTATAAATGCATCAAAGGGCCATTTACACCCAGGTTATAGGTACATTCACTTAGCCTCTCCTAAGGGGCTATGTCCATAACAGGACTTAGCTTGACAGCCTGTCACAAGAAAACGGTAAGAGCTATCAACATGCGGTTTTCACTAATCGATAGGCAATTGAATTTGCTTTATGTGTTTAGTGAACGGCCACAAAATACCCGTTTTTAGTGTTCTTAAACTAAGTTCAACATTGACTAAGTTTGCGCCACCTGGCGGCCAAAACCAGAACTCTGGGGATTATTTTTGTTCGACGTCCGGCTAGCCCATTGTCTTCGGAACTCAAAAATGTATAGCCACTTCCCCTAGCGTCGTTATAAATGCATCAAAGGGCCATTTAAGTACACCCAGGTTATAGGTACATTCACTTAGCCACTCCTACGGGGCTATGTCCATAACAGGACTTAGCTTGACAGCCTGTCACAAGCAAACTGTAAGAGCTATCAACATGCGGTACTCACCATTCGATAGGCAATTGAATTTGCTTGGTGTGTTTAGTAAACGGTAAGAAAATACCCCATTTAAGTGTTCTTAAGCTTACTTCAATCTTGACTAAGTTTGCGCCACCTAGCGGCCAAAACCAGAACTCTGGGGATTTTTTTTTTTCGACCTCCGGCTAGCCCGTTGTCTTGGGAACTCAAAAATGTATAGCCACTTCCCCTAGCGTCGTTATAAATGCATCAAAGGGCCATTTAAGTACACCTAGGTTATAGGTACATTCACTTAGCCTCTCCTAAGGGGCTATGTCCATAACAGGACTTAGCTTGACAGCCTGTCACAAGAAAACGGTAAGTGCTATCAACATGCGGTTTTCACCAATCGATAGGCAATTGAATTTGCTTTATGTGTTTAGTGAACGGCCACAAAACACCCGTTTTTAGTGTTCTTAAACTAAGTTCAACATTGACTAAGTTTGCGCCACCTGGCGGCCAAAACCAGAACTCTGGGGATTATTTGTGTTCGACGTCCGGCTAGCCCATTGTCTTCGGAACTCAAAAATGTATAGCCACTTCCCCTAGCGTCGTTATAAATGCATCAAAGGGCCATTTAAGTACACCCAGGTTATAGGTACATTCACTTAGCCACTCCTACGGGGCTATGTCCATAACAGGACTTAGCTTGACAGCCTGTCACAAGCAAACGGTAAGAGCTATCAACATGCGGTACTCACCAGTCGATAGGCAATTGAATTTGCTTGGTGTGTTTAGTGAACGGCCACAAAATACTATTTTTAAGTGTTCTTAAACTAAGTTCAATCTTGACTAAGTTTGCGCCACCTGACGGCCAAAACCAGAACTCTGGGGCTTATTTTTTTCAACGTCCGGCTAGCCCATTGTCTTGGGAACTCAAATGTATAGCCACTTCCCCTAGCGTCGTTAGAAATGCATCAAAGGGCCATTTAAGTACACCCAGGTTATAGGTACATTCACTTAGCCACTCCTACGGGGCTATGTCCATAACAGGACTTAGCTTGACAGCCTGTCACAAGCAAACTGTAAGAACTATCAACATGCGGTACTCACCATTCGATAGGCAATTGAATTTGCTTGGTGTGTTTAGTAAACGGTAAGAAAATACCCCATTTAAGTGTTCTTAAGCTAACTTCAATCTTGACTAAGTTTGCGCCACCTAGCGGCCAAAACCAGAACTCTGGGGCTTATTTTTTTCGACGTCCGGCTAGCCCGTTGTCTTGGGAACTCAAAAATGTATAGCCACTTCCCCTAGCGTCGTTATAAATGCATCAAAGGGCCATTTAAGTACACCCAGGTTATAGGTACATTCACTTAGCCTCTCCTAAGGGGCTATGTCCATAACAGGACTTAGCTTGACAGCCTGTCACAAGCAAACGGTAAGAGCTATCAACATGCGGACTCACCAGTCGATAGGCAATTGAATTTGCTTGGTGTGTTTAGTGAACGGCCACAAAATACTATTTTTAAGTGTTCTTAAACTAAGTTCAATCTTGACTAAGTTTGCGCCACCTGGCGGCCAAAACCAGAACTCTGAGGCTTATTGTTTTTGCAACGTCCGGCTAGCCCATTGTCTTGGGAACTCAAAAATGTATAGCCACTTCCCCTAGCGTCGTTATAAATGCATCAAAGGGCCATTTACACCCAGGTTATAGGTACATTCACTTAGCCTCTCCTAAGGGGCTATGTCCATAACAGGACTTAGCTTGACAGCCTGTCACAAGAAAACGGTAAGAGCTATCAACATGCGGTTTTCACCAATCGATAGGCAATTGAATTTGCTTTATGTGTTTAGTGAACGGCCACAAAATACCCGTTTTTAGTGTTCTTAAACTAAGTTCAACATTGACTAAGTTTGCGCCACCTGGCGGCCAAAACCAGAACTCTGGGGATTATTTTTGTTCGACGTCCGGCTAGCCCATTGTCTTCGGAACCCAAAAATGTATAGCCACTTCCCCTAGCGTCGTTAGAAATGCATCAAAGGGCCATTTAAGTACACCCAGGTTTTAGGTACATTCACTTAGCCACTCTTACGGGGCTATGTCCATAACAGGACTTGCTTGACAGCCTGTCACAAGCAAACTGTAAGAGCTATCAACATGCGGTACTCACCATTCGATAGGCAATTGAATTTGCTTGGTGTGTTTAGTAAACGGTAAGAAAATACCCCATTTAAGTGTTCTTAAGCTAACTTCAATCTTGACTAAGTTTGCGCCACCTAGCGGCCAAAACCAGAACTCTGGGGATTTTTTTTTCGACCTCCGGCTAGCCCGTTGTCTTGGGAACTCAAAAATGTATAGCCACTTCCCCTAGCGTCGTTATAAATGCATCAAAGGGCCATTTAAGTACACCTAGGTTATAGGTACATTCACTTAGCCTCTCCTAAGGGGCTATGTCCATAACAGGACTTAGCTTGACAGCCTGTCACAAGAAAACGGTAAGAGCTATCAACATGCGGTTTTCACCAATCGATAGGCAATTGAATTTGCTTTATGTGTTTAGTGAACGGCCACAAAATACCCGTTTTTAGTGTTCTTAAACTAAGTTCAACATTGACTAAGTTTGCGCCACCTGGCGGCCAAAACCAGAACTCTGGGGATTATTTTTGTTCGACGTCCGGCTAGCCCATTGTCTTCGGAACTCAAAAATGTATAGCCACTTCCCCTAGCGTCGTTATAAATGCATCAAAGGGCCATTTAAGTACACCCAGGTTATAGGTACATTCACTTAGCCACTCCTACGGGGCTATGTCCATAACAGGACTTAGCTTGACAGCCTGTCACAAGCAAACGGTAAGAGCTATCAACATGCGGACTCACCAGTCGATAGGCAATTGAATTTGCTTGGTGTGTTAAGTGAACGGCCACAAAATACTATTTTTAAGTGTTCTTAAACTAAGTTCAATCTTGACTAAGTTTGCGCCACCTGGCGGCCAAAACCAGAACTCTGGGGCTTATTTTTTTTCAACGTCCGGCTAGCCCATTGTCTTGGGAACTCAAAAATGTATAGCCACTTCCCCTAGCGTCGTTATAAATGCATCAAAGGGCCATTTACACCCAGGTTATAGGTACATTCACTTAGCCTCTCCTAAGGGGCTATGTCCATAACAGGACTTAGCTTGACAGCCTGTCACAAGAAAACGGTAAGAGCTATCAACATGCGGTTTTCACTAATCGATAGGCAATTGAATTTGCTTTATGTGTTTAGTGAACGGCCACAAAATACCCGTTTTTAGTGTTCTTAAACTAAGTTCAACATTGACTAAGTTTGCGCCACCTGGCGGCCAAAACCAGAACTCTGGGGATTATTTTTGTTCGACGTCCGGCTAGCCCATTGTCTTCGGAACTCAAAAATGTATAGCCACTTCCCCTAGCGTCGTTAGAAATGCATCAAAGGGCCATTTAAGTACACCCAGGTTATAGGTACATTCACTTAGCCACTCCTACGGGGCTATGTCCATAACAGGACTTAGCTTGACAGCCTGTCACAAGCAAACGGTAAGAGCTATCAACATGCGGTACTCACCAGTCGATAGGCAATTGAATTTGCTTGGTGTGTTTAGTGAACGGCCACAAAATACTATTTTTAAGTGTTCTTAAACTAAGTTCAATCTTCACTAAGTTTGCGCCACCTGGCGGCCAAAACCAGAACTCTGGGGCTTATTTTTTTCAACGTCCGGCTAGCCCATTGTCTTGGGAACTCAAAAATGTATAGCCACTTCCCCTAGCGTCGTTATAAATGCATCAAAGGGCCATTTAAGTACACCCAGGTTATAGGTACATTCACTTAGCCTCTCCTAAGGGGCTATGTCCATAACAGGACTTAGCTTGACAGCCTGTCACAAGCAAACTGTAAGAGCTATCAACATGCGGTTTTCACCAATCGATAGGCAATTGAATTTGCTTTATGTGTTTAGTGAACGGCCACAAAATACCCGTTTTTAGTGTTCTTAAACTAAGTTCAACATTGACTAAGTTTGCGCCACCTGGCGGCCAAAACCAGAACTCTGGGGATTATTTTTGTTCGACGTCCGGCTAGCCCATTGTCTTCGGAACTCAAAAATGTATAGCCACTTCCCCTAGCGTCGTTATAAATGCATCAAAGGGCCATTTAAGTACACCCAGGTTATAGGTACATTCACTTAGCCACTCCTACGGGGCTATGTCCATAACAGGACTTAGCTTGACAGCCTGTCACAAGCAAACTGTAAGAGCTATCAACATGCGGTACTCACCATTCGATAGGCAATTGAATTTGCTTGGTGTGTTTAGTAAACGGTAAGAAAATACCCCATTTAAGTGTTCTTAAGCTAACTTCAATCTTGACTAAGTTTGCGCCACCTAGCGGCCAAAACCAGAACTCTGGGGATTTTTTTTTTCGACCTCCGGCTAGCCCGTAGTCTTGGGAACTCAAAAATGTATAGCCACTTCCCCTAGCGTCGTTATAAATGCATCAAAGGGCCATTTAAGTACACCTAGGTTATAGGTACATTCACTTAGCCTCTCCTAAGGGGCTATGTCCATAACAGGACTTAGCTTGACAGCCTGTCACAAGAAAACGGTAAGAGCTATCAACATGCGGTTTTCACCAATCGATAGGCAATTGAATTTACTTTATGTGTTTAGTGAACGGCCACAAAATACCCGTTTTTAGTGTTCTTAAACTAAGTTCAACATTGACTAAGTTTGCGCCACCTGGCGGCCAAAACCAGAACTCTGGGGATTATTTTTGTTCGACGTCCGGCTAGCCCATTGTCTTCGGAACTCAAAAATGTATAGCCACTTCCCCTAGCGTCGTTATAAATGCATCAAAGGGCCATTTAAGTACACCCAGGTTATAGGTACATTCACTTAGCCACTCCTACGGGGCTATGTCCATAACAGGACTTAGCTTGACAGCCTGTCACAAGCAAACGGTAAGAGCTATCAACATGCGGACTCACCAGTCGATAGGCAATTGAATTTGCTTGGTGTGTTTAGTGAACGGCCACAAAATACTATTTTTAAGTGTTCTTAAACTAAGTTCAATCTTGACTAAGTTTGCGCCACCTGGCGGCCAAAACCAGAACTCTGGGGCTTATTGTTTTTGCAACGTCCGGCTAGCCCATTGTCTTGGGAACTCAAAAATGTATAGCCACTTCCCCTAGCGTCGTTATAAATGCATCAAAGGGCCATTTACACCCAGGTTATAGGTACATTCACTTAGCCTCTCCTAAGGGGCTATGTCCATAACAGGACTTAGCTTGACAGCCTGTCACAAGAAAACGGTAAGAGCTATCAACATGCGGTTTTCACTAATCGATAGGCAATTGAATTTGCTTTATGTGTTTAGTGAACGGCCACAAAATACCCGTTTTTAGTGTTCTTAAACTAAGTTCAACATTGACTAAGTTTGCGCCACCTGGCGGCCAAAACCAGAACTCTGGGGATTATTTTTGTTCGACGTCCGGCTAGCCCATTGTCTTCGGAACTCAAAAATGTATAGCCACTTCCCCTAGCGTCGTTATAAATGCATCAAAGGGCCATTTAAGTACACCCAGGTTATAGGTACATTCACTTAGCCACTCCTACGGGGCTATGTCCATAACAGGACTTAGCTTGACAGCCTGTCACAAGCAAACTGTAAGAGCTATCAACATGCGGTACTCACCATTCGATAGGCAATTGAATTTGCTTGGTGTGTTTAGTAAACGGTAAGAAAATACCCCATTTAAGTGTTCTTAAGCTTACTTCAATCTTGACTAAGTTTGCGCCACCTAGCGGCCAAAACCAGAACTCTGGGGATTTTTTTTTTCGACCTCCGGCTAGCCCGTTGTCTTGGGAACTCAAAAATGTATAGCCACTTCCCCTAGCGTCGTTATAAATGCATCAAAGGGCCATTTAAGTACACCTAGGTTATAGGTACATTCACTTAGCCTCTCCTAAGGGGCTATGTCCATAACAGGACTTAGCTTGACAGCCTGTCACAAGAAAACGGTAAGTGCTATCAACATGCGGTTTTCACCAATCGATAGGCAATTGAATTTGCTTTATGTGTTTAGTGAACGGCCACAAAACACCCGTTTTTAGTGTTCTTAAACTAAGTTCAACATTGACTAAGTTTGCGCCACCTGGCGGCCAAAACCAGAACTCTGGGGATTATTTGTGTTCGACGTCCGGCTAGCCCATTGTCTTCGGAACTCAAAAATGTATAGCCACTTCCCCTAGCGTCGTTATAAATGCATCAAAGGGCCATTTAAGTACACCCAGGTTATAGGTACATTCACTTAGCCACTCCTACGGGGCTATGTCCATAACAGGACTTAGCTTGACAGCCTGTCACAAGCAAACGGTAAGAGCTATCAACATGCGGTACTCACCAGTCGATAGGCAATTGAATTTGCTTGGTGTGTTTAGTGAACGGCCACAAAATACTATTTTTAAGTGTTCTTAAACTAAGTTCAATCTTGACTAAGTTTGCGCCACCTGACGGCCAAAACCAGAACTCTGGGGCTTATTTTTTTCAACGTCCGGCTAGCCCATTGTCTTGGGAACTCAAATGTATAGCCACTTCCCCTAGCGTCGTTAGAAATGCATCAAAGGGCCATTTAAGTACACCCAGGTTATAGGTACATTCACTTAGCCACTCCTACGGGGCTATGTCCATAACAGGACTTAGCTTGACAGCCTGTCACAAGCAAACTGTAAGAGCTATCAACATGCGGTACTCACCATTCGATAGGCAATTGAATTTGCTTGGTGTGTTTAGTAAACGGTAAGAAAATACCCCATTTAAGTGTTCTTAAGCTAACTTCAATCTTGACTAAGTTTGCGCCACCTAGCGGCCAAAACCAGAACTCTGGGGCTTATTTTTTTCGACGTCCGGCTAGCCCGTTGTCTTGGGAACTCAAAAATGTATAGCCACTTCCCCTAGCGTCGTTATAAATGCATCAAAGGGCCATTTAAGTACACCCAGGTTATAGGTACATTCACTTAGCCTCTCCTAAGGGGCTATGTCCATAACAGGACTTAGCTTGACAGCCTGTCACAAGCAAACGGTAAGAGCTATCAACATGCGGACTCACCAGTCGATAGGCAATTGAATTTGCTTGGTGTGTTTAGTGAACGGCCACAAAATACTATTTTTAAGTGTTCTTAAACTAAGTTCAATCTTGACTAAGTTTGCGCCACCTGGCGGCCAAAACCAGAACTCTGAGGCTTATTGTTTTTGCAACGTCCGGCTAGCCCATTGTCTTGGGAACTCAAAAATGTATAGCCACTTCCCCTAGCGTCGTTATAAATGCATCAAAGGGCCATTTACACCCAGGTTATAGGTACATTCACTTAGCCTCTCCTAAGGGGCTATGTCCATAACAGGACTTAGCTTGACAGCCTGTCACAAGAAAACGGTAAGAGCTATCAACATGCGGTTTTCACCAATCGATAGGCAATTGAATTTGCTTTATGTGTTTAGTGAACGGCCACAAAATACCCGTTTTTAGTGTTCTTAAACTAAGTTCAACATTGACTAAGTTTGCGCCACCTGGCGGCCAAAACCAGAACTCTGGGGATTATTTTTGTTCGACGTCCGGCTAGCCCATTGTCTTCGGAACCCAAAAATGTATAGCCACTTCCCCTAGCGTCGTTAGAAATGCATCAAAGGGCCATTTAAGTACACCCAGGTTTTAGGTACATTCACTTAGCCACTCTTACGGGGCTATGTCCATAACAGGACTTGCTTGACAGCCTGTCACAAGCAAACTGTAAGAGCTATCAACATGCGGTACTCACCATTCGATAGGCAATTGAATTTGCTTGGTGTGTTTAGTAAACGGTAAGAAAATACCCCATTTAAGTGTTCTTAAGCTAACTTCAATCTTGACTAAGTTTGCGCCACCTAGCGGCCAAAACCAGAACTCTGGGGATTTTTTTTTCGACCTCCGGCTAGCCCGTTGTCTTGGGAACTCAAAAATGTATAGCCACTTCCCCTAGCGTCGTTATAAATGCATCAAAGGGCCATTTAAGTACACCTAGGTTATAGGTACATTCACTTAGCCTCTCCTAAGGGGCTATGTCCATAACAGGACTTAGCTTGACAGCCTGTCACAAGAAAACGGTAAGAGCTATCAACATGCGGTTTTCACCAATCGATAGGCAATTGAATTTGCTTTATGTGTTTAGTGAACGGCCACAAAATACCCGTTTTTAGTGTTCTTAAACTAAGTTCAACATTGACTAAGTTTGCGCCACCTGGCGGCCAAAACCAGAACTCTGGGGATTATTTTTGTTCGACGTCCGGCTAGCCCATTGTCTTCGGAACTCAAAAATGTATAGCCACTTCCCCTAGCGTCGTTATAAATGCATCAAAGGGCCATTTAAGTACACCCAGGTTATAGGTACATTCACTTAGCCACTCCTACGGGGCTATGTCCATAACAGGACTTAGCTTGACAGCCTGTCACAAGCAAACGGTAAGAGCTATCAACATGCGGACTCACCAGTCGATAGGCAATTGAATTTGCTTGGTGTGTTAAGTGAACGGCCACAAAATACTATTTTTAAGTGTTCTTAAACTAAGTTCAATCTTGACTAAGTTTGCGCCACCTGGCGGCCAAAACCAGAACTCTGGGGCTTATTTTTTTTCAACGTCCGGCTAGCCCATTGTCTTGGGAACTCAAAAATGTATAGCCACTTCCCCTAGCGTCGTTATAAATGCATCAAAGGGCCATTTACACCCAGGTTATAGGTACATTCACTTAGCCTCTCCTAAGGGGCTATGTCCATAACAGGACTTAGCTTGACAGCCTGTCACAAGAAAACGGTAAGAGCTATCAACATGCGGTTTTCACTAATCGATAGGCAATTGAATTTGCTTTATGTGTTTAGTGAACGGCCACAAAATACCCGTTTTTAGTGTTCTTAAACTAAGTTCAACATTGACTAAGTTTGCGCCACCTGGCGGCCAAAACCAGAACTCTGGGGATTATTTTTGTTCGACGTCCGGCTAGCCCATTGTCTTCGGAACTCAAAAATGTATAGCCACTTCCCCTAGCGTCGTTAGAAATGCATCAAAGGGCCATTTAAGTACACCCAGGTTATAGGTACATTCACTTAGCCACTCCTACGGGGCTATGTCCATAACAGGACTTAGCTTGACAGCCTGTCACAAGCAAACGGTAAGAGCTATCAACATGCGGTACTCACCAGTCGATAGGCAATTGAATTTGCTTGGTGTGTTTAGTGAACGGCCACAAAATACTATTTTTAAGTGTTCTTAAACTAAGTTCAATCTTCACTAAGTTTGCGCCACCTGGCGGCCAAAACCAGAATTCTGGGGCTTATTTTTTTCAACGTCCGGCTAGCCCATTGTCTTGGGAACTCAAAAATGTATAGCCACTTCCCCTAGCGTCGTTATAAATGCATCAAAGGGCCATTTAAGTACACCCAGGTTATAGGTACATTCACTTAGCCTCTCCTAAGGGGCTATGTCCATAACAGGACTTAGCTTGACAGCCTGTCACAAGCAAACTGTAAGAGCTATCAACATGCGGTTTTCACCAATCGATAGGCAATTGAATTTGCTTTATGTGTTTAGTGAACGGCCACAAAATACCCGTTTTTAGTGTTCTTAAACTAAGTTCAACATTGACTAAGTTTGCGCCACCTGGCGGCCAAAACCAGAACTCTGGGGATTATTTTTGTTCGACGTCCGGCTAGCCCATTGTCTTCGGAACTCAAAAATGTATAGCCACTTCCCCTAGCGTCGTTATAAATGCATCAAAGGGCCATTTAAGTACACCCAGGTTATAGGTACATTCACTTAGCCACTCCTACGGGGCTATGTCCATAACAGGACTTAGCTTGACAGCCTGTCACAAGCAAACTGTAAGAGCTATCAACATGCGGTACTCACCATTCGATAGGCAATTGAATTTGCTTGGTGTGTTTAGTAAACGGTAAGAAAATACCCCATTTAAGTGTTCTTAAGCTAACTTCAATCTTGACTAAGTTTGCGCCACCTAGCGGCCAAAACCAGAACTCTGGGGATTTTTTTTTTCGACCTCCGGCTAGCCCGTAGTCTTGGGAACTCAAAAATGTATAGCCACTTCCCCTAGCGTCGTTATAAATGCATCAAAGGGCCATTTAAGTACACCTAGGTTATAGGTACATTCACTTAGCCTCTCCTAAGGGGCTATGTCCATAACAGGACTTAGCTTGACAGCCTGTCACAAGAAAACGGTAAGAGCTATCAACATGCGGTTTTCACCAATCGATAGGCAATTGAATTTGCTTTATGTGTTTAGTGAACGGCCACAAAATACCCGTTTTTAGTGTTCTTAAACTAAGTTCAACATTGACTAAGTTTGCGCCACCTGGCGGCCAAAACCAGAACTCTGGGGATTATTTTTGTTCGACGTCCGGCTAGCCCATTGTCTTCGGAACTCAAAAATGTATAGCCACTTCCCCTAGCGTCGTTATAAATGCATCAAAGGGCCATTTAAGTACACCCAGGTTATAGGTACATTCACTTAGCCACTCCTACGGGGCTATGTCCATAACAGGACTTAGCTTGACAGCCTGTCACAAGCAAACGGTAAGAGCTATCAACATGCGGACTCACCAGTCGATAGGCAATTGAATTTGCTTGGTGTGTTTAGTGAACGGCCACAAAATACTATTTTTAAGTGTTCTTAAACTAAGTTCAATCTTGACTAAGTTTGCGCCACCTGGCGGCCAAAACCAGAACTCATGGGCTTATTTTTTTTCAACGTCCGGCTAGCCCATTGTCTTGGGAACTCAAAAATGTATAGCCACTTCCCCTAGCGTCGTTATAAATGCATCAAAGGGCCATTTACACCCAGGTTATAGGTACATTCACTTAGCCTCTCCTAAGGGGCTATGTCCATAACAGGACTTAGCTTGACAGCCTGTCACAAGAAAACGGTAAGAGCTATCAACATGCGGTTTTCACTAATCGATAGGCAATTGAATTTGCTTTATGTGTTTAGTGAACGGCCACAAAATACCCGTTTTTAGTGTTCTTAAACTAAGTTCAACATTGACTAAGTTTGCGCCACCTGGCGGCCAAAACCAGAACTCTGGGGATTATTTTTGTTCGACGTCCGGCTAGCCCATTGTCTTCGGAACTCAAAAATGTATAGCCACTTCCCCTAGCGTCGTTAGAAATGCATCAAAGGGCCATTTAAGTACACCCAGGTTATAGGTACATTCACTTAGCCACTCCTACGGGGCTATGTCCATAACAGGACTTAGCTTGACAGCTTGTCACAAGCAAACGGTAAGAGCTATCAACATGCGGTACTCACCAGTCGATAGGCAATTGAATTTGCTTGGTGTGTTTAGTGAACGGCCACAAAATACTATTTTTAAGTGTTCTTAAACTAAGTTCAATCTTCACTAAGTTTGCGCCACCTGGCGGCCAAAACCAGAACTCTGGGGCTTATTTTTTTCAACGTCCGGCTAGCCCATTGTCTTGGGAACTCAAAAATGTATAGCCACTTCCCCTAGCGTCGTTATAAATGCATCAAAGGGCCATTTAAGTACACCCAGGTTATAGGTACATTCACTTAGCCTCTCCTAAGGGGCTATGTCCATAACAGGACTTAGCTTGACAGCCTGTCACAAGCAAACTGTAAGAGCTATCAACATGCGGTTTTCACCAATCGATAGGCAATTGAATTTGCTTTATGTGTTTAGTGAACGGCCACAAAATACCCGTTTTTAGTGTTCTTAAACTAAGTTCAACATTGACTAAGTTTGCGCCACCTGGCGGCCAAAACCAGAACTCTGGGGATTATTTTTGTTCGACGTCCGGCTAGCCCATTGTCTTCGGAACTCAAAAATGTATAGCCACTTCCCCTAGCGTCGTTATAAATGCATCAAAGGGCCATTTAAGTACACCCAGGTTATAGGTACATTCACTTAGCCACTCCTACGGGGCTATGTCCATAACAGGACTTAGCTTGACAGCCTGTCACAAGCAAACTGTAAGAGCTATCAACATGCGGTACTCACCATTCGATAGGCAATTGAATTTGCTTGGTGTGTTTAGTAAACGGTAAGAAAATACCCCATTTAAGTGTTCTTAAGCTAACTTCAATCTTGACTAAGTTTGCGCCACCTAGCGGCCAAAACCAGAACTCTGGGGATTTTTTTTTCGACCTCCGGCTAGCCCGTAGTCTTGGGAACTCAAAAATGTATAGCCACTTCCCCTAGCGTCGTTATAAATGCATCAAAGGGCCATTTAAGTACACCTAGGTTATAGGTACATTCACTTAGCCTCTCCTAAGGGGCTATGTCCATAACAGGACTTAGCTTGACAGCCTGTCACAAGAAAACGGTAAGAGCTATCAACATGCGGTTTTCACCAATCGATAGGCAATTGAATTTGCTTTATGTGTTTAGTGAACGGCCACAAAATACCCGTTTTTAGTGTTCTTAAACTAAGTTCAACATTGACTAAGTTTGCGCCACCTGGCGGCCAAAACCAGAACTCTGGGGATTATTTTTGTTCGACGTCCGGCTAGCCCATTGTCTTCGGAACTCAAAAATGTATAGCCACTTCCCCTAGCGTCGTTATAAATGCATCAAAGGGCCATTTAAGTACACCCAGGTTATAGGTACGTTCACTTAGCCACTCCTACGGGGCTATGTCCATAACAGGACTTAGCTTGACAGCCTGTCACAAGCAAACGGTAAGAGCTATCAACATGCGGTACTCACCAGTCGATAGGCAATTGAATTTGCTTGGTGTGTTTAGTGAACGGCCACAAAATACTATTTTTAAGTGTTCTTAAACTAAGTTCAATCTTGACTAAGTTTGCGCCACCTGGCGGCCAAAACCAGAACTCTGGGGCTTATTTTTTTTCAACGTCCGGCTAGCCCATTGTCTTGGGAACCCAAAAATGTATAGCCACTTCCCCTAGCGTCGTTATAAATGCATCAAAGGGCCATTTACACCCAGGTTATAGGTACATTCACTTAGCCTCTCCTAAGGGGCTATGTCCATAACAGGACTTAGCTTGACAGCCTGTCACAAGAAAACGGTAAGAGCTATCAACATGCGGTTTTCACCAATCGATAGGCAATTGAATTTGCTTTATGTGTTTAGTGAACGGCCACAAAATACCCGTTTTTAGTGTTCTTAAACTAAGTTCAACATTGACTAAGTTTGCGCCACCTGGCGGCCAAAACCAGAACTCTGGGGATTATTTTTGTTCGACGTCCGGCTAGCCCATTGTCTTCGGAACTCAAAAATGTATAGCCACTTCCCCTAGCGTCGTTAGAAATGCATCAAAGGGCCATTTAAGTACACCCAGGTTATAGGTACATTCACTTAGCCACTCCTACGGGGCTATGTCCATAACAGGACTTAGCTTGACAGCCTGTCACAAGCAAACGGTAAGAGCTATCAACATGCGGTACTCACCAGTCGATAGGCAATTGAATTTGCTTGGTGTGTTTAGTAAACAGTAAGAAAATACCCCATTTAAGTGTTCTTAAGCTAACTTCAATCTTGACTAAGTTTGCGCCACCTAGCGGCCAAAACCAGAACTCTGGGGCTTATTTTTTTCGACGTCCGGCTAGCCCGTTGTCTTGGGAACTCAAAAATGTATAGCCACTTCCCCTAGCGTCGTTATAAATGCATCAAAGGGCCATTTAAGTACACCCAGGTTATAGGTACATTCACTTAGCCTCTCCTAAGGGGCTATGTCCATAACAGGACTTAGCTTGACAGCCTGTCACAAGAAAACGGTAAGAGCTATCAACATCCGGTTTTCACCAATCGATAGGCAATTGAATTTGCTTTATGTGTTTAGTGAACGGCCACAAAATACCTGTTTTTAGTGTTCTTAAACTAAGTTCAACATTGACTAAGTTTGCGCCACCTGGCGGCCAAAACCAGAACTCTGGGGATTATTTTTTTTCGACGTCCGGCTAGCCCGTTGTCTTGGGAACTCAAAAATGTATAGCCACTTCCCCTAGCGTCGTTATAAATGCATCAAAGGGCCATTTAAGTACACCTAGGTTATAGGTACATTCACTTAGCCACTCCTACGGGGCTATGTCCATAACAGGACTTAGCTTGACAGCCTGTCACAAGCAAACGGTAAGAGCTATCAACATGCGGACTCACCAGTCGATAGGCAATTGAATTTGCTTGGTGTGTTTAGTGAACGGCCACAAAATACTATTTTTAAGTGTTCTTAAACTAAGTTCAATCTTGACTAAGTTTGCGCCACCTGGCGGCCAAAACCAGAACTCTGGGGCTTATTGTTTTTGCAACGTCCGGCTAGCCCATTGTCTTGGGAACTCAAAAATGTATAGCCACTTCCCCTAGCGTCGTTATAAATGCATCAAAGGGCCATTTACACCCAGGTTATAGGTACATTCACTTAGCCTCTCCTAAGGGGCTATGTCCATAACAGGACTTAGCTTGACAGCCTGTCACAAGAAAACGGTAAGAGCTATCAACATGCGGTTTTCACTAATCGATAGGCAATTGAATTTGCTTTATGTGTTTAGTGAACGGCCACAAAATACCCGTTTTTAGTGTTCTTAAACTAAGTTCAACATTGACTAAGTTTGCGCCACCTGGCGGCCAAAACCAGAACTCTGGGGATTATTTTTGTTCGACGTCCGGCTAGCCCATTGTCTTCGGAACTCAAAAATGTATAGCCACTTCCCCTAGCGTCGTTATAAATGCATCAAAGGGCCATTTAAGTACACCCAGGTTATAGGTACATTCACTTAGCCACTCCTACGGGGCTATGTCCATAACAGGACTTAGCTTGACAGCCTGTCACAAGAAAACGGTAAGAGCTATCAACATGCGGTACTCACCAGTCGATAGGCAATTGAATTTGCTTGGTGTGTTTAGTAAACAGTAAGAAAATACCCCATTTAACCCATTACCGCCCAGCGCGTCAAAAATGGTCGATGCGTTTGAAGGACTGTACCGACGTCGTGTTTTAACTGATTGCTTTGCCAGACCGTCTGGACTATGGGGAGGGATGTCTAAAAATAAACATTCCGGCTCGAGCGACGCCGGCTGCCGGACATCGATTTGGCAGGGTGTCAAAGTTGGCGATTTTTCGATACCACGACACCGGGTCTATCTAGGCTAGACATTTTGACCAGCAACCTATATTATGGCCAGATAAAGTTTGTCAAATGGAATATAAATGTACGATGTACTCCGTCGTGTCAAGCGTTTTCACTTCCCTCTTTATTCGCGGCTCCCAGCAGGCGCAAAATTTTGATCGACCAATTTTGACTCACCGGGCGTGTGCCGCCTCTTCGCACCGGCTGGGGCCGCCCGCGCGCGGACAGGGATCCCGGGCGGGACGCGCGAAACGAGGAAGGGTCAGTGTTCCCTGTCCCTGTTTAGCGTGCGAACGTGCTGATAATTGTGTGATTCGAGGTGTTGAGCTGTTTGACTTTGTCTTCGGTGTAAGAGCCTTGTTGTTCTGTGCTGGAGCGCTCCGCATAATAAGGCCCTTGCCAGAGCTAAGAAGACTCCTCTCCGCACAAGAGGGCCTCCTGACTCCTATCCGCACGGGAGGGCCTCCTTTCCGCACAGAGGGGCCTCCTCTCCACACGGGAGGGCCTGCCACACGGGAGGGCCTCTCCGCACGGCAAGGCCTCCTTTCCGCGCAGAGGAGCCTCCTCTTCGCAAGAGAGGGCCTCCCCTCCGCACGGGAGAGACTCCTCTCTGCACGGGAAAGACTCCTCTCCGCACGGGAGCGCCTCCTCTCCGCACGGGAGGACCTCCATTCTGCATAGAGGGTTCTCGTCTCCACACGGGAGGGGGGGGGGGCTCCTCTCCACATGGAACGGCCTCCTCTCCGCACAAAGGGGCCTCATCTCTGCATGAAAGTGTCCCTTTTCTGCACAGAAGGTCCTCCTCTCTGCACGTGAGGGCCTCCTCTCAGCACGGGAGGGCTTCCTCTCCGCACGGGAGGGCCTCCATTCCGCACATAGGGCCCCTAGGCCGAAGTGGGTGTGCAAAAACATAGTTGTGCCCACCCATATTTTTTTTTCAGGGTGGGCAACTGCTCACCCTGACCCCCCGGAATCCGGCGCCGCTGGTGGATGTATTGCTTCCTTCCTTGGCAGCTATGCAGGTCTATGAAGAGACGACATGTGAGCGAAAGAAATCGCTAATCGCGCGTGCACAATGCTCGTGATTGTGTGCTACCGTCACCGTTCAGAAATAGACAAGTGCCGTGCCGATATAGTCATGACTCGTCTGGTTTTGCAATACGTGATAACGCATGATCAAGGTGATTGTTGATGCCAATAAAGCTGGCACGCGACACATCGCAGTTTTTTTATTTTTTGGCCGGCTCGGCCTCATAAATTAGGTCAGCGATGGGGTGGGCCGGCCGCGTCGGCACAGCGGGGCAGCGCGCGCACACCGAGCAGGCGCCCGGTGGGTCATTTTTGGTCGATGCTGTATCTCAAAAAGTTATCTATATTTTATATTAATATTTTCAGGATTTCTTAATCTCCCCCAATCCCCATAGCGTACAAAAAATAACACAATTCGAATCACTAGAAGTAGGGGTGGGCGTTAATGGGTTAAGTGTTCTTAAGCTAACTTCAATCTTGACTAAGTTTGCGCCACCTAGCGGCCAAAACCAGAACTCTGGGGCTTATTTTTTTCGAAGTCCGGCTAGCCCGTTGTCTTGGGAACTCAAAAATGTATAGCCACTTCCCCTAGCGTCGTTATAAATGCATCAAAGGGCCATTTAAGTACACCCAGGTTATAGGTACATTCACTTAGCCTCTCCTAAGGGGCTATGTCCATAACAGGACTTAGCTTGACAGCCTGTCACAAGAAAACGGTAGGAGCTATCAACATGCGGTTTTCACCAATCGATAGGCAATTGAATTTGCTTTATGTGTTTAGTGAACGGCCACAAAATACCCGTTTTTAGTGTTCTTAAACTAAGTTCAACATTGACTAAGTTTGCGCCACCTGGCGGCCAAAACCAGAACTCTGGGGATTATTTTTTTCGACGTCCGGCTAGCCCATTGTCTTCGGAACTCAAAAATGTATAGCCACTTCCCCTAGCGTCGTTAGAAATGCATCAAAGGGCCATTTAAGTACACCCAGGTTATAGGTACATTCACTTAGCCACTCCTACGGGGCTATGTCCATAACAGGACTTAGCTTGACAGCCTGTCACAAGCAAACTGTAAGAGCTATCAACATGCGGTACTCACCATTCGATAGGCAATTGAATTTGCTTGGTGTGTTTAGTAAACGGTAAGAAAATACCCTATTTAAGTGTTCTTAAGCTTACTTCAATCTTGACTAAGTTTGCGCCACCTAGCGGCCAAAACCAGAACTCTGGGGATTTTTTTTTCGACCTCCGGCTAGCCCGTTGTCTTGGGAACTCAAAAATGTATAGCCACTTCCCCTAGCGTCGTTATAAATGCATCAAAGGGCCATTTAAGTACACCTAGGTTATAGGTACATTCACTTAGCCTCTCCTAAGGGGCTATGTCCATAACAGGACTTAGCTTGACAGCCTGTCACAAGAAAACGGTAAGAGCTATCAACATGCGGTTTTCACCAATCGATAGGCAATTGAATTTGCTTTATGTGTTTAGTGAACGGCCACAAAACACCCGTTTTTAGTGTTCTTAAACTAAGTTCAACATTGACTAAGTTTGCGCCACCTGGCGGCCAAAACCAGAACTCTGGGGATTATTTTTGTTCGACGTCCGGCTAGCCCATTGTCTTCGGAACTCAAAAATGTATAGCCACTTCCCCTAGCGTCGTTATAAATGCATCAAAGGGCCATGTAAGTACACCCAGGTTATAGGTACATTCACTTAGCCACTCCTACGGGGCTATGTCCATAACAGGACTTAGCTTGACAGCCTGTCACAAGCAAACGGTAAGAGCTATCAACATGCGGTACTCACCAGTCGATAGGCAATTGAATTTGCTTGGTGTGTTTAGTGAACGGCCACAAAATACTATTTTTAAGTGTTCTTAAACTAAGTTCAATCTTGACTAAGTTTGCGCCACCTGGCGGCCAAAACCAGAACTCTGGGGCTTATTTTTTTGCAACGTCCGGCTAGCCCATTGTCTTGGGAACTCAAAAATGTATAGCCACTTCCCCTAGCGTCGTTATAAATGCATCAAAGGGCCATTTACACCCAGGTTATAGGTACATTCACTTAGCCTCTCCTAAGGGGCTATGTCCATAACAGGACTTAGCTTGACAGCCTGTCACAAGAAAACGGTAAGAGCTATCAACATGCGGTTTTCACCAATCGATAGGCAATTGAATTTGCTTTATGTGTTTAGTGAACGGCCACAAAATACCCGTTTTTAGTGTTCTTAAACTAAGTTCAACATTGACTAAGTTTGCGCCACCTGGCGGCCAAAACCAGAACTCTGGGGTTTATTTTTTTTCGACGTCCGGCTAGCCCATTGTCTTCGGAACTCAAAAATGTATAACCACTTCCCCTAGCGTCGTTAGAAATGCATCAAAGGGCCATTTAAGTACACCCAGGTTATAGGTACATTCACTTAGCCACTCCTACGGGGCTATGTCCATAACAGGACTTAGCTTGACAGCCTGTCACAAGCAAACGGTAAGAGCTATCAACATGCGGTACTCACCAGTCGATAGGCAATTGAATTTGCTTGGTGTGTTTAGTGAACGGCCACAAAATACTATTTTTAAGTATTCTTAAACTAAGTTCAATCTTGACTAAGTTCGCCACCTGGCGGCCAAAACCAGAACTCTGAGGCTTATTTTTTTCGAAGTCCGGCTAGCCCGTTGTCTTGGGAACTCAAAAATGTATAGCCACTTCCCCTAGCGTCGTTATAAATGCATCAAAGGGCCATTTAAGTACACCCAGGTTATAGGTACATTCACTTAGCCTCTCCTAAGGGGCTATGTCCATAACAGGACTTAGCTTGACAGCCTGTCACAAGAAAACGGTAAGAGCTATCAACATGCGGTTTTCACCAATCGATAGGCAATTGAATTTGCTTTATGTGTTTAGTGAACGGCCACAAAATACCCGTTTTTAGTGTTCTTAAACTAAGTTCAACATTGACTAAGTTTGCGCCACCTGGCGGCCAAAACCAGAACTCTGGGGATTATTTTTTTCGACGTCCGGCTAGCCCATTGTCTTCGGAACTCAAAAATGTATAGCCACTTCCCCTAGCGTCGTTATAAATGCATCAAAGGGCCATTTAAGTACACCCAGGTTATAGGTACATTCACTTAGCCTCTCCTAAGGGGCTATGTCCATAACAGGACTTAGCTTGACAGCCTGTCACAAGAAAACGGTAAGAGCTATCAACATGCGGTTTTCACCAATCGATAGGCAATTGAATTTGCTTTATGTGTTTAGTGAACGGCCACAAAATACCCGTTTTTAGTGTTCTTAAACTAAGTTCAACATTGACTAAGTTTGCGCCACCTGGCGGCCAAAACCAGAACTCTGGGGCTTATTTTTTTTCGACGTCCGGCTAGCCCATTGTCTTGGGAACTCAAAAATGTATAGCCACTTCCCCTAGCGTCGTTATAAATGCATCAAAGGGCCATTTAAGTACACCCAGGTTATAGGTACATTCACTTAGCCTCTCCTAAGGGGCTATGTCCATAACAGGACTTAGCTTGACAGCCTGTCACAAGAAAACGGTAAGAGCTATCAACATCCGGTTTTCACCAATCGATAGGCAATTGAATTTGCTTTATGTGTTTAGTGAACGGCCACAAAATACCTGTTTTTAGTGTTCTTAAACTAAGTTCAACATTGACTAAGTTTGCGCCACCTGGCGGCCAAAACCAGAACTCTGGGGCTTATTATTTTTCGACGTCCGGCTAGCCCGTTGTCTTGGGAACTCAAAAATGTATAGCCACTTCCCCTAGCGTCGTTATAAATGCATCAAAGGGCCATTTAAGTACACCTAGGTTATAGGTACATTCACTTAGCCACTCCTACGGGGCTATGTCCATAACAGGACTTAGCTTGACAGCCTGTCACAAGCAAACGGTAAGAGCTATCAACATGCGGACTCACCAGTCGATAGGCAATTGAATTTGCTTGGTGTGTTTAGTGAACGGCCACAAAATACTATTTTTAAGTGTTCTTAAACTAAGTTCAATCTTGACTAAGTTTGCGCCACCTAGCGACCAAAACCAGAACTCTGGGGCTTATTTTTTTCGACGTCCGGCTAGCCCGTTGTCTTGGGAACTCAAAAATGTATAGCCACTTCCCCTAGCGTCGTTATAAATGCATCAAAGGGCCATTTAAGTACACCCAGGTTATAGGTACATTCACTTAGCCTCTCCTAAGGGGCTATGTCCATAACAGGACTTAGCTTGACAGCCTGTCACAAGCAAACGGTAAGAGCTATCAACATGCGGACTCACCAGTCGATAGGCAATTGAATTTGCTTGGTGTGTTTAGTGAACGGCCACAAAATACTATTTTTAAGTGTTCTTAAACTAAGTTCAATCTTGACTAAGTTTGCGCCACCTGGCGGCCAAAACCAGAACTCTGGGGCTTATTGTTTTTGCAACGTCCGGCTAGCCCATTGTCTTGGGAACTCAAAAATGTATAGCCACTTCCCCTAGCGTCGTTATAAATGCATCAAAGGGCCATTTACACCCAGGTTATAGGTACATTCACTTAGCCTCTCCTAAGGGGCTATGTCCATAACAGGACTTAGCTTGACAGCCTGTCACAAGAAAACGGTAAGAGCTATCAACATGCGGTTTTCACCAATCGATAGGCAATTGAATTTGCTTTATGTGTTTAGTGAACGGCCACAAAATACCCGTTTTTAGTGTTCTTAAACTAAGTTCAACATTGACTAAGTTTGCGCCACCTGGCGGCCAAAACCAGAACTCTGGGGATTATTTTTGTTCGACGTCCGGCTAGCCCTTTGTCTTCGGAACTCAAAAATGTATAGCCACTTCCCCTAGCATCGTTATAAATGCATCAAAGGGCCATTTAAGTACACCCAGGTTATAGGTACATTCACTTAGCCACTCCTACGGGGCTATGTCCATAACAGGACTTAGCTTGACAGCCTGTCACAAGAAAACGGTAAGAGCTATCAACATGCGGTACTCACCAGTCGATAGGCAATTGAATTTGCTTGGTGTGTTTAGTAAACAGTAAGAAAATACCCCATTTAAGTGTTCTTAAGCTAACTTCAATCTTGACTAAGTTTGCGCCACCTAGCGGCCAAAACCAGAACTCTGAGGCTTATTTTTTTCGAAGTCCGGCTAGCCCGTTGTCTTGGGAACTCAAAAATGTATAGCCACTTCCCCTAGCGTCGTTATAAATGCATCAAAGGGCCATTTAAGTACACCCAGGTTATAGGTACATTCACTTAGCCTCTCCTAAGGGGCTATGTCCATAACAGGACTTAGCTTGACAGCCTGTCACAAGAAAACGGTAAGAGCTATCAACATGCGGTTTTCACCAATCGATAGGCAATTGAATTTGCTTTATGTGTTTAGTGAACGGCCACAAAATACCCGTTTTTAGTGTTCTTAAACTAAGTTCAACATTGACTAAGTTTGCGCCACCTGGCGGCCAAAACCAGAACTCTGGGGATTATTTTTTTCGACGTCCGGCTAGCCCATTGTCTTCGGAACTCAAAAATGTATAGCCACTTCCCCTAGCGTCGTTATAAATGCATCAAAGGGCCATTTAAGTACACCCAGGTTATAGGTACATTCACTTAGCCTCTCCTAAGGGGCTATGTCCATAACAGGACTTAGCTTGACAGCCTGTCACAAGAAAACGGTAAGAGCTATCAACATGCGGTTTTCACCAATCGATAGGCAATTGAATTTGCTTTATGTGTTTAGTGAACGGCCACAAAATACCCGTTTTTAGTGTTCTTAAACTAAGTTCAACATTGACTAAGTTTGCGCCACCTGGCGGCCAAAACCAGAACTCTGGGGCTTATTTTTTTTCGACGTCCGGCTAGCCCATTGTCTTGGGAACTCAAAAATGTATAGCCACTTCCCCTAGCGTCGTTATAAATGCATCAAAGGGCCATTTAAGTACACCCAGGTTATAGGTACATTCACTTAGCCTCTCCTAAGGGGCTATGTCCATAACAGGACTTAGCTTGACAGCCTGTCACAAGCAAACGGTAAGAGCTATCAACATGCGGTACTCACCAGTCGATAGGCAATTGAATTTGCTTGGTGTGTTTAGTGAACGGCCACAAAATACTATTTTTAAGTGTTCTTAAACTAAGTTCAATCTTGACTAAGTTTGCGCCACCTGGCGGCCAAAACCAGAACTCTGGGGCTTATTTTTTTGCAACGTCCGGCTAGCCCATTGTCTTGGGAACTCAAAAATGTATAGCCACTTCCCCTAGCGTCGTTATAAATGCATCAAAGGGCCATTTACACCCAGGTTATAGGTACATTCACTTAGCCTCTCCTAAGGGGCTATGTCCATAACAGGACTTAGCTTGACAGCCTGTCACAAGAAAACGGTAAGAGCTATCAACATGCGGTTTTCACCAATCGATAGGCAATTGAATTTGCTTTATGTGTTTAGTGAACGGCCACAAAATACCCGTTTTTAGTGTTCTTAAACTAAGTTCAACATTGACTAAGTTTGCGCCACCTGGCGGCCAAAACCAGAACTCTGGGGTTTATTTTTTTTCGACGTCCGGCTAGCCCATTGTCTTCGGAACTCAAAAATGTATAACCACTTCCCCTAGCGTCGTTAGAAATGCATCAAAGGGCCATTTAAGTACACCCAGGTTATAGGTACATTCACTTAGCCACTCCTACGGGGCTATGTCCATAACAGGACTTAGCTTGACAGCCTGTCACAAGCAAACGGTAAGAGCTATCAACATGCGGTACTCACCAGTCGATAGGCAATTGAATTTGCTTGGTGTGTTTAGTGAACGGCCACAAAATACTATTTTTAAGTGTTCTTAAACTAAGTTCAATCTTGACTAAGTTCGCCACCTGGCGGCCAAAACCAGAACTCTGAGGCTTATTTTTTTCGAAGTCCGGCTAGCCCGTTGTCTTGGGAACTCAAAAATGTATAGCCACTTCCCCTAGCGTCGTTATAAATGCATCAAAGGGCCATTTAAGTACACCCAGGTTATAGGTACATTCACTTAGCCTCTCCTAAGGGGCTATGTCCATAACAGGACTTAGCTTGACAGCCTGTCACAAGAAAACGGTAAGAGCTATCAACATGCGGTTTTCACCAATCGATAGGCAATTGAATTTGCTTTATGTGTTTAGTGAACGGCCACAAAATACCCGTTTTTAGTGTTCTTAAACTAAGTTCAACATTGACTAAGTTTGCGCCACCTGGCGGCCAAAACCAGAACTCTGGGGATTATTTTTTTCGACGTCCGGCTAGCCCATTGTCTTCGGAACTCAAAAATGTATAGCCACTTCCCCTAGCGTCGTTATAAATGCATCAAAGGGCCATTTAAGTACACCCAGGTTATAGGTACATTCACTTAGCCTCTCCTAAGGGGCTATGTCCATAACAGGACTTAGCTTGACAGCCTGTCACAAGAAAACGGTAAGAGCTATCAACATGCGGTTTTCACCAATCGATAGGCAATTGAATTTGCTTTATGTGTTTAGTGAACGGCCACAAAATACCCGTTTTTAGTGTTCTTAAACTAAGTTCAACATTGACTAAGTTTGCGCCACCTGGCGGCCAAAACCAGAACTCTGGGGCTTATTTTTTTTCGACGTCCGGCTAGCCCATTGTCTTGGGAACTCAAAAATGTATAGCCACTTCCCCTAGCGTCGTTATAAATGCATCAAAGGGCCATTTAAGTACACCCAGGTTATAGGTACATTCACTTAGCCTCTCCTAAGGGGCTATGTCCATAACAGGACTTAGCTTGACAGCCTGTCACAAGAAAACGGTAAGAGCTATCAACATCCGGTTTTCACCAATCGATAGGCAATTGAATTTGCTTTATGTGTTTAGTGAACGGCCACAAAATACCTGTTTTTAGTGTTCTTAAACTAAGTTCAACATTGACTAAGTTTGCGCCACCTGGCGGCCAAAACCAGAACTCTGGGGCTTATTATTTTTCGACGTCCGGCTAGCCCGTTGTCTTGGGAACTCAAAAATGTATAGCCACTTCCCCTAGCGTCGTTATAAATGCATCAAAGGGCCATTTAAGTACACCTAGGTTATAGGTACATTCACTTAGCCACTCCTACGGGGCTATGTCCATAACAGGACTTAGCTTGACAGCCTGTCACAAGCAAACGGTAAGAGCTATCAACATGCGGACTCACCAGTCGATAGGCAATTGAATTTGCTTGGTGTGTTTAGTGAACGGCCACAAAATACTATTTTTAAGTGTTCTTAAACTAAGTTCAATCTTGACTAAGTTTGCGCCACCTAGCGACCAAAACCAGAACTCTGGGGCTTATTTTTTTCGACGTCCGGCTAGCCCGTTGTCTTGGGAACTCAAAAATGTATAGCCACTTCCCCTAGCGTCGTTATAAATGCATCAAAGGGCCATTTAAGTACACCCAGGTTATAGGTACATTCACTTAGCCTCTCCTAAGGGGCTATGTCCATAACAGGACTTAGCTTGACAGCCTGTCACAAGCAAACGGTAAGAGCTATCAACATGCGGACTCACCAGTCGATAGGCAATTGAATTTGCTTGGTGTGTTTAGTGAACGGCCACAAAATACTATTTTTAAGTGTTCTTAAACTAAGTTCAATCTTGACTAAGTTTGCGCCACCTGGCGGCCAAAACCAGAACTCTGGGGCTTATTGTTTTTGCAACGTCCGGCTAGCCCATTGTCTTGGGAACTCAAAAATGTATAGCCACTTCCCCTAGCGTCGTTATAAATGCATCAAAGGGCCATTTACACCCAGGTTATAGGTACATTCACTTAGCCTCTCCTAAGGGGCTATGTCCATAACAGGACTTAGCTTGACAGCCTGTCACAAGAAAACGGTAAGAGCTATCAACATGCGGTTTTCACCAATCGATAGGCAATTGAATTTGCTTTATGTGTTTAGTGAACGGCCACAAAATACCCGTTTTTAGTGTTCTTAAACTAAGTTCAACATTGACTAAGTTTGCGCCACCTGGCGGCCAAAACCAGAACTCTGGGGATTATTTTTGTTCGACGTCCGGCTAGCCCTTTGTCTTCGGAACTCAAAAATGTATAGCCACTTCCCCTAGCATCGTTATAAATGCATCAAAGGGCCATTTAAGTACACCCAGGTTATAGGTACATTCACTTAGCCACTCCTACGGGGCTATGTCCATAACAGGACTTAGCTTGACAGCCTGTCACAAGAAAACGGTAAGAGCTATCAACATGCGGTACTCACCAGTCGATAGGCAATTGAATTTGCTTGGTGTGTTTAGTAAACAGTAAGAAAATACCCCATTTAAGTGTTCTTAAGCTAACTTCAATCTTGACTAAGTTTGCGCCACCTAGCGGCCAAAACCAGAACTCTGAGGCTTATTTTTTTCGAAGTCCGGCTAGCCCGTTGTCTTGGGAACTCAAAAATGTATAGCCACTTCCCCTAGCGTCGTTATAAATGCATCAAAGGGCCATTTAAGTACACCCAGGTTATAGGTACATTCACTTAGCCTCTCCTAAGGGGCTATGTCCATAACAGGACTTAGCTTGACAGCCTGTCACAAGAAAACGGTAAGAGCTATCAACATGCGGTTTTCACCAATCGATAGGCAATTGAATTTGCTTTATGTGTTTAGTGAACGGCCACAAAATACCCGTTTTTAGTGTTCTTAAACTAAGTTCAACATTGACTAAGTTTGCGCCACCTGGCGGCCAAAACCAGAACTCTGGGGATTATTTTTTTCGACGTCCGGCTAGCCCATTGTCTTCGGAACTCAAAAATGTATAGCCACTTCCCCTAGCGTCGTTATAAATGCATCAAAGGGCCATTTAAGTACACCCAGGTTATAGGTACATTCACTTAGCCTCTCCTAAGGGGCTATGTCCATAACAGGACTTAGCTTGACAGCCTGTCACAAGAAAACGGTAAGAGCTATCAACATGCGGTTTTCACCAATCGATAGGCAATTGAATTTGCTTTATGTGTTTAGTGAACGGCCACAAAATACCCGTTTTTAGTGTTCTTAAACTAAGTTCAACATTGACTAAGTTTGCGCCACCTGGCGGCCAAAACCAGAACTCTGGGGCTTATTTTTTTTCGACGTCCGGCTAGCCCATTGTCTTGGGAACTCAAAAATGTATAGCCACTTCCCCTAGCGTCGTTATAAATGCATCAAAGGGCCATTTAAGTACACCCAGGTTATAGGTACATTCACTTAGCCTCTCCTAAGGGGCTATGTCCATAACAGGACTTAGCTTGACAGCCTGTCACAAGAAAACGGTAAGAGCTATCAACATCCGGTTTTCACCAATCGATAGGCAATTGAATTTGCTTTATGTGTTTAGTGAACGGCCACAAAATACCTGTTTTTAGTGTTCTTAAACTAAGTTCAACATTGACTAAGTTTGCGCCACCTGGCGGCCAAAACCAGAACTCTGGGGATTATTATTTTTCGACGTCCGGCTAGCCCGTTGTCTTGGGAACTCAAAAATGTATAGCCACTTCCCCTAGCGTCGTTATAAATGCATCAAAGGGCCATTTAAGTACACCTAGGTTATAGGTACATTCACTTAGCCACTCCTACGGGGCTATGTCCATAACAGGACTTAGCTTGACAGCCTGTCACAAGCAAACGGTAAGAGCTATCAACATGCGGACTCACCAGTCGATAGGCAATTGAATTTGCTTGGTGTGTTTAGTGAACGGCCACAAAATACTATTTTTAAGTGTTCTTAAACTAAGTTCAATCTTGACTAAGTTTGCGCCACCTAGCGACCAAAACCAGAACTCTGGGGCTTATTTTTTTCGACGTCCGGCTAGCCCGTTGTCTTGGGAACTCAAAAATGTATAGCCACTTCCCCTAGCGTCGTTATAAATGCATCAAAGGGCCATTTAAGTACACCTAGGTTATAGGTACATTCACTTAGCCTCTCCTAAGGGGCTATGTCCATAACAGGACTTAGCTTGACAGCCTGTCACAAGAAAACGGTAAGAGCTATCAACATGCGGTTTTCACCAATCGATAGGCAATTGAATTTGCTTTATGTGTTTAGTGAACGGCCACAAAACACCCGTTTTTAGTGTTCTTAAACTAAGTTCAACATTGACTAAGTTTGCGCCACCTGGCGGCCAAAACCAGAACTCTGGGGATTATTTTTGTTCGACGTCCGGCTAGCCCATTGTCTTCGGAACTCAAAAATGTATAGCCACTTCCCCTAGCGTCGTTATAAATGCATCAAAGGGCCATTTAAGTACACCCAGGTTATAGGTACATTCACTTAGCCACTCCTACGGGGCTATGTCCATAACAGGACTTAGCTTGACAGCCTGTCACAAGCAAACGGTAAGAGCTATCAACATGCGGTACTCACCAGTCGATAGGCAATTGAATTTGCTTGGTGTGTTTAGTGAACGGCCACAAAATACTATTTTTAAGTGTTCTTAAACTAAGTTCAATCTTGACTAAGTTTGCGCCACCTGGCGGCCAAAACCAGAACTCTGGGGCTTATTTTTTTGCAACGTCCGGCTAGCCCATTGTCTTGGGAACTCAAAAATGTATAGCCACTTCCCCTAGCGTCGTTATAAATGCATCAAAGGGCCATTTACACCCAGGTTATAGGTACATTCACTTAGCCTCTCCTAAGGGGCTATGTCCATAACAGGACTTAGCTTGACAGCCTGTCACAAGAAAACGGTAAGAGCTATCAACATGCGGTTTTCACTAATCGATAGGCAATTGAATTTGCTTTATGTGTTTATTGAACGGCCACAAAATACCCGTTTTTAGTGTTCTTAAACTAAGTTCAACATTGACTAAGTTTGCGCCACCTGGCGGCCAAAACCAGAACTCTGGGGATTATTTTTGTTCGACGTCCGGCTAGCCCATTGTCTTCGGAACTCAAAAATGTATAGCCACTTCCCCTAGCGTCGTTAGAAATGCATCAAAGGGCCATTTAAGTACACCCAGGTTATAGGTACATTCACTTAGCCACTCCTACGGGGCTATGTCCATAACAGGACTTAGCTTGACAGCCTGTCACAAGCAAACGGTAAGAGCTATCAACATGCGGTACTCACCAGTCGATAGGCAATTGAATTTGCTTGGTGTGTTTAGTGAACGGCCACAAAATACTATTTTTAAGTGTTCTTAAACTAAGTTCAATCTTGACTAAGTTCGCCACCTGGCGGCCAAAACCAGAACTCTGGGGCTTATTTTTGTTCGACGTCCGGCTAGCCCATTGTCTTCGGAACTCAAATGTATAGCCACTTCCCCTAGCGTCGTTAGAAATGCATCAAAGGGCCATTTAAGTACACCCAGGTTATAGGTACATTCACTTAGCCACTCCTACGGGGCTATGTCCATAACAGGACTTAGCTTGACAGCCTGTCACAAGCAAACTGTAAGAGCTATCAACATGCGGTACTCACCATTCGATAGGCAATTGAATTTGCTTGGTGTGTTTAGTAAACGGTAAGAAAATACCCCATTTAAGTGTTCTTAAGCTAACTTCAATCTTGACTAAGTTTGCGCCACCTAGCGACCAAAACCAGAACTCTGGGGCTTATTTTTTTCGACGTCCGGCTAGCCCGTTGTCTTGGGAACTCAAAAATGTATAGCCACTTCCCCTAGCGTCGTTATAAATGCATCAAAGGGCCATTTAAGTACACCCAGGTTATAGGTACATTCACTTAGCCTCTCCTAAGGGGCTATGTCCATAACAGGACTTAGCTTGACAGCCTGTCACAAGCAAACGGTAAGAGCTATCAACATGCGGACTCACCAGTCGATAGGCAATTGAATTTGCTTGGTGTGCTTAGTGAACGGCCACAAAATACTATTTTTAAGTGTTCTTAAACTAAGTTCAATCTTGACTAAGTTTGCGCCACCTGGCGGCCAAAACCAGAACTCTGGGGCTTATTGTTTTTGCAACGTCCGGCTAGCCCATTGTCTTGGGAACTCAAAAATGTATAGCCACTTCCCCTAGCGTCGTTATAAATGCATCAAAGGGCCATTTACACCCAGGTTATAGGTACATTCACTTAGCCTCTCCTAAGGGGCTATGTCCATAACAGGACTTAGCTTGACAGCCTGTCACAAGAAAACGGTAAGAGCTATCAACATGCGGTTTTCACCAATCGATAGGCAATTGAATTTGCTTTATGTGTTTAGTGAACGGCCACAAAATACCCGTTTTTAGTGTTCTTAAACTAAGTTCAACATTGACTAAGTTTGCGCCACCTGGCGGCCAAAACTAGAACTCTGGGGATTATTTTTGTTCGACGTCCGGCTAGCCCTTTGTCTTCGGAACTCAAAAATGTATAGCCACTTCCCCTAGCATCGTTATAAATGCATCAAAGGGCCATTTAAGTACACCCAGGTTATAGGTACATTCACTTAGCCACTCCTACGGGGCTATGTCCATAACAGGACTTAGCTTGACAGCCTGTCACAAGAAAACGGTAAGAGCTATCAACATGCGGTACTCACCAGTCGATAGGCAATTGAATTTGCTTGGTGTGTTTAGTAAACAGTAAGAAAATACCCCATTTAAGTGTTCTTAAGCTAACTTCAATCTTGACTAAGTTTGCGCCACCTAGCGGCCAAAACCAGAACTCTGAGGCTTATTTTTTTCGAAGTCCGGCTAGCCCGTTGTCTTGGGAACTCAAAAATGTATAGCCACTTCCCCTAGCGTCGTTATAAATGCATCAAAGGGCCATTTAAGTACACCCAGGTTATAGGTACATTCACTTAGCCTCTCCTAAGGGGCTATGTCCATAACAGGACTTAGCTTGACAGCCTGTCACAAGAAAACGGTAAGAGCTATCAACATGCGGTTTTCACCAATCGATAGGCAATTGAATTTGCTTTATGTGTTTAGTGAACGGCCACAAAATACCCGTTTTTAGTGTTCTTAAACTAAGTTCAACATTGACTAAGTTTGCGCCACCTGGCGGCCAAAACCAGAACTCTGGGGATTATTTTTTTCGACGTCCGGCTAGCCCATTGTCTTCGGAACTCAAAAATGTATAGCCACTTCCCCTAGCGTCGTTATAAATGCATCAAAGGGCCATTTAAGTACACCCAGGTTATAGGTACATTCACTTAGCCTCTCCTAAGGGGCTATGTCCATAACAGGACTTAGCTTGACAGCCTGTCACAAGAAAACGGTAAGAGCTATCAACATGCGGTTTTGACCAATCGATAGGCAATTGAATTTGCTTTATGTGTTTAGTGAACGGCCACAAAACACCCGTTTTTAGTGTTCTTAAACTAAGTTCAACATTGACTAAGTTTGCGCCACCTGGCGGCCAAAACCAGAACTCTGGGGATTATTTTTGTTCGACGTCCGGCTAGCCCATTGTCTTCGGAACTCAAAAATGTATAGCCACTTCCCCTAGCGTCGTTATAAATGCATCAAAGGGCCATTTAAGTACACCCAGGTTATAGGTACATTCACTTAGCCACTCCTACGGGGCTATGTCCATAACAGGACTTAGCTTGACAGCCTGTCACAAGCAAACGGTAAGAGCTATCAACATGCGGTACTCACCAGTCGATAGGCAATTGAATTTGCTTGGTGTGTTTAGTGAACGGCCACAAAATACTATTTTTAAGTGTTCTTAAACTAAGTTCAATCTTGACTAAGTTTGCGCCACCTGGCGGCCAAAACCAGAACTCTGGGGCTTATTTTTTTGCAACGTCCGGCTAGCCCATTGTCTTGGGAACTCAAAAATGTATAGCCACTTCCCCTAGCGTCGTTATAAATGCATCAAAGGGCCATTTACACCCAGGTTATAGGTACATTCACTTAGCCTCTCCTAAGGGGCTATGTCCATAACAGGACTTAGCTTGACAGCCTGTCACAAGAAAACGGTAAGAGCTATCAACATGCGGTTTTCACTAATCGATAGGCAATTGAATTTGCTTTATGTTTTTATTGAACGGCCACAAAATACCCGTTTTTAGTGTTCTTAAACTAAGTTCAACATTGACTAAGTTTGCGCCACCTGGCGGCCAAAACCAGAACTCTGGGGATTATTTTTGTTCGACGTCCGGCTAGCCCATTGTCTTCGGAACTCAAAAATGTATAGCCACTTCCCCTAGCGTCGTTATAAATGCATCAAAGGGCCATTTAAGTACACCCAGGTTATAGGTACATTCACTTAGCCACTCCTACGGGGCTATGTCCATAACAGGACTTAGCTTGACAGCCTGTCACAAGAAAACGGTAAGAGCTATCAACATGCGGTACTCACCAGTCGATAGGCAATTGAATTTGCTTGGTGTGTTTAGTAAACTGTAAGAAAATACCCCATTTAAGTGTTCTTAAGCTAACTTCAATCTTGACTAAGTTTGCGCCACCTAGCGGCCAAAACCAGAACTCTGGGGCTTATTTATTTCGAAGTCCGGCTAGCCCGTTGTCTTGGGAACTCAAAAATGTATAGCCACTTCCCCTAGCGTCGTTATAAATGCATCAAAGGGCCATTTAAGTAAACCCAGGTTATAGGTACATTCACTTAGCCTCTCCTAAGGGGCTATGTCCATAACAGGACTTAGCTTGACAGCCTGTCACAAGAAAACGGTAAGAGCTATCAACATGCGGTTTTCACCAATCGATAGGCAATTGAATTTGCTTTATGTGTTTAGTGAACGGCCACAAAATACCCGTTTTTAGTGTTCTTAAACTAAGTTCAACATTGACTAAGTTTGCGCCACCTGGCGGCCAAAACCAGAACTCTGGGGATTATTTTTTTCGACGTCCGGCTAGCCCATTGTCTTCGGAACTCAAAAATGTATAGCCACTTCCCCTAGCGTCGTTAGAAATGCATCAAAGGGCCATTTAAGTACACCCAGGTTATAGGTACATTCACTTAGCCACTCCTACGGGGCTATGTCCATAACAGGACTTAGCTTGACAGCCTGTCACAAGCAAACTGTAAGAGCTATCAACATGCGGTACTCACCATTCGATAGGCAATTGAATTTGCTTGGTGTGTTTAGTAAACGGTAAGAAAATACCCCATTTAAGTGTTCTTAAGCTTACTTCAATCTTGACTAAGTTTGCGCCACCTAGCGGCCAAAACCAGAACTCTGGGGATTTTTTTGTTCGACCTCCGGCTAGCCCGTTGTCTTGGGAACTCAAAAATGTATAGCCACTTCCCCTAGCGTCGTTATAAATGCATCAAAGGGCCATTTAAGTACACCTAGGTTATAGGTACATTCACTTAGCCTCTCCTAAGGGGCTATGTCCATAACAGGACTTAGCTTGACAGCCTGTCACAAGAAAACGGTAAGAGCTATCAACATGCGGTTTTCACCAATCGATAGGCAATTGAATTTGCTTTATGTGTTTAGTGAACGGCCACAAAACACCCGTTTTTAGTGTTCTTAAACTAAGTTCAACATTGACTAAGTTTGCGCCACCTGGCGGCCAAAACCAGAACTCTGGGGATTATTTTTGTTTGACGTCCGGCTAGCCCATTGTCTTCGGAACTCAAAAATGTATAGCCACTTCCCCTAGCGTCGTTATAAATGCATCAAAGGGCCATTTAAGTACACCCAGGTTATAGGTACATTCACTTAGCCACTCCTACGGGGCTATGTCCATAACAGGACTTAGCTTGACAGCCTGTCACAAGCAAACGGTAAGAGCTATCAACATGCGGTACTCACCAGTCGATAGGCAATTGAATTTGCTTGGTGTGTTTAGTGAACGGCCACAAAATACTATTTTTAAGTGTTCTTAAACTAAGTTCAATCTTGACTAAGTTTGCGCCACCTGGCGGCCAAAACCAGAACTCTGGGGCTTATTTTTTTGCAACGTCCGGCTAGCCCATTGTCTTGGGAACTCAAAAATGTATAGCCACTTCCCCTAGCGTCGTTATAAATGCATCAAAGGGCCATTTACACCCAGGTTATAGGTACATTCACTTAGCCTCTCCTAAGGGGCTATGTCCATAACAGGACTTAGCTTGACAGCCTGTCACAAGAAAACGGTAAGAGCTATCAACATGCGGTTTTCACCAATCGATAGGCAATTGAATTTGCTTTATGTGTTTAGTGAACGGCCACAAAATACCCGTTTTTAGTGTTCTTAAACTAAGTTCAACATTGACTAAGTTTGCGCCACCTGGCGGCCAAAACCAGAACTCTGGGGTTTATTTTTTTCGACGTCCGGCTAGCCCATTGTCTTCGGAACTTAAAAATGTATAGCCACTTCCCCTAGCGTCGTTAGAAATGCATCAAAGGACCATTTAAGTACACCCAGGTTATAGGTACATTCACTTAGCCACTCCTACGGGGCTATGTCCATAACAGGACTTAGCTTGACAGCCTGTCACAAGCAAACGGTAAGAGCTATCAACATGCGGTACTCACCAGTCGATAGGCAATTGAATTTGCTTGGTGTGTTTAGTGAACGGCCACAAAATACTATTTTTAAGTGTTCTTAAACTAAGTTCAATCTTGACTAAGTTCGCCACCTGGCGGCCAAAACCAGAACTCTGGGGCTTATTTTTGTTCGACGTCCGGCTAGCCCATTGTCTTCGGAACTCAAATGTATAGCCACTTCCCCTAGCGTCGTTAGAAATGCATCAAAGGGCCATTTAAGTACACCCAGGTTATAGGTACATTCACTTAGCCACTCCTACGGGGCTATGTCCATAACAGGACTTAGCTTGACAGCCTGTCACAAGCAAACTGTAAGAGCTATCAACATGCGGTACTCACCATTCGATAGGCAATTGAATTTGCTTGGTGTGTTTAGTAAACGGTAAGAAAATACCCCATTTAAGTGTTCTTAAGCTAACTTCAATCTTGACTAAGTTTGTGCCACCTAGCGGCCAAAACCAGAACTCTGGGGCTTATTTTTTTCGACGTCCGGCTAGCCCGTTGTCTTGGGAACTCAAAAATGTATAGCCACTTCCCCTAGCGTCGTTATAAATGCATCAAAGGGCCATTTAAGTACACCCAGGTTATAGGTACATTCACTTAGCCTCTCCTAAGGGGCTATGTCCATAACAGGACTTAGCTTGACAGCCTGTCACAAGCAAACGGTAAGAGCTATCAACATGCGGACTCACCAGTCGATAGGCAATTGAATTTGCTTGGTGTGTTTAGTGAACGGCCACAAAATACTATTTTTAAGTGTTCTTAAACTAAGTTCAATCTTGACTAAGTTTGCGCCACCTGGCGGCCAAAACCAGAACCCTGGGGCTTATTGTTTTTGCAACGTCCGGCTAGCCCATTGTCTTGGGAACTCAAAAATGTATAGCCACTTCCCCTAGCGTCGTTATAAATGCATCAAAGGGCCATTTACACCCAGGTTATAGGTACATTCACTTAGCCTCTCCTAAGGGGCTATGTCCATAACAGGACTTAGCTTGACAGCCTGTCACAAGAAAACGGTAAGAGCTATCAACATGCGGTTTTCACCAATCGATAGGCAATTGAATTTGCTTTATGTGTTTAGTGAACGGCCACAAAATACCCGTTTTTAGTGTTCTTAAACTAAGTTCAACATTGACTAAGTTTGCGCCACCTGGCGGCCAAAACCAGAACTCTGGGGATTATTTTTGTTCGACGTCCGGCTAGCCCTTTGTCTTCGGAACTCAAAAATGTATAGCCACTTCCCCTAGCATCGTTATAAATGCATCAAAGGGCCATTTAAGTACACCCAGGTTATAGGTACATTCACTTAGCCACTCCTACGGGGCTATGTCCATAACAGGACTTAGCTTGACAGCCTGTCACAAGAAAACGTTAAGAGCTATCAACATGCGGTACTCACCAGTCGATAGGCAATTGAATTTGCTTGGTGTGTTTAGTAAACAGTAAGAAAATACCCCATTTAAGTGTTCTTAAGCTAACTTCAATCTTGACTAAGTTTGCGCCACCTAGCAGCCAAAACCAGAACTCTGAGGCTTATTTTTTTCGAAGTCCGGCTAGCCCGTTGTCTTGGGAACTCAAAAATGTATAGCCACTTCCCCTAGCGTCGTTATAAATGCATCAAAGGGCCATTTAAGTACACCCAGGTTATAGGTACATTCACTTAGCCTCTCCTAAGGGGCTATGTCCATAACAGGACTTAGCTTGACAGCCTGTCACAAGAAAACGGTAAGAGCTATCAACATGCGGTTTTCACCAATCGATAGGCAATTGAATTTGCTTTATGTGTTTAGTGAACGGCCACAAAATACCCGTTTTTAGTGTTCTTAAACTAAGTTCAACATTGACTAAGTTTGCGCCACCTGGCGGCCGAAACCAGAACTCTGGGGATTATTTTTTTCGACGTCCGGCTAGCCCATTGTCTTCGGAACTCAAAAATGTATAGCCACTTCCCCTAGCGTCGTTAGAAATGCATCAAAGGGCCATTTAAGTACACCCAGGTTATAGGTACATTCACTTAGCCACTCCTACGGGGCTATGTCCATAACAGGACTTAGCTTGACAGCCTGTCACAAGCAAACTGTAAGAGCTATCAACATGCAGTACTCACCATTCGATAGGCAATTGAATTTGCTTGGTGTGTTTAGTAAACGGTAAGAAAATACCCCATTTAAGTGTTCTTAAGCTTACTTCAATCTTGACTAAGTTTGCGCCACCTAGCGGCCAAAACCAGAACTCTGGGGATTTTTTTGTTCGACCTCCGGCTAGCCCGTTGTCTTGGGAACTCAAAAATGTATAGCCACTTCCCCTAGCGTCGTTATAAATGCATCAAAGGGCCATTTAAGTACACCTAGGTTATAGGTACATTCACTTAGCCTCTCCTAAGGGGCTATGTCCATAACAGGACTTAGCTTGACAGCCTGTCACAAGAAAACGGTAAGAGCTATCAACATGCGGTTTTCACCAATCGATAGGCAATTGAATTTGCTTTATGTGTTTAGTGAACGGCCACAAAACACCCGTTTTTAGTGTTCTTAAACTAAGTTCAACATTGACTAAGTTTGCGCCACCTGGCGGCCAAAACCAGAACTCTGGGGATTATTTTTGTTCGACGTCCGGCTAGCCCATTGTCTTCGGAACTCAAAAATGTATAGCCACTTCCCCTAGCGTCGTTATAAATGCATCAAAGGGCCATTTAAGTACACCCAGGTTATAGGTACATTCACTTAGCCACTCCTACGGGGCTATGTCCATAACAGGACTTAGCTTGACAGCCTGTCACAAGCAAACGGTAAGAGCTATCAACATGCGGTACTCACCAGTCGATAGGCAATTGAATTTGCTTGGTGTGTTTAGTGAACGGCCACAAAATACTATTTTTAAGTGTTCCCAAACTAAGTTCAATCTTGACTACTAAGTTTGCGCCACCTAGCGGCCAAAACCAGAACTCTGGGGCTTATTTTTATTCGACGTCCGGCTAGCCCGTTGTCTTGGGAACTCAAAAATGTATAGCCACTTCCCCTAGCGTCGTTATAAATGCATCAAAGGGCCATTTAAGTACACCCAGGTTATAGGTACATTCACTTAGCCTCTCCTAAGGGGCTATGTCCATAACAGGACTTAGCTTGACAGCCTGTCACAAGAAAACGGTAAGAGCTATCAACATGCGGTTTTCACCAATCGATAGGCAATTGAATTTGCTTTATGTGTTTAGTGAACGGCCACAAAATACCCGTTTTTAGTGTTCTTAAACTAAGTTCAACATTGACTAAGTTTGCGCCACCTGGCGGCCAAAACCAGAACTCTGGGGCTTATTTTTTTTCGACGTCCGGCTAGCCCATTGTCTTGGGAACTCAAAAATGTATAGCCACTTCCCCTAGCGTCGTTAGAAATGCATCAAAGGGCCATTTAAGTACACCCAGGTTATAGGTACATTCACTTAGCCACTCCTAAGGGGCTATGTCCATAACAGGACTTAGCTTGACAGCCTGTCACAAGCAAACGGTAAGAGCTATCAAAATGCGGTACTCACCAGTCGATAGGCAATTGAATTTGCTTGGTGTGTTTAGTAAACGGTAAGAAAATACCCCATTTAAGTGTTCTTAAGCTAACTTCAATCTTGACTAAGTTTGCGCCACCTAGCGGCCAAAACCAGAACTCTGGGGCTTATTTTTTTTCGACGTCCGGCTAGCCCGTTGTCTTGGGAACTCAAAAATGTATAGCCACTTCCCCTAGCGTCGTTATAAATGCATCAAAGGGCCATTTAAGTACACCCAGGTTATAGGTACATTCACTTAGCCTCTCCTAAGGGGCTATGTCCATAACAGGACTTAGCTTGACAGCCTGTCACAAGAAAACGGTAAGAGCTATCAACATCCGGTTTTCACCAATCGATAGGCAATTGAATTTGCTTTATGTGTTTAGTGAACGGCCACAAAATACCCGTTTTTAGTGTTCTTAAACTAAGTTCAACATTGACTAAGTTTGCGCCACCTGGCGGCCAAAACCAGAACTCTGGGGATTATTTTTTTCGACGTCCGGCTAGCCCATTGTCTTCGGAACTCAAAAATGTATAGCCACTTCCCCTAGCGTCGTTAGAAATGTATCAAAGGGCCTTAAGTACACCCAGGTTCTTACGCAAATTTTAATTGTACTTAAAGTTAAGCAATTGAAAAATTAAGTACATCAAATATTTTAGGTACATTCATTGGCTATCTAAAACTGAAATCGGTTTGGGTTTATTAATTTCTGTTTTTAAGTTAGAGGAATTATCATCCACCAGTATATAGCCACCATGCAATAGACCCATTAAGGCTGACTACCGAACAAAATTCAAACTATCAGTTTTTTTAGGTGTTTAATAGGCCTTTAAGGACAGTAAAGATATGCCGCTATAGTAATGACAGTATCAGGAAGAAAACTGTTCAAAAACAAATTCAGATTTTTCCCGCCAGGTGGCAGCACTTAATGTTTTCCTAAAACCTTTTAAACAAATACTTAAAACCAAAAATGGTCAAATCAAAAAATTGTTTTGGATAGGCAATAGAACAAGCTATCAACTAGGTTTATCAAATTTTTGCTCATCATTTTTTGTTCACCTATCAAAATATAAATACTGAACAAGAAATCACATTCTTAAGTTTTGTGCTTAAAAATAGGTAATTCGAAAATTATTGGTTTAATTATTTAACAGTGTTGCACCATATCTATCTAAAGATAGTAACAGTTTGGCTATAGAAATTTTGGTTTTTATCTGACAAGCGTTCTTACGAAAATTGTAATTGTACTTAAAGTTAAGCAATTGAAAAAGTAAGTACAACAAATATTTTAGGTACATTCATTGGCTATCTAAAACTGAAGTCTGTTTTGTTGTATTTATTTTGGTTTTTAAGCTACAGGAATTCTCATCTACCAGTATATAGCCACCATGCCATAGACCTATTAAGCCTGACTACCCAACAAAGTTCGGACTCTATCGGTATTTTCAGGTGTTTAATAAGCTTTTAAGGACAGTAATGTTATGCCGTTATACTTATGACAGTATAAGGAAGAAAACTGATCAAAAATAAATTCAGATTTTTGCCGCCAGGTGGCAGCATTCAATGTTTTCTTTAAAAAAATATTAAAACAAATACATAAAGGGGAAATACTTTTTGTAAAAATGCAAGAGTATGCCCACCGTATAGCACATCTAAAAGCAATCCCTATCGTATTTTTCTATCATTTTTTCAAAAATGTATTACTGCGATGTCTCGGCATACATGAAGGAGTATAAGGAAGAAAATGTTTTTTCTGAAATATACGAATTTGCAATTTCGTGAAAGCGCTTGCATCAAGTTTCACTTAAATTGAAGAAAAAACTTCAAATAAAAATTAAGAAAGTCATATTTGTAATATTAAGTTTGTTTGCTTGAATGGGAAATCATTTTTGTAAAAAACCAAGAACTTGCACACTGGATCACATTGGCTTTTTCTAACCAACCCAAATGTCAAAACTTAAAAAATAAAAAACTTTGAAAATGTTGCACAAAAAAAGATTTTTTTGTTTAAAAAAATGTGTCATACTTTTTTTTAAAGCAACATGTGATAAGAAATATGAATAGAAGAAAATAAATAATAAAATCTGAGAAAAAAATTGAAAATTATTTTGGGGGGTTAAGTTTTTATTTTTTTAGAAAAAAAAAATATTTCATTGTGAGATGCAGAAGTTGTCACCTAAATATATTTTTTTTGTAATTTACATTTAGTAACTTTAAGAGTTATAGCTGATCGTTCCGATATGAGGAAAATGGTATACATTTTTGCCATCGGGCGAGCGGAAGTCGTAACCCGCCGACCCAGTTACGAAAGTGGTTCGGTCGATGTTGGTTGTTTTTCGTGTTTTTCAGTGACAGCGGCTTTTTATAACTCAAAAGAAGCAGAATTTAATTGCAAATTCGATTCTCCAATGAAAACCAATAAAAAATTGAAAAACAAAAAAGTTATTAATCAAAAACTAGTTTTTTTCCAAAAAAAAATGATTTTTGTATTTTGGAAAAACTGGAATACGAATATTTTTAATACATTCATTGGCTATCTAAGACTGAAGTCGGTTTTGTTGTATTTATTTTGGTTTTTAAGTTACAGGAATTCTCATCTACCAGTATATAGCCACCATGCCATAGACCTATTAAGCCTGACTACCCAACAAAGTTCGGACTCTATCGGTATTTTCAGGTGTTTAATAAGCTTTTAAGGACAGTAAAGTTATGCCGTTATACTTATGACAGTATAAGGAAGAAAACTGATCAAAAATAAATTCAGATTTTTGCCGCCAGGTTGCAGCATTCAATGTTTTCTTAAACAAATATTAAAACAAATACTTAAAGGGGAAATACTTTTTGTAAAAATGCAAGAGTATGCCCACCGTATAGCACATCTAAAAGCAATCCCTATCGTATTTTTCTATCATTTTTAAAAAATTATTACTGCGATGTCTCGGCATACATGAAGGAGTATAAGGAAGAAAATCTTATTTTTGAAAAATCCGATTTTGCAGTTTTTTGAAAGAACTGTCTTCATACTTCACTAATAGTGGAAGAAACTTGAAATAAAAATTAAAAAGTTCATAATTTTAATATTAAGTTTTTTTTTGCTTTAAGGGGAAATATTTTTGGAAAAAAAATCAAAAATATGCCCACCGTATAGCGCATCAAAAAGAAATCCCTATCGTATTTTTCTATCATTTTTCACAAATGTATTACTGCGATGTCTCGACATACGTTAAGGAGTATAAGGATGAAAAATGTTTTTTTGAAAAATACGAATTTGCAATTTGGTGAAATCACTTGCTTCAAATTTCACTAATAGTGGAAAAACTTGAAATAAAAATTATAAAAGTTATATTTGTGATATTAAGTTTTTGTTTCCTTTAAGGTGAAATCATTTTTTTTAAACAGTATTTCCACCGTATAGCACATCTAAAAGCAATCCCTATCGTATTTTTCTATCATTTTTAAAAAATTATTACTGCGATGTCTCGGCATGCGTGAAGCATGCTTTTGTCTCGGCATGCTTTTGTCTTTTCAAATAAGGAAGAAAAATTATTTTTTGAAAAAATCCGATTTTGCAGTTTAGTGAAAGAACTGTCTTCAAACTTCACTAATAGTGGAAAAAACTTGAAATACAAATAAAAAAACTCATAATTTTAATATTAAGTTTTTTTTTGCTTTAAGGGGAAATATTTTTTGAAAAAAATCAAGATTATGCCCACCGTAAAGCGCATCGAAAAGCAATCCCTATCGTATTTTTCTATCATTTTGCACAAATGTATTACTGCGATTTCTCGACATACATGAATGAGTATAAGGATTAAAAATGTTTGTTTTGAAAAATACGAATTTGCAATTTGGTGAAAGCACTTGCTGCAAATTTCACTTATAGTGGAAAAACTTGAAATAAAAATTAAGAAAGTCATATTTGTGATATTAAGTTTTTTGTTTCCTTTAAGGTGAAATCATTTTAATATAAAAAAAAACAGTATACCCACCGAATAGCACATCAAAAAGCAATCGCTAGCATGGTTTTCTATAATTTAAAAAAAATTATTACTGCGAGTTCTTCGCATGCATACAAGAATATATGGAATACAATTTGTATTTAACTAATTCTTTTGTTCACCTCGGTGGAAGCAAATACCTTTTCCTTCAATTATAAAACAAAAAATCGACAAAAAAAATCAAAAGAATAAAAAGGTTGTGTAAATATTTTGTTTAAAAAAAAATAAGTGCAACCATCATATAGGTAATAGCAAGAAACCGCGTATTATATTTGTCTGTAATTTTGCAAAAATCATTTATGTGAGAAATAGGAATATATAACAAGTTAAAATGGATTTTTTTTTTCAGCAAAAAAAGTTTTTCGATAGCTTAAATTACGCAAAAGTTGATAGACGTTTAAATACTTTTTTAGTCTGTTTTGAATTTCTGTGTATTCAACAATAAACAAGATCAAAACAAAAAAATGGTAAAGCTAGAATTGCATCAGCCTTTTCTATATAATTCAGGAAAGAAAAAATCGATATATATATCGATAAATAATCGATAATAGTTTTTTAAGGAAGGAAGATCAGTTTTTAATAAAAAATATTAATATCCACGTCGTTTAAAGCATGACGAGACACCCCGAAATATATTTTTGTTTATTTTTTCAAAAATATTTCTTTGAGTATATGACATATTTTGGAAGGTTTAAAAGCATTATTTTTTTGGCAAAAACTGTTTCTTTTATAGCACAGATTACGCAGAAACGGATTTAAATTTGATCCTGGCATTTTTTTTTTAATTGCTTTAAAAAAAAAATTGGATGACGTCACACCTTGGCCCGGATCTCAGAAAGGTCATTTTGGGCCATTCTGCACATTGTGTAACTTGGCGAAAATGCATTTTAATTACATAAAAAGTATTTCTAGTATCACCTCGTCCTCCACTAAACAACCCAAATGTAAAAATGGTAAAAATCAAAAAACTTTGAAAATTTTCCCAACAAATGAATATTTTTTGTGGTAAAAAAAATCATTGTCATATCTTTTTGAAAGCAAAATGTGATAAGGAATATGAATAAAACAAACAAATCAAAATTTAAAGTCAAAATTGTAAAAATATTTTTGAGGGGCTCAAATTGATTTGTTTTAAAAAACAAAAGTGTCTAATGTGTAGAATGACAAAGTCGCAACCTAAATATATTTTTCCCATAATTTACAACCAGTTACTTTAAGAGTTTTTTTGTGTTTTCATAGTCTTTTCAAAAAATGCAGTGTAAAACCACAATTTTTACTCTCTAAATACGCTCCATATCAAGGCAAACTGAATTGTGTTTTTTTATAATTTTGTCCCAATTCATACCTATTATAACATATTACTTAAAAACGTAAGTGTACTTCAGCACTTTTTGTACTTTCACACTAGTGTAATTCTACTTTTGCACAGACATCACCAGATTGAACATCAACTTTGCTACAAGTACTGTTCTTAAAAATTCCCCCCCCCCAAAAAAAAAGAAGTGAAGTTCACTTAATTTTTTTTAAAGAAAAATTCTTAAAATTTCGTTTTTTTTATTGTTTATTACTCTCGACCGTCTTATTCTGAGTCTTATGATATACTTGACTTAACTCTAGCACACTTATAAAGGCTTTTCTAACCTAGATTAAAAGTGGGGTAGATTTGGCTACTTAGGAAAGGGGTAAAAACGAGCAAAACAAGGCTTTTTAAGACATTTTCAGACAGTCCCTAGGGTACTTCAATTTAGAGTAAAAAAGTTTTAAATTTTGAAAACATTAAATTCAGACTATTCTCTTAAAACGCTTTCAGACAGAATTCTTATAAACATAAAAAACACTTCAGTTTACTCTAGAACAAAACAGGTCAAAGGGGTAGGATTGGCCAATTAGGCTTTCAAAACAGGCCAAATCTACCCCAGGGGGGGGGTAGATTTGGCCTGTTAGGCTACCTGTAGTAAGCGGAGCCGGCCGTGAGAAACTTATGACCATCATATGCATCATACAAAAAAAATGATGATTTCTCCAAAGATATAAATCTATTGTCCAAACCAAAGTCATATTCGTGGTTTTTAGCTCAATATACCTATTACTGCCAAATTTCAAGAAATCTGCCAAGGGGAACTATTATATTTAAGGGGTTGATAGTGTGTTACAGGGTTAGAGGGTCGCGTTATCCCCCACAAATATGTGGGGATAGTGTATATGTGGGGATAGGTATTAGTGTTTTCAGGAAAGTAAAATATTTCAGGATATTAGTGTTTTCAGTATACACTATGTGGGGATAGTGTATTAGATAGTAACGGGTGAACACTGAACAGGCCAACCATCCTCTAGTTTCTTGTATTTTATTTTCTGTATTTGTTGCTACTTTGATTCCGGCCTTTTCTAGTTTCCTGGAGACGACGTTTGCTCTTTTAAAGTTAGGAATTCGTATTCATCTGTTAGGTGTTTTGTTGGATTTTTACATCATCCCGTTCTGTTTGATACGTTCGGATTTTCCCTTCTGTTTGACAGTTTTGCTACTAATAACAGTGATCAAGTCGCATGTAGCCGGAAGTTTTGTGTATACATACATACATACATACATACATACATACATACATACATACATACATACATACATACATACATACATACATACATACATACATACATACATACATACATACATATATATATATGCGCCGATGTGATGCGGCGCATATATATATATATATATATATATATATATATATATATATATATATATATATATATATATATATATTATTTTTCATTAAATGTATTTGATTAAACTTTAAGCCTTGTGCTTGTGCTTGTGCTGTGTATTGTGCTTCACACTAACGTGAGTCAGGCGGGCTACCTCAGCCTGTGCTGTACGGCCCGTGCTGGTTCCCGGGGGACTGACTGGGCTTTGTGTGTCTGCCGCCGCCAGTATGCGCGTCAGTCCCGTCGGCTGGACTCGGTGCTGCTCCGGTTGCTGGCGGGGCTGCCCAGCCCCGCCGTGGACGTCTCTCACCTGCTCGGCTCCGGCAAGCGGCACCGGCGGCGGCCGGCGGCGCGCGTCTGACCCCACGCCCGCTGCGCCGCTTGTCCTGGCTGCGGAACGTGACGTGACTACACGGACGATAGAAACGAAAAGAGTCAGTCGGAAAACGGTCACGTTTGTCTTTGGAGATGTGTGCGTGTTTGTCATGTCACCGATGTGATGCGGCGCATTGTACTGTGTTAAAAAGTGTGTTTTGTTTTCCCTCATTTGATTGCGTCGTATGCCGCCGGGTCCGAGAACAATCGCTGTCCGAGAACTGACGTTGGTAACAAGTGAAGGTAACAAGTGAAAAGTCTGTTTTAGAAGTGTTTCCCCGGGTGTAGCGCATTGCTTTGGCAGCTTTGTCTGTTGGCATGTGTTGTCTGTTGCTGTCCTGTGTTGCCAAGCTGCCGAGTGTTGGCAGAGATATGTGTACTGCGCAACTCAGCCAATCAGCTCCTCCTCGAGATACGGTACAAAAACAGTGGCATGTATATACACTCTCCATGGTGGAGCTGGCCGATCGCGAGTGGTGGCGCGATGTGCGTGTGCGTGCATGTGGGTGTATTTTTGCCGCGCCTGGCCGCTGCTGTGTTGGTGAAGCGGCCGCGGTGCCGCCGTCAGCCGGGTGTTGGCAGAGTGCAGCCGCGGCCCGGCGGCCGTCCAGATGGCGAGCCAAACGTGATATGTCGCTGCCCGCCGCTCGCCTCCTGCGCCGCCCGTGCCTGTAGTTACCGGTAGATTTTGCACTGTGCTTCGTAGAGTTAGTTTAGTGGCTCGGGCCGGGCATCGAGCTGGTATGTTGACACATGCAACAATGCTATTTATTCGGTGTAAATAGTTTGTTTTGCTATGGCCCATGGGCCCGCATTGTGATATGTCTTCCTCACGTTGACTCCTTTGGCTCGCCATCGTTGTTCGCCTATGTGATTACATTCATCACATCATTGCAACACAATAATATACGTCACCTAACGAGTTGTCAGGCGTTGTTTGAGGTGTTTGAGGCGAGTTGGCACGCTGTGCTGTGCAGCACGATTCACTGTGCTGGAGGCCTATCCTATGACATGGCAAATCCCTGATGGAAATCTGACTCTGTAGCAGGGCGGTTCGATGACATTTCGACAAGCAAGAACAGTTTCTCAGTTTTGTTCAAAATTCGTTATTGGGTTCTCTTGGGCCCTGAAATTCAGCTGTGTGAAAATTAGCTCGATATGTGGTTTCCGATTCAGAGTCCTCTCACTCTTCCGATTCCTCATGGTCACGCTCCAGATGCATATTTGGAGGTCATCATCCATAGTTCAATTCAACGGAGATAATCACCTTTTCACAAAAATGGAGTTAGCACCTGAAATCGATAGACGAGGCCAAAATATGTCGATTCATCACATTTTGCATATAAACATTCCTACCAAAAGATTTGGCAGTTTCCTACTGATAAGCGATCCACGCTTATATCGGTCGGTACACGGCAAATACTCGATAACGAATTCAGTAAATTAGCCTCCCTGCGCATTGTTATTTATCATGTAGGTATGCAAAATGTTTCCTGTTTACCGATCATTAATTTTCCCAAACTTCCAACTTTGAATAAGGGTACTTATTTCTTAAATTTAGATCACAACATTTTAAATACCATAACGGTAGCCAAATAACTTGTTGCTAACAAAATAAAAAGATGATTTACCAAATGGCAGCAAAAAAAATATGTCGCTGAATTCGCGACGGAACGGACATTTTATTACTAACTTTTGTTGCGTGATCTTGAATGACCCCATAACCGTGCGATATTTATTTTTTGACCTTGCGTGACTCAGGTACACCTGATATCAATTTTTTTTATTTTATTGGTCGCCATATACATGCAATTTACATATAACAGACACGAACAACGATCCAGTACTATTCACATCAAGAATTTCCCCCCCCCCCCCCGAGTCAGACATAAAGTGGCGCCACCTTAACAGACACGAACAACGATCCAGTACTATTCACATCAACAATTCCCCCCGAGTCAGACACAGGTGGCCTGTTATGAAACTTATCAATAATGTGTTTTTTTATAGCGATTACCTTTTCAATCCTAAAATATTTGTCTACTGAGTAACGAAAAACGTCGACAGTTATCCGTCCATCTTTCCACCTTTTCCACCTTTGGCTTCCACCTTTGGCTTACAACGAATTGCTTTGCTAACAATATAATTACATTAACAACGTCTTTACTTTTCAGAAAACCAAACACAACGTGCCTCGCAGTTAGGTGAATTCGTGCAAGTTCAGCTTTACTATTATTGCTAGTTCGTCCCAAAATAGTTTAACCTCAAAACAATTAATAAAGAAATGGTGCAATGTTTCCACTTCCCCGCAGTGATTGCAAAATGGGTCATCAATTATTTTCCTGATGCAAAGGTATCTTCTTGTGGGAAAATATCTGTGTAGTATTCGATACTGCAAACTTTGTAGCTTTGTTGAAGTTGTCACAGCGAATGCTAGTTGATATATTTTGAACCATTTATCACCAAAATCAATATGTTCATCCTTCCAGCGCTGCTGGGCAGTTGGAATAGCACCGGGGACCCACTTTGAATAGAAATACTTGGCTTTGACAAGATGTAACGGAACGAATTTCCCTTTAACTTCAATGCCAGCTCGCATGCCCTTTTCCTCCTCCGTTATATAGCGGGTGGTGAGTCATTAACTTCCATTGCCTTGGAATGGCCTGACCAACCCATATATTTAAATGAACCAATGCGGGCATATGGATATTTTTCTACAAAGACTGCATGGGTCATGAGACGTCGCGTCCCTGGCTATCGACTAAATTCTCTGTAGTTGGCGCCATAACGTGACAATGTTCGCGACACTATTGGTTTATTATCTACGCAAATTGCTATAGTCCATATGGAATTCCATGGGTCCATATGGAATTCCATGGGTCCATATGGAATTCATATGGAAATATGGATGAAATGGCAGAAAGGGCCTTCGTCCCTCTCTGCCATTAGAAGGTAGAAGGACTCGGTTTTCAAACACACAAATTGCAACAGGTTCGCATTAACCCTTGAGTTATTTTGCCCTTGAGTGTGAGATTAACTGATCCAATGTTTGCTCGATTTTGGACACGATACATTAATAGACGTGCAAGGCACGGAGTATTTCCTTGTTCCTAGCCACATGTACTCGCATTTGTTCAAATTCAATTCCAGTCCCGAATACGTTCCGAAATCATGAACGGTTTCTATGACCCTTTCCGCTGATGTCTTTAACAAAAACGATGGTGTGTTTTTTTTTCTGTTTAAAAATGTTCCTACATCGCGCCAATTCAGGACAGAAGGTTGTAAATTATTGATTTTATGGTGTGCGTTATAGGTCTGCGCATGCTCCATGGCAGTGCTGGCACTTTCAGACGGTACGGTACATCATATAGGCGCCCGTATTCCTTCGCCAAAAAGTCAAATATCTTCGGCTGGAGAGTCTTTTCAGCCAAGAAAAGTTCCAGATAAGGATTTCTCAACACGGGCTACAAAACTGCTATTTCAGTTAAAACCCCATATTGAGGGTGAACTATTTATTTCCTTTAAACTCCTCATCCACGCTACGTATTTCCCCATATCCAATACTGTCTATCCGTTTGCTTGCTGACTGATGGAGCATTTCACATTTCAGCAGACTCACATTTCTTCTGCTTCATAAAGTGCTGGTTTAAACTCCATTTTTGGGGGAAAGGTCGGTATATATAATAATAATAATATATATAATAATCAATGCATGTACATGTGTTTGTTCGGTGTAGTCCGCTCGATGTCCCTTGTGGTCAAGAGGGCGGAGGGGGAGAGGAAGAGAGATGAGGGGTGTGATCAGGGGCGTCGACGCCTAACAGACCATTCAGACTAGTCGCACCACTTTTTTGGACGTCCCAATGTGCCGCCACCGTCTAGGTGCCACCCTCGACGAGGCGCCGTCACATACCAAGTGCCGCCACTGACCGGACGCCACCCAAGTCAGGGGTGCCGTCCCTCAAAAGATGCCGCCCCTTTAGCCAGATGTCGCCCCTTCAGCCAGGTGCCGCCCCCCTCAGAAAGATGCCGCCCTTCAGCCAGGGCGGCATCTTTCTGAGGGGGGCGGCACACAGTGTACCCCACCCTGGCAGACACTGCACAGTGCACCCCACGCTGGCAGACACTGCACCCCACCCTGGCAGACACTGCACAGTGCACCCCACCCTGGCAGACACTGCACAGTGCACCCCACGCTGGCAGACACTGCACAGTGCAACCCACGCTGGCAGACACTGCACCCCACCCTGGCAGACACTGCACAGTGCACCCCACCCTGGCAAACACTGCACAGTGCACCCCACGCCGGTAGACACTGCACCCCACCCTGGCAGACACTGCACAGTGCACCCCACGCTGCCAGACACTGCACCCCACCCTGGCAGACACTGCACAGTGCACCCCACGCTGGCAGACACTACACCCCACGCTGGCAGACACTACACCCCACCCTGGCAGACACTGCACAGTGCACCCCACCCTGGCAGACACTGCACAGTGCACCCCACCCTGGCAAACACTGCACAGTGCATCCCATCCTGGCAGACACTGCACAGTGCACCCCACCCTGGGAGACACTACACAGTGCACCCCACGCTGGCAGACACTGAACCCCACCCTGGCAGACACTGCACAGTGCACCCCACCCTGGCAAACACCGCACAGTGCACCCCACCCTGGCAGACACTGCACCCCACCCTGGCAGACACTGCACAGTGCACCCCACCCTGGCAGACACTGCACAGTGCACCCCACGCTGGCAGACACTGCACCCCACCCTGGCAGACACTGCACAGTGCACCCCACCCTGGCAGACACTGCACAGTGCACCCCACATTGGCAGACACTGCACAGTGCATCCCACGCTGGCAGACACTGCACCCCACCCTGACAGACACTGCACAGTGGAATCCACCCTGGCAGACACTGCACAGTGCACCCCACGCTGGCAGACACTGCACCCCACCCTGGCAGACACTGCACAGTGCACCCCACCCTGGCAAACACTGCACAGTGCACCCCACCCTGGCAGACACTGCACCCCACCCTGGCAGACACTACACATTGCACCCCACCCTGGCAGATACTGCACAGTGCACCCCACCCTGGCAGACACTGCACCCCACGCTGGCAGACACTGCACCTCACGCTGGCAGACACTGCACCCCACGCTGGCAGACACTGAACCCCACCCTGACAGACACTGAACCCCACGCTGGCACACTGCACAGTGCACCCCACCCTGACAGACACTACACAGTGCACCCCACGCTGGCAGACACTGCACCCCACCCTGGCAGACACTGAACCCCACCCTGGCAGACACTGCACCCCACCCTGGCAGACACTGCACAGTGTACCCCACCCTGACAGACACTGCACAGTGCACCCCACCCTAACAGACACTGCACAGTGCACCCCACGCTGGCAGACACTGCACCCCACCCTGGCAGACACTGCACCCCACCCTGGCAGACACTGCACAGTGCACCCCACCCTGGGAAACACTACACAGTGCACCCTTCCTGGCAGACACTGAACCCCACCCTGACAGACACTGCACAGTGCACCCCACCCTGGGAGACACTACACAGTGCACCCCACGCTGGCAGACACTGAACCACACCCTGGCAGACACTGCACAGTAAACCCCACACTGGCAAACACTGCACAGTGCACACCGCCCTGGCAGACACTGCACCCCACCCTGGCAGACACTGCACAGTGCACCCCACGCTGGCAGACACTGCACCCCACCCTGGCAGACACTGCACAGTGCATTCCACCCTGGCAGACACTGCACAGTGCACCCCACCCTGGCAGACACTGCACCCCACCCTGGCAGACACTGCACCCCACCCTGGCAGACACTCCACCCCACCCTGGCAGACACTGCACAGTGCACCCCACCCTGGCAGACACTGCACAGTGCACCCCACCCTGCCAAACACTGCACAGTGCATCCCACCCTGGCAGACACTCCACAGTGCACCCCACCCTGGGAGACACTACACAGTGCACCCCACCCTGGCAGACACTGCACAGTGCACCCCACCCTGGCAGACACTGCACAGTGCACCCCACCCTGACAGACACTGCACAGTGCACCCCACGCTGGCAGACACTGCACCCCACCCTGGCAGACACTGCACAGTGTACTCCACGCTGGCAGACACTGCACAGTGCACCCCACGCTGGCAGACACTGCACCCCACCCTGGCAGACACTGCACAGTGCACCCCACCCTGGCAGACACTGCACAGTGCACCCCACCCTGCCAAACACTGCACAGTGCATCCTACCCTGGCAGACACTGCACAGTGCACCCCACCCTGGGAGACACTACACAGTGCACCCCACCCTGGCAGACACTGCACATTGCACCCCACCCTGGCAGACACTGCACAGTGCACCCCACCCTGGGAGACACTACACATTGCACCCCACCCTGGCAGACACTGCATAGTGCACCCCACCCTGGCAGACACTGCAGCACAGTGCACCCCACCTTGGCAGACACTGCACAGTGCACCCCACCCTGGGAGACACTACACAGTGCACCCCACCCTGGCAGACACTGCACAGTGCACACCCCACCCTGGCAGACACTGCAGCACAGTGCACCCCACCCTGGGAGACACTGCACAGTGCACCCCACGCTGGCAGACACTGCACAGTGCACCCCACCCTGGCAAACACTGCACAGTGCACCCCACCCTGGCAGACACTGCACAGTGCACCCCACCCTGGGAGACACTACACAGTGCACCCCACCCTGGCAGAAACTGCACAGTGCACCCCGCCCTGACAGACACTGCACAGTGCACCCCACCCTGGGAGACACTACACATTGCACCCCACCCTGGCAGACACTGCACAGTGCACCCCACCCTGGCAGACACTGCAGCACAGTAAACCCCACCCTGGCAGACACTGCACAGTGCACCCCACCCTGGGAGACACTACACAGTGCACCCCACCTTGGCAGACACTGCACAGTGCACACCCCACCCTGGCAGACACTGCAGCACAGTGCACCCCACCCTGGGAGACACTGCACAGTGCAACCTACGCTGGCAGACACACTACACAGTGCACCCCACGCTGGCAGACACTGCACAGTGCACCCCACCCTGGCAAAAACTGCACAGTGCACCCAACCCTGGCAGACACTGCACAGTGCACCCCACCCTGGGAGACACTACACAGTGCACCCCACCCTGGCAGACACTGCACAGTGCATCCCACCCTGGCAGACACTGCACAGGGCACCCCACCCTGGGAGACACTACACATTGCACCCCACCCTGGCATACACTGCACAGTGCACCCCACCCTGGCAGACACTGCACCCCACGCTGGCAGACACTGCACCCCACGCTGGAAGACACTGCACCCCACGCTGGCAGACACTGAACCCCACCCTGACAAACACTGCACCCCACGCTGGCAGACACTGCACAGTGCACCCCACCCTGACAGCCACTGCACAGTGCACCCCACGCTGGCAGACACTGCACCCCACCCTGGCAGACACTGAACCCCACCCTGGCAGACACTGCACCCCACCCTGGCAGACACTGCACAGTGCACCCCACCCTGGGAGACACTAGACAGTGCACCCCACGCTGGCAGACACTAAACCCCACCCTGGCAGACACTGCATAGTGCACCCCACCCTGGCAAACACTGCACAGTGCACCCCACGCTGGCAGACACTGCACCCCACCCTGGCATACACTGCACAGTGCACCCCACCCTGGCAGACACTGCACAGTGCACTCCACCCTGGCAGACACTGCACAGTGCACCCCACCCTGGCAGACACTGCACAGTGCACCCCACGCTGGCAGACACTGCACCCCACCCTGGCAGACACTGCAAAGTGCACCCCACCCTGGGAGACACTACACAGTGCACCCCACCCTGGCAGACACTGCACAGTGCACCCCACCCTGGCAGACACTGCACAGTGCACCCCACCCTGAGAGACACTACACATTGCATCTCACCCTGGCAGACACTGCACAGTGCACCCCACCCTGGCAGACACTGCACCCCACGCTGGCAGACACTGCACCGCACGCTGGCAGACACTGCACCTAACGCTGGCAGACACTGAACCCCACCCTGACAGACACTGCACCCCACGCTGGCAGACACTGCACAGTGCGCCCCACCTTGACAGCCACTGCACAGTGCACCCCACGCTGGCAGACACTGCACCCCACCCTGGCCGACACTGAACCCCACCCTAGCAGACACTGCACCCCACCCTGGCAGACACTGCACAGTGCACCCCACCCTGGGAGACACTACACAGTGCACCCCACGCTGGCAGACACTGCACTCCACCCTGGCAGACACTGAACCCCACCCTGGCAAACACTGCACAGTGCACTCCACGCTGGCAGACACTGAACCCCACCCTGGCAGACACTGCACAGTGCACCCCACCCTGGCAGACACTGCACAGTGCACCCCACGCTGGCAGACACTGCACCCCACCCTGGCAGACACTGCACAGTGCACCCCACGCTGGCAGACACTGCACCCTACCCTGGCAGACACTGCACAGTGCACCCCACCCTGGCAAACACTGCACAGTGCACCCCACCCTGGTAGACACTGCACCCCACCCTGGCAGACACTGCACAGTGCACCCCACCCTGGCAGACACTGCACAGTGTACACCCCACCCTGGCAGACACTGCAGCACAGTGCACCCCACCCTGGGAGACACTGCACAGTGCACCCCACCCTGGCAGACACTGCACAGTGTACACCCCACCCTGGCAGACACTGCAGCACAGTGCACCCCACCCTGGGAGACACTACACAGTGCACCCAACGCTGGCAGACACACACTACACAGTGCACCCCACGCTGGCAGACACTGCACAGTGAAACACACCCGGGCAAACACTGCACAGTGCACCCCACCCTGACAGATACTGCACAGTGCACCCCACCCTGGGAGACACTACACAGTGCACCCCACCCTGGCAGACACTGCACCCCACGCTGGCAGACACTGCACCTCACGCTGGCAGACACTGCACCCCACGCTGGCAGACACTGAACCCCACCCTGACAGACACTGAACCCCACGCTGGCACACTGCACAGTGCACCCCACCCTGACAGACACTGCACAGTGCACCCCACGCTGCTGGCAGACACTGCACCCCACCCTGGCAGACACTGAACCCCACCCTGGCAGACACTGCACCCCACCCTGGCAGACACTGCACAGTGCACTCCACCCTGACAGACACTGCACAGTGCACCCCACGCTGGCAGACACTGCACCCCACCCTGGCAGGCACTGCACCCCACCCTGGCAGACACTGCACAGTGCACCCCACCCTGGGAAACACTACACAGTGCACCCACCCTAGCAGACACTGAACCCCACCCTGGCAGACACTGCACAGTGCACCCCACCCTGGGAGACACTACACAGTGCACCCCACGCTGGCAGACACTGAACCCCACCCTGGCAGACACTGCACAGTGCACCCCACCCTGGTAAACACTGCACAGTGCACCCCGCCCTGGCAGACACTGCACCCCACCCTGGCAGACACTGCACAGTGCACCCCACGCTGGCAGACACTGCACCCCACCCTGGCAGACACTGCACAGTGCACCCTACCCTGGCAGACACCGCACAGTGCACCCCACGCTGGCAGACACTGCACCCCACCCTGGCAGACACTGCACAGTGCACTCCACCCTGGTAGACACTGCACAGTGCACCCCACCCTGGCAGACACTGCACATTGCACCCCACCCTGGCAGACACTGCACAGTGCACCCCACCCTGGGAGACACTACACATTGCACCCCACCCTGGCAGACACTGCATAGTGCACCCCACCCTGGCAGACACTGCAGCACAGTGCACCCCACCTTGGCAGACACTGCACAGTGCACCCCACCCTGGGAGACACTACACAGTGCACCCCACCCTGGCAGACACTGCACAGTGCACACCCCACCCTGGCAGACACTGCAGCACAGTGCACCCCACCCTGGGAGACACTGCACAGTGCACCCCACGCTGGCAGACACTGCACAGTGCACCCCACCCTGGCAAACACTGCACAGTGCACCCCACCCTGGCAGACACTGCACAGTGCACCCCACCCTGGGAGACACTACACAGTGCACCCCACCCTGGCAGAAACTGCACAGTGCACCCCGCCCTGACAGACACTGCACAGTGCACCCCACCCTGGGAGACACTACACATTGCACCCCACCCTGGCAGACACTGCACAGTGCACCCCACCCTGGCAGACACTGCAGCACAGTAAACCCCACCCTGGCAGACACTGCACAGTGCACCCCACCCTGGGAGACACTACACAGTGCACCCCACCTTGGCAGACACTGCACAGTGCACACCCCACCCTGGCAGACACTGCAGCACAGTGCACCCCACCCTGGGAGACACTGCACAGTGCAACCTACGCTGGCAGACACACTACACAGTGCACCCCACGCTGGCAGACACTGCACAGTGCACCCCACCCTGGCAAAAACTGCACAGTGCACCCAACCCTGGCAGACACTGCACAGTGCACCCCACCCTGGGAGACACTACACAGTGCACCCCACCCTGGCAGACACTGCACAGTGCATCCCACCCTGGCAGACACTGCACAGGGCACCCCACCCTGGGAGACACTACACATTGCACCCCACCCTGGCATACACTGCACAGTGCACCCCACCCTGGCAGACACTGCACCCCACGCTGGCAGACACTGCACCCCACGCTGGAAGACACTGCACCCCACGCTGGCAGACACTGAACCCCACCCTGACAGACACTGCACCCCACGCTGGCAGACACTGCACAGTGCACCCCACCCTGACAGCCACTGCACAGTGCACCCCACGCTGGCAGACACTGCACCCCACCCTGGCAGACACTGAACCCCACCCTGGCAGACACTGCACCCCACCCTGGCAGACACTGCACAGTGCACCCCACCCTGGGAGACACTAGACAGTGCACCCCACGCTGGCAGACACTAAACCCCACCCTGGCAGACACTGCATAGTGCACCCCACCCTGGCAAACACTGCACAGTGCACCCCACGCTGGCAGACACTGCACCCCACCCTGGCATACACTGCACAGTGCACCCCACCCTGGCAGACACTGCACAGTGCACTCCACCCTGGCAGACACTGCACAGTGCACCCCACCCTGGCAGACACTGCACAGTGCACCCCACGCTGGCAGACACTGCACCCCACCCTGGCAGACACTGCAAAGTGCACCCCACCCTGGGAGACACTACACAGTGCACCCCACCCTGGCAGACACTGCACAGTGCACCCCACCCTGGCAGACACTGCACAGTGCACCCCACCCTGAGAGACACTACACATTGCATCTCACCCTGGCAGACACTGCACAGTGCACCCCACCCTGGCAGACACTGCACCCCACGCTGGCAGACACTGCACCGCACGCTGGCAGACACTGCACCTAACGCTGGCAGACACTGAACCCCACCCTGACAGACACTGCACCCCACGCTGGCAGACACTGCACAGTGCGCCCCACCTTGACAGCCACTGCACAGTGCACCCCACGCTGGCAGACACTGCACCCCACCCTGGCCGACACTGAACCCCACCCTAGCAGACACTGCACCCCACCCTGGCAGACACTGCACAGTGCACCCCACCCTGGGAGACACTACACAGTGCACCCCACGCTGGCAGACACTGCACTCCACCCTGGCAGACACTGAACCCCACCCTGGCAAACACTGCACAGTGCACTCCACGCTGGCAGACACTGAACCCCACCCTGGCAGACACTGCACAGTGCACCCCACCCTGGCAGACACTGCACAGTGCACCCCACGCTGGCAGACACTGCACCCCACCCTGGCAGACACTGCACAGTGCACCCCACGCTGGCAGACACTGCACCCCACCCTGGCAGACACTGCACAGTGCACCCCACCCTGGCAAACACTGCACAGTGCACCCCACCCTGGTAGACACTGCACCCCACCCTGGCAGACACTACACAGTGCACCCCACCCTGGCAGACACTGCACAGTGTACACCCCACCCTGGCAGACACTGCAGCACAGTGCACCCCACCCTGGGAGACACTGCACAGTGCACCCCACCCTGGCAGACACTGCACAGTGTACACCCCACCCTGGCAGACACTGCAGCACAGTGCACCCCACCCTGGGAGACACTACACAGTGCACCCAACGCTGGCAGACACACACTACACAGTGCACCCCACGCTGGCAGACACTGCACAGTGAAACCCACCCGGGCAAACACTGCACAGTGCACCCCACCCTGACAGATACTGCACAGTGCACCCCACCCTGGGAGACACTACACAGTGCACCCCACCCTGGCAGACACTGCACCCCACGCTGGCAGACACTGCACCTCACGCTGGCAGACACTGCACCCCACGCTGGCAGACACTGAACCCCACCCTGACAGACACTGAACCCCACGCTGGCACACTGCACAGTGCACCCCACCCTGACAGACACTGCACAGTGCACCCCACGCTGCTGGCAGACACTGCACCCCACCCTGGCAGACACTGAACCCCACCCTGGCAGACACTGCACCCCACCCTGGCAGACACTGCACAGTGCACTCCACCCTGACAGACACTGCACAGTGCACCCCACGCTGGCAGACACTGCACCCCACCCTGGCAGGCACTGCACCCCACCCTGGCAGACACTGCACAGTGCACCCCACCCTGGGAAACACTACACAGTGCACCCACCCTAGCAGACACTGAACCCCACCCTGGCAGACACTGCACAGTGCACCCCACCCTGGGAGACACTACACAGTGCACCCCACGCTGGCAGACACTGAACCCCACCCTGGCAGACACTGCACAGTGCACCCCACCCTGGTAAACACTGCACAGTGCACCCCGCCCTGGCAGACACTGCACCCCACCCTGGCAGACACTGCACAGTGCACCCCACGCTGGCAGACACTGCACCCCACCCTGGCAGACACTGCACAGTGCACCCTACCCTGGCAGACACCGCACAGTGCACCCCACGCTGGCAGACACTGCACCCCACCCTGGCAGACACTGCACAGTGCACTCCACCCTGGTAGACACTGCACAGTGCACCCCACGCTGGCAGACACTGCACCCCACCCTGGCAGACACTGCACAGTGCACCCCACCCTGGCAAACACTGCACAGTGCACCGCACCCTGGCAGACACTGAGCAGTGCACCCCACCCTGGCAGACACTGCACAGTGCACCCCACCCTGGCAGACACTGCACAGTGCACCCCATGCTGGCAGACACTGCACAGTGCAACCCACGCTGGCAGACACTGCACCCCACCCTGGCAGACACTGCACAGTGCACCCCACCCTGGCAAACACTGCACAGTGCACCCCACGCTGGTAGACACCGCACCCCACCCTGGCAGACACTGCACAGTGCACCCCACGCTGCCAGACACTGCACCCCACCCTGGCAGACACTGCACAGTGCACCCCACGCTGGCAGACACTACACCCCACCCTGGCAGACACTGCACAGTGCACCCCACCCTGGCAGACACTGCACAGTGCACCCCACCCTGGCAAACACTGCACAGTGCATCCCATCCTGGCAGACACTGCACAGTGCACCCCACCCTGGGAGACACTACACAGTGCACCCCACGCTGGCAGACACTGAAACCCACCCTGGCAGACACTGCACAGTGCACCCCACCTTAACAAACACCGCACAGTGCACCCCACCCTGGCAGACACTGCACCCCACCCTGGCAGACACTGCACAGTGCACCCCACCCTGGCAGACACTGCACAGTGCACCCCACGCTGGCAGACACTGCACCCCACCCTGGCAGACACTGCACAGTGCACCCCACCCTGGCAGACACTGCACAGTGCACCCCACATTGGCAGACACTGCACAGTGCACCCCACGCTGGCAGACACTGCACCCCACCCTGGCAGACACTGCACAGTGCAATCCACCCTGGCAGACACTGCACAGTGCACCCCACGCTGGCAGACACTGCACCCCACCCTGGCAGACACTGCACAGTGCACCCCACCCTGGCAAACACTGCACAGTGCACCCCACCCTGGCAGACACTGCACCCCACCCTGGCAGACACTACACATTGCACCCCACCCTGGCAGATACTGCACAGTGCACCCCACCCTGGCAGACACTGCACCCCACGCTGGCAGACACTGCACCTCACGCTGGCAGACACTGCACCCCACGCTGGCAGACACTGAACCCCACCCTGACAGACACTGAACCCCACGCTGGCACACTGCACAGTGCACCCCACCCTGACAGACACTACACAGTGCACCCCACGCTGGCAGACACTGCACCCCACCCTGGCAGACACTGAACCCCACCCTGGCAGACACTGCACCCCACCCTGGCAGACACTGCACAGTGTACCCCACCCTGACAGACACTGCACAGTGCACCCCACCCTAACAGACACTGCACAGTGCACCCCACACTGGCAGACACTGCACCCCACCCTGGCAGACACTGCACCCCACCCTGGCAGACACTGCACAATGCACCCCACCCTGGGAAACACTACACAGTGCACCCACCCTGGCAGACACTGAACCCCACCCTGGCAGACACTGCACAGTGCACCCCACCCTGGGAGACACTACACAGTGCACCCCACGCTGGCAGACACTGAACCCCACCCTGGCAGACACTGCACAGTAAACCCCACACTGGCAAACACTGCACAGTGCACACCGCCCTGGCAGACACTGCACCCCACCCTGGCAGACACTGCACAGTGCACCCCACGCTGGCAGACACTGCACCCCACCCTGGCAGACACTGCACAGTGCATTCCACCCTGGCAGACACTGCACAGTGCACCCCACCCTGGCAGACACTGCACCCCACCCTGGCAGACACTGCACCCCACCCTGGCAGACACTCCACCCCACCCTGGCAGACACTGCACAGTGCACCCCACCCTGGCAGACACTGCACAGTGCACCCCACCCTGCCAAACACTGCACAGTGCATCCCACCCTGGCAGACACTCCACAGTGCACCCCACCCTGGGAGACACTACACAGTGCACCCCACCCTGGCAGACACTGCACAGTGCACCCCACCCTGACAGACACTGCACAGTGCACCCCACGCTGGCAGACACTGCACCCCACCCTGGCAGACACTGCACAGTGTACTCCACCCTGGCAGACACTGCACAGTGCAGCCCACGCTGGCAGACACTGCACCCCACCCTGACAGACACTGCACAGTGCACCCCACGCTGGCAGACACTGCACGGTGTACCCCACCCTGGCAGACACTGCACCCCACCCTGGCAGACACTGCACAGTGCACCCCACCCTGGCAGACACTGCACAGTGCACCCCACCCTGCCAAACACTGCACAGTGCATCCCACCCTGGCAGACACTGCACAGTGCACCCCACCCTGGGAGACACTACACAGTGCACCCCACCCTGGAAGACACTGCACATTGCACCCCACCCTGGCAGACACTGCACAGTGCACCCCACCCTGGGAGACACTACACATTGCACCCCACCCTGGCAGACACTGCACAGTGCACCCCACCCTGGCAGACACTGCAGCACAGTGCACACCACCTTGGCAGACACTGCACAGTGCACCCCACCCTGGGAGACACTACACAGTGCACCCCACCCTGGCAGACACTGCACAGTGCACACCCCACCCTGGCAGACACTGCAGCACAGTGCACCCCACCCTAGGAGACACTGCACAGTGCACCCCACGCTGGCAGACACACACTACACAGTGCACCCCACGCTGGCAGACACTGCACAGTGCACCCCACCCTGGCAAACACTGCACAGTGCACCCCACCCTGGCAGACACTGCACAGTGCACCCCACCCTGGGAGACACTACACAGTGCACCCCACCCTGGCAGAAACTGCACAGTGCACCCCACCCTGACAGACACTGCACAGTGCACCCCACCCTGGGAGACACTACACATTGCACCCCACCCTGGCAGACACTGCACAGTGCACCCCACCCTGGCAGACACTGCAGCACAGTAAACCCCACCCTGGCAGACACTGCACAGTGCACCCCACCCTGGGAGACACTACACAGTGCACCCCACCTTGGCAGACACTGCACAGTGCACACCCCACCCTGGCAGACACTGCAGCACAGTGCACCCCACCCTGGGAGACACTGCACAGTGCACCCTACGCTGGCAGACACACTACACAGTGCACCCCACGCTGGCAGACACTGCACAGTGCACCCCACCCTGGCAAACACTGCACAGTGCACCCAACCCTGGCAGACACTGCACAGTGCACCCCACCCTGGGAGACACTACACAGTGCGCCCCACCCTGGCAGACACTGCACAGTGCATCCCACCCTGGCAGACACTGCACAGGGCACCCCACCCTGGGAGACACTACACAGTGCACCCCACCCTGGCAGACACTGCACCCCACGCTGGCAGACACTGCACCCCACGCTGGAAGACACTGCACCCCACGCTGGCAGACACTGAACCCCACCCTGACAGACACTGCACCCCACGCTGGCAGACACTGCACAGTGCACCCCACCCTGTCAGCCACTGCACAGTGCACCCCACGCTGGCAGACACTGCACCCCACCCTGGCAGACACTGAACCCCACCCTGGCAGACACTGCACCCCACCCTGGCAGACACTGCACAGTGCACCCCACCCTGGGAGACACTACACAGTGCACCCCACGCTGGCAGACACTGAACTCCACCCTGCCAGACACTGCATAGTGCACCCCACCCTGGCAAACACTGCACAGTGCACCCCACGCTGGCAGACACTGCACCCCACCCTGGCAGACACTGCACAGTGCACCCCACCCTGGCAGACACTGCACAGTGCACTCCACCCTGGCAGACACTGCACAGTGCACCCCACCCTGGCAGACACTGCACAGTGCACCCCACCCTGGCAGACACTGCACAGTGCACCCCACCCTGAGAGACACTACACATTGCATCTCACCCTGGCAGACACTGCACAGTGCACCCCACCCTGGCAGACACTGCACCCCACGCTGGCAGACACTGCACCGCACGCTGGCAGACACTGCACCTAACGCTGGCAGACACTGAACCCCACCCTGACAGACACTGCACCCCACGCTGGCAGACACTGCACAGTGCGCCCCACCTTGACAGCCACTGCACAGTGCACCCCACGCTGGAAGACACTGCACCCCACCCTGGCAGACACTGAACCCCACCCTAGCAGACACTGCACCCCACCCTGGCAGACACTGCACAGTGCACCCCACCCTGGGAGACACTACACAGTGCACCCCACGCTGGCAGACACTGCACTCCACCCTGGCAGACACTGAACCCCACCCTGGCAAACACTGCACAGTGCACTCCACGCTGGCAGACACTGAACCCCACCCTGGCAGACACTGCACAGTGCACCCCACCCTGGCAGACACTGCACAGTGCACCCCACGCTGGCAGACACTGCACCCCACCCTGGCAGACACTGCACAGTGCACCTCACGCTGGCAGACACTGCACCCCACCCTGGCAGACACTGCACAGTGCACCCCACCCTGGCAAACACTGCACAGTGCACCCCACCCTGGTAGACACTGCACCCCACCCTGGCAGACACTGCACAGTGCACCCCACCCTGGCAGACACTGCACAGTGTACACCCCACCCTGGCAGACACTGCAGCACAGTGCACCCCACCCTGGGAGACACTGCACAGTGCACCCCACCCTGGCAGACACTGCACAGTGCACCCCACCCTGGCAAACACTGCACAGTGCACCCCACCCTGGTAGACACTGCACCCCACCCTGGCAGACACTGCACAGTGCACCCCACCCTGGCAGACACTGCACAGTGTACACCCCACCCTGGCAGACACTGCAGCACAGTGCACCCCACCCTGGGAGACACTGCACAGTGCACCCAACGCTGGCAGACACACACTACACAGTGCACCCCACGCTGGCAGACACTGCACAGTGAAACCCACCCTGGCAAACACTGCACAGTACACCCCACCCTGACAGATACTGCACAGTGCACCCCACCCTGGGAGACACTACACAGTGCACCCCACCCTGGCAGACACTGCACCCCACTCTGGCAGACACTGCACCTCAAGCTGGCAGACACTGCACCCCACGCTGGCAGACACTGAACCCCACCCTGACAGACACTGAACCCCACGCTGGCACACTGCACAGTGCACCCCACCCTGACAGACACTGCACAGTGCACCCCACGCTGCTGGCAGACACTGCACCCCACCCTGGCAGACACTGAACCCCACCCTGGCAGACACTGCACCCCACCCTGGCAGACACTGCACCCCACCCTGGCAGACACTGCACAGTGCACTCCACCCTGACAGACACTGCACAGTGCACCCCACGCTGGCAGACACTGCACCCCACCCTGGCAGGCACTGCACCCCACCCTGGCAGACACTGCACAGTGCACCCCACCCTGGGAAACACTACACAGTGCACCCACCCTGGCAGACACTGAACCCCACCCTGGCAGACACTGCACAGTGCACCCCACCCTGGGAGACACTACACAGTGCACCCCACGCTGGCAGACACTGAACCCCACCCTGGCAGACACTGCACAGTGCACCCCACCCTGGTAAACACTGCACAGTGCACCCCGCCCTGGCAGACACTGCACCCCACCCTGGCAGACACTGCACCCCACCCTGGCAGACACTCCACCCCACCCTGGCAGACACTGCACAGTGCACCCCACCCTGGCAGACACTGCACAGTGCACCCCACCCTGCCAAACACTGCACAGTGCATCCCACCCTGGCAGACACTCCACAGTGCACCCCACCCTGGGAGACACTACACAGTGCACCCCACCCTGGCAGACACTGCACAGTGCATCCCACCCTGGCAGATACTGCACAGTGCACCCCACCCTGCCAAACACTGCACAGTGCACCCCACGCTGGCAGACACTGCACAGTGTACCCCACCCTGGCAGACACTGCACAGTGCACCCCACGCTGGCAGACACTGCACCCCACCCTGGCAGACACTGAACAGTGCACCCCACCCTGGCAGACACTGCACAGTGCACCCCACGCTGGCAGACACTGCACAGTGCAACCCACGCTGGCAGACACTGCACCCCACCCTGGCAGACACTGCACAGTGCACCCCACCCTGGCAAACACTGCACAGTGCACCCCACGCCGGTAGACACTGCACCCCACCCTGACAGACACTGCACAGTGCACCCCACGCTGCCAGACACTGCACCCCAACCTGGCAGACACTGCACAGTGCACCCCACGCTGGCAGACACTGAACCCCACCCTGGCAGACACTGCACAGTGCACCCCACCCTGGCAAACACTGCACAGTGCATCCCATCCTGGCAGACACTGCACAGTGCACCCCACCCTGGGAGACACTACACAGTGCACCCCACGCTGGCAGACACTGAACCCCACCCTGGCAGACACTGCACAGTGCACCCCACCCTGGCAAACACCGCACAGTGCACCCCACCCTGGCAGACACTGCACCCCACCCTGGCAGACACTGCACAGTGCACCCCACCCTGGCAGACACTGCACAGTGCACCCCACGCTGGCAGACACTGCACCCCACCCTGGCAGACACTGCACAGTGCACCCCACCCTGGCAGACACTGCACAGTGCACCCCACATTGGCAGACACTGCACAGTGCACCCCACGCTGGCAGACACTGCACCCTACCCTGGCAGACACTGCACAGTGCAATCCACCCTGGCAGACACTGCACAGTGCACCCCACGCTGGCAGACACTGCACCCCACCCTGGCAGACACTGCACAGTGCACCCCACCCTGGCAAACACTGCACAGTGCACCCCACCCTGGCAGACACTGCACCCCACCCTGGCAGACACTACACATTGCACCCCACCCTGGCAGATACTGCACAGTGCACCCCACCCTGGCAGACACCGCACCCCACGCTGGCAGACACTGCACCTCACGCTGGCAGACACTGCACCCCACTCTGGCAGACACTGAACCCCACCCTGACAGACACTGAACCCCACGCTGGCACACTGCACAGTGCACCCCACCCTGACAGACACTACACAGTGCACCCCACGCTGGCAGACACTGCACCCCACCCTAGCAGACACTGAACCCCACCCTGGCAGACACTGCACCCCACCCTGGCAGACACTGCACAGTGTACCCCACCCTGACAGACACTGCACAGTGCACCCCACCCTAACAGACACTGCACAGTGCACCCCACGCTGGCAGACACTGCACCCCACCCTGGCAGACACTGCACCCCACCCTGGCAGACACTGCACAGTGCACCCCACCCTGGGAAACACTACACAGTGCACCCACCCTGGCAGACACTGAACCCCACCCTGGCAGACACTGCACAGTGCACCCCACCCTGGGAGACACTACACAGTGCACCCCACGCTGGCAGACACTGAACCCCACCCTGGCAGACACTGCACAGTAAACCCCACACTGGCAAACACTGCACAGTGCACACCGCCCTGGCAGACACTGCACCCCACCCTGGCAGACACTGCACAGTGCACCCCACGCTGGCAGACACTGCACCCCACCCTGGCAGACACTGCACAGTGCATTCCACCCTGGCAGACACTGCACAGTGCACCCCACCCTGGCAGACACTGCACCCCACCCTGGCAGACACTGCACCCCACCCTGGCAGACACTCCACCCCACCCTGGCAGACACTGCACAGTGCACCCCACCCTGGCAGACACTGCACAGTGCACCCCACCCTGCCAAACACTGCACAGTGCATCCCACCCTGGCAGACACTCCACAGTGCACCCCACCCTGGGAGACACTACACAGTGCACCCCACCCTGGCAGACACTGCACAGTGCACCCCACCCTGACAGACACTGCACAGTGCACCCCACGCTGGCAGACACTGCACCCCACCCTGGCAGACACTGCACAGTGTACTCCACCCTGGCAGACACTGCACAGTGCACCCCACGCTGGCAGACACTGCACCCCACCCTGACAGACACTGCACAGTGCACCCCACGCTGGCAGACACTGCACGGTGTACCCCACCCTGGCAGACACTGCACCCCACCCTGGCAGACACTGCACAGTGCACCCCACGCTGGCAGACACTACACCCCACCCTGGCAGACACTGCACAGTGCACCCCACCCTGGCAGACACTGCACAGTGCACCCCACCCTGGCAAACACTGCACAGTGCATCCCATCCTGGCAGACACTGCACAGTGCACCCCACCCTGGGAGACACTACACAGTGCACCCCACGCTGGCAGACACTGAAACCCACCCTGGCAGACACTGCACAGTGCACCCCACCTTAACAAACACCGCACAGTGCACCCCACCCTGGCAGACACTGCACCCCACCCTGGCAGACACTGCACAGTGCACCCCACCCTGGCAGACACTGCACAGTGCACCCCACGCTGGCAGACACTGCACCCCACCCTGGCAGACACTGCACAGTGCACCCCACCCTGGCAGACACTGCACAGTGCACCCCACATTGGCAGACACTGCACAGTGCACCCCACGCTGGCAGACACTGCACCCCACCCTGGCAGACACTGCACAGTGCAATCCACCCTGGCAGACACTGCACAGTGCACCCCACGCTGGCAGACACTGCACCCCACCCTGGCAGACACTGCACAGTGCACCCCACCCTGGCAAACACTGCACAGTGCACCCCACCCTGGCAGACACTGCACCCCACCCTGGCAGACACTACACATTGCACCCCACCCTGGCAGATACTGCACAGTGCACCCCACCCTGGCAGACACTGCACCCCACGCTGGCAGACACTGCACCTCACGCTGGCAGACACTGCACCCCACGCTGGCAGACACTGAACCCCACCCTGACAGACACTGAACCCCACGCTGGCACACTGCACAGTGCACCCCACCCTGACAGACACTACACAGTGCACCCCACGCTGGCAGACACTGCACCCCACCCTGGCAGACACTGAACCCCACCCTGGCAGACACTGCACCCCACCCTGGCAGACACTGCACAGTGTACCCCACCCTGACAGACACTGCACAGTGCACCCCACCCTAACAGACACTGCACAGTGCACCCCACACTGGCAGACACTGCACCCCACCCTGGCAGACACTGCACCCCACCCTGGCAGACACTGCACAATGCACCCCACCCTGGGAAACACTACACAGTGCACCCACCCTGGCAGACACTGAACCCCACCCTGGCAGACACTGCACAGTGCACCCCACCCTGGGAGACACTACACAGTGCACCCCACGCTGGCAGACACTGAACCCCACCCTGGCAGACACTGCACAGTAAACCCCACACTGGCAAACACTGCACAGTGCACACCGCCCTGGCAGACACTGCACCCCACCCTGGCAGACACTGCACAGTGCACCCCACGCTGGCAGACACTGCACCCCACCCTGGCAGACACTGCACAGTGCATTCCACCCTGGCAGACACTGCACAGTGCACCCCACCCTGGCAGACACTGCACCCCACCCTGGCAGACACTGCACCCCACCCTGGCAGACACTCCACCCCACCCTGGCAGACACTGCACAGTGCACCCCACCCTGGCAGACACTGCACAGTGCACCCCACCCTGCCAAACACTGCACAGTGCATCCCACCCTGGCAGACACTCCACAGTGCACCCCACCCTGGGAGACACTACACAGTGCACCCCACCCTGGCAGACACTGCACAGTGCACCCCACCCTGACAGACACTGCACAGTGCACCCCACGCTGGCAGACACTGCACCCCACCCTGGCAGACACTGCACAGTGTACTCCACCCTGGCAGACACTGCACAGTGCACCCCACGCTGGCAGACACTGCACCCCACCCTGACAGACACTGCACAGTGCACCCCACGCTGGCAGACACTGCACGGTGTACCCCACCCTGGCAGACACTGCACCCCACCCTGGAAGACACTGCACAGTGCACCCCACCCTGGCAGACACTGCACAGTGCACCCCACCCTGCCAAACACTGCACAGTGCATCCCACCCTGGCAGACACTGCACAGTGCACCCCACCCTGGGAGACACTACACAGTGCACCCCACCCTGGCAGACACTGCACATTGCACCCCACCCTGGCAGACACTGCACAGTGCACCCCACCCTGGGAGACACTACACATTGCACCCCACCCTGGCAGACACTGCACAGTGCACCCCACCCTGGCAGACACTGCAGCACAGTGCACACCACCTTGGCAGACACTGCACAGTGCACCCCACCCTGGGAGACACTACACAGTGCACCCCACCCTGGCAGACACTGCACAGTGCACACCCCACCCTGGCAGACACTGCAGCACAGTGCACCCCACCCTAGGAGACACTGCACAGTGCACCCCACGCTGGCAGACACACACTACACAGTGCACCCCACGCTGGCAGACACTGCACAGTGCACCCCACCCTGGCAAACACTGCACAGTGCACCCCACCCTGGCAGACACTGCACAGTGCACCCCACCCTGGGAGACACTACACAGTGCACCCCACCCTGGCAGAAACTGCACAGTGCACCCCACCCTGACAGACACTGCACAGTGCACCCCACCCTGGGAGACACTACACATTGCACCCCACCCTGGCAGACACTGCACAGTGCACCCCACCCTGGCAGACACTGCAGCACAGTAAACCCCACCCTGGCAGACACTGCACAGTGCACCCCACCCTGGGAGACACTACACAGTGCACCCCACCTTGGCAGACACTGCACAGTGCACACCCCACCCTGGCAGACACTGCAGCACAGTGCACCCCACCCTGGGAGACACTGCACAGTGCACCCTACGCTGGCAGACACACTACACAGTGCACCCCACGCTGGCAGACACTGCACAGTGCACCCCACCCTGGCAAACACTGCACAGTGCACCCAACCCTGGCAGACACTGCACAGTGCACCCCACCCTGGGAGACACTACACAGTGCACCCCACCCTGGCAGACACTGCACAGTGCATCCCACCCTGGCAGACACTGCACAGGGCACCCCACCCTGGGAGACACTACACAGTGCACCCCACCCTGGCAGACACTGCACCCCACGCTGGCAGACACTGCACCCCACGCTGGAAGACACTGCACCCCACGCTGGCAGACACTGAACCCCACCCTGACAGACACTGCACCCCACGCTGGCAGACACTGCACAGTGCACCCCACCCTGTCAGCCACTGCACAGTGCACCCCACGCTGGCAGACACTGCACCCCACCCTGGCAGACACTGAACCCCACCCTGGCAGACACTGCACCCCACCCTGGCAGACACTGCACAGTGCACCCCACCCTGGGAGACACTACACAGTGCACCCCACGCTGGCAGACACTGAACTCCACCCTGCCAGACACTGCATAGTGCACCCCACCCTGGCAAACACTGCACAGTGCACCCCACGCTGGCAGACACTGCACCCCACCCTGGCAGACACTGCACAGTGCACCCCACCCTGGCAGACACTGCACAGTGCACTCCACCCTGGCAGACACTGCACAGTGCACCCCACCCTGGCAGACACTGCACAGTGCACCCCACCCTGGCAGACACTGCACAGTGCACCCCACCCTGAGAGACACTACACATTGCATCTCACCCTGGCAGACACTGCACAGTGCACCCCACCCTGGCAGACACTGCACCCCACGCTGGCAGACACTGCACCGCACGCTGGCAGACACTGCACCTAACGCTGGCAGACACTGAACCCCACCCTGACAGACACTGCACCCCACGCTGGCAGACACTGCACAGTGCGCCCCACCTTGACAGCCACTGCACAGTGCACCCCACGCTGGAAGACACTGCACCCCACCCTGGCAGACACTGAACCCCACCCTAGCAGACACTGCACCCCACCCTGGCAGACACTGCACAGTGCACCCCACCCTGGGAGACACTACACAGTGCACCCCACGCTGGCAGACACTGCACTCCACCCTGGCAGACACTGAACCCCACCCTGGCAAACACTGCACAGTGCACTCCACGCTGGCAGACACTGAACCCCACCCTGGCAGACACTGCACAGTGCACCCCACCCTGGCAGACACTGCACAGTGCACCCCACGCTGGCAGACACTGCACCCCACCCTGGCAGACACTGCACAGTGCACCTCACGCTGGCAGACACTGCACCCCACCCTGGCAGACACTGCACAGTGCACCCCACCCTGGCAAACACTGCACAGTGCACCCCACCCTGGTAGACACTGCACCCCACCCTGGCAGACACTGCACAGTGCACCCCACCCTGGCAGACACTGCACAGTGTACACCCCACCCTGGCAGACACTGCAGCACAGTGCACCCCACCCTGGGAGACACTGCACAGTGCACCCCACCCTGGCAGACACTGCACAGTGCACCCCACCCTGGCAAACACTGCACAGTGCACCCCACCCTGGTAGACACTGCACCCCACCCTGGCAGACACTGCACAGTGCACCCCACCCTGGCAGACACTGCACAGTGTACACCCCACCCTGGCAGACACTGCAGCACAGTGCACCCCACCCTGGGAGACACTGCACAGTGCACCCAACGCTGGCAGACACACACTACACAGTGCACCCCACGCTGGCAGACACTGCACAGTGAAACCCACCCTGGCAAACACTGCACAGTACACCCCACCCTGACAGATACTGCACAGTGCACCCCACCCTGGGAGACACTACACAGTGCACCCCACCCTGGCAGACACTGCACCCCACTCTGGCAGACACTGCACCTCAAGCTGGCAGACACTGCACCCCACGCTGGCAGACACTGAACCCCACCCTGACAGACACTGAACCCCACGCTGGCACACTGCACAGTGCACCCCACCCTGACAGACACTGCACAGTGCACCCCACGCTGCTGGCAGACACTGCACCCCACCCTGGCAGACACTGAACCCCACCCTGGCAGACACTGCACCCCACCCTGGCAGACACTGCACCCCACCCTGGCAGACACTGCACAGTGCACTCCACCCTGACAGACACTGCACAGTGCACCCCACGCTGGCAGACACTGCACCCCACCCTGGCAGGCACTGCACCCCACCCTGGCAGACACTGCACAGTGCACCCCACCCTGGGAAACACTACACAGTGCACCCACCCTGGCAGACACTGAACCCCACCCTGGAAGACACTGCACAGTGCACCCCACCCTGGGAGACACTACACAGTGCACCCCACGCTGGCAGACACTGAACCCCACCCTGGCAGACACTGCACAGTGCACCCCACCCTGGTAAACACTGCACAGTGCACCCCGCCCTGGCAGACACTGCACCCCACCCTGGCAGACACTGCACCCCACCCTGGCAGACACTCCACCCCACCCTGGCAGACACTGCACAGTGCACCCCACCCTGGCAGACACTGCACAGTGCACCCCACCCTGCCAAACACTGCACAGTGCATCCCACCCTGGCAGACACTCCACAGTGCACCCCACCCTGGGAGACACTACACAGTGCACCCCACCCTGGCAGACACTGCACAGTGCATCCCACCCTGGCAGATACTGCACAGTGCACCCCACCCTGCCAAACACTGCACAGTGCACCCCACGCTGGCAGACACTGCACAGTGTACCCCACCCTGGCAGACACTGCACAGTGCACCCCACGCTGGCAGACACTGCACCCCACCCTGGCAGACACTGAACAGTGCACCCCACCCTGACAGACACTGCACAGTGCACCCCACGCTGGCAGACACTGCACAGTGCAACCCACGCTGGCAGACACTGCACCCCACCCTGGCAGACACTGCACAGTGCACCCCACCCTGGCAAACACTGCACAGTGCACCCCACGCCGGTAGACACTGCACCCCACCCTGACAGACACTGCACAGTGCACCCCACGCTGCCAGACACTGCACCCCAACCTGGCAGACACTGCACAGTGCACCCCACGCTGGCAGACACTGAACCCCACCCTGGCAGACACTGCACAGTGCACCCCACCCTGGCAAACACTGCACAGTGCATCCCATCCTGGCAGACACTGCACAGTGCACCCCACCCTGGGAGACACTACACAGTGCACCCCACGCTGGCAGACACTGAACCCCACCCTGGCAGACACTGCACAGTGCACCCCACCCTGGCAAACACCGCACAGTGCACCCCACCCTGGCAGACACTGCACCCCACCCTGGCAGACACTGCACAGTGCACCCCACCCTGGCAGACACTGCACAGTGCACCCCACGCTGGCAGACACTGCACCCCACCCTGGCAGACACTGCACAGTGCACCCCACCCTGGCAGACACTGCACAGTGCACCCCACATTGGCAGACACTGCACAGTGCACCCCACGCTGGCAGACACTGCACCCCACCCTGGCAGACACTGCACAGTGCAATCCACCCTGGCAGACACTGCACAGTGCACCCCACGCTGGCAGACACTGCACCCCACCCTGGCAGACACTGCACAGTGCACCCCACCCTGGCAAACACTGCACAGTGCACCCCACCCTGGCAGACACTGCACCCCACCCTGGCAGACACTACACATTGCACCCCACCCTGGCAGATACTGCACAGTGCACCCCACCCTGGCAGACACCGCACCCCACGCTGGCAGACACTGCACCTCACGCTGGCAGACACTGCACCCCACTCTGGCAGACACTGAACCCCACCCTGACAGACACTGAACCCCACGCTGGCACACTGCACAGTGCACCCCACCCTGACAGACACTACACAGTGCACCCCACGCTGGCAGACACTGCACCCCACCCTGGCAGACACTGAACCCCACCCTGGCAGACACTGCACCCCACCCTGGCAGACACTGCACAGTGTACCCCACCCTGACAGACACTGCACAGTGCACCCCACCCTAACAGACACTGCACAGTGCACCCCACGCTGGCAGACACTGCACCCCACCCTGGCAGACACTGCACCCCACCCTGGCAGACACTGCACAGTGCACCCCACCCTGGGAAACACTACACAGTGCACCCACCCTGGCAGACACTGAACCCCACCCTGGCAGACACTGCACAGTGCACCCCACCCTGGGAGACACTACACAGTGCACCCCACGCTGGCAGACACTGAACCCCACCCTGGCAGACACTGCACAGTAAACCCCACACTGGCAAACACTGCACAGTGCACACCGCCCTGGCAGACACTGCACCCCACCCTGGCAGACACTGCACAGTGCACCCCACGCTGGCAGACACTGCACCCCACCCTGGCAGACACTGCACAGTGCATTCCACCCTGGCAGACACTGCACAGTGCACCCCACCCTGGCAGACACTGCACCCCACCCTGGCAGACACTGCACCCCACCCTGGCAGACACTCCACCCCACCCTGGCAGACACTGCACAGTGCACCCCACCCTGGCAGACACTGCACAGTGCACCCCACCCTGCCAAACACTGCACAGTGCATCCCACCCTGGCAGACACTCCACAGTGCACCCCACCCTGGGAGACACTACACAGTGCACCCCACCCTGGCAGACACTGCACAGTGCACCCCACCCTGACAGACACTGCACAGTGCACCCCACGCTGGCAGACACTGCACCCCACCCTGGCAGACACTGCACAGTGTACTCCACCCTGGCAGACACTGCACAGTGCACCCCACGCTGGCAGACACTGCACCCCACCCTGACAGACACTGCACAGTACACCCCACGCTGGCAGACACTGCACGGTGTACCCCACCCTGGCAGACACTGCACCCCACCCTGGCAGACACTGCACAGTGCACCCCACCCTGACAGACACTGCACAGTGCACCCCACCCTGCCAAACACTGCACAGTGCATCCCACCCTGGCAGACACTGCACAGTGCACCCCACCCTGGGAGACACTACACAGTGCACCCCACCCTGGCAGACACTGCACATTGCACCCCACCCTGGCAGACACTGCACAGTGCACCCCACCCTGGGAGACACTACACATTGCACCCCACCCTGGCAGACACTGCACAGTTCACCCCACCCTGGCAGACACTGCAGCACAGTGCACACCACCTTGGCAGACACTGCACAGTGCACCCCACCTTGGGAGACACTACACAGTGCACCCCACCCTGGCAGACACTGCACAGTGCACACCCCACCCTGGCAGACACTGCAGCACAGTGCACCCCACCCTAGGAGACACTGCACAGTGCACCCCACGCTGGCAGACACACACTACACAGTGCACCCCACGCTGGCAGACACTGCACAGTGCACCCCACCCTGGCAAACACTGCACAGTGCACCCCACCCTGGCAGACACTGCACAGTGCACCCCACCCTGGGAGACACTACACAGTGCACCCCACCCTGGCAGAAACTGCACAGTGCACCCCACCCTGACAGACACTGCACAGTGCACCCCACCCTGGGAGACACTACACATTGCACCCCACCCTGGCAGACACTGCACAGTGCACCCCACCCTGGCAGACACTGCAGCACAGTAAACCCCACCCTGGCAGACACTGCACAGCGCACCCCACCCTGGGAGACACTACACAGTGCACCCCACCTTGGCAGACACTGCACAGTGCACACCCCACCCTGGCAGACACTGCAGCACAGTGCACCCCACCCTGGGAGACACTGCACAGTGCACCCTACGCTGGCAGACACACTACACAGTGCACCCCACGCTGGCAGACACTGCACAGTGCACCCCACCCTGGCAAACACTGCACAGTGCACCCAACCCTGGCAGACACTGCACAGTGCACCCCACCCTGGGAGACACTACACAGTGCACCCCACCCTGGCAGACACTGCACAGTGCATCCCACCCTGGCAGACACTGCACAGGGCACCCCACCCTGGGAGACACTACACAGTGCACCCCACCCTGGCAGACACTGCAACCCACGCTGGCAGACACTGCACCCCACGCTGGAAGACACTGCACCCCACGCTGGCAGACACTGAACCCCACCCTGACAGACACTGCACCCCACGCTGGCAGACACTGCACAGTGCACCCCACCCTGTCAGCCACTGCACAGTGCACCCCACGCTGGCAGACACTGCACCCCACCCTGGCAGACACTGAACCCCACCCTGGCAGACACTGCACCCCACCCTGGCAGACACTGCACAGTGCACCCCACCCTGGGAGACACTACACAGTGCACCCCACGCTGGCAGACACTGAACTCCACCCTGGCAGACACTGCATAGTGCACCCCACCCTGGCAAACACTGCACAGTGCACCCCACGCTGGCAGACACTGCACCCCACCCTGGCAGACACTGCACAGTGCACCCCACCCTGGCAGACACTGCACAGTGCACTCCACCCTGGCAGACACTGCACAGTGCACCCCACCCTGGCAGACACTGCACAGTGCACCCCACGCTGGCAGACACTGCACCCCACCCTGGCAGACACTGCAAAGTGCACCCCACCCTGGGAGACACTACACAGTGCACCCCACCCTGGCAGACACTGCACAGTGCACCCCACCCTGGCAGACACTGCACAGTGCACCCCACCCTGAGAGACACTACACATTGCATCTCACCCTGGCAGACACTGCACAGTGCACCCCACCCTGGCAGACACTGCACCCCACGCTGGCAGACACTGCACCGCACGCTGGCAGACACTGCACCTAACGCTGGCAGACACTGAACACAGTGCGCCCCACCTTGGCTGGCAGACACTGCACAACGCTGGCAGACACTGCACAGTGCGCCCCACCTTGACAGCCACTGCACAGTGCACCCCACGCTGGAAGACACTGCACCCCACCCTGGCAGACACTGAACCCCACCCTAGCAGACACTGCACCCCACCCTGGCAGACACTGCACAGTGCACCCCACCCTGGGAGACACTACACAGTGCACCCCACGCTGGCAGACACTGCACTCCACCCTGGCAGACACTGAACCCCACCCTGGCAAACACTGCACAGTGCACTCCACGCTGGCAGACACTGAACCCCACCCTGGCAGACACTGCACAGTGCACCCCACCCTGGCAGACACTGCACAGTGCACCCCACGCTGGCAGACACTGCACCCCACCCTGGCAGACACTGCACAGTGCACCCCACCCTGGCAGACACTGCACCCCACGCTGGCAGACACTGCACCTCACGCTGGCAGACACTGCACCCCACGCTGGCAGACACTGAACCCCACCCTGACAGACACTGAACCCCACGCTGGCACACTGCACAGTGCACCCCACCCTGACAGACACTACACAGTGCACCCCACGCTGGCAGACACTGCGCCCCACCCTGGCAGACACTGAACCCCACCCTGGCAGACACTGCACCCCACCCTGGCAGACACTGCACAGTGTACCCCACCCTGACAGACACTGCACAGTGCACCCCACCCTAACAGACACTGCACAGTGCACCCCACGCTGGCAGACACTGCACCCCACCCTGGCAGACACTGCACCCCACCCTGGCAGACACTGCACAGTGCACCCCACCCTGGGAAACACTACACAGTGCACCCACCCTGGCAGACACTGAACCCCACCCTGGCAGACACTGCACAGTGCACCCCACCCTGGGAGACACTACACAGTGCACCCCACGCTGGCAGACACTGAACCCCACCCTGGCAGACACTGCACAGTAAACCCCACACTGGCAAACACTGCACAGTGCACACCGCCCTGGCAGACACTGCACCCCACCCTGGCAGACACTGCACAGTGCACCCCACGCTGGCAGACACTGCACCCCACCCTGGCAGACACTGCACAGTGCATTCCACCCTGGCAGACACTGCACAGTGCAACCCACCCTGTCAGACACTGCACCCCACCCTGGCAGACACTGCACCCCACCCTGGCAGACACTCCACCCCACCCTGGCAGACACTGCACAGTGCACCCCACCCTGGCAGACACTGCACAGTGCACCCCACCCTGCCAAACACTGCACAGTGCATCCCACCCTGGCAGACACTCCACAGTGCACCCCACCCTGGGAGACACTACACAGTGCACCCCACCCTGGCAGACACTGCACAGTGCACCCCACCCTGACAGACACTGCACAGTGCACTCCACCCTGGCAGACACTGCACAGTGCACCCCACCCTGGCAGACACTGCACAGTGCACCCCACCCTGGCAGACACTGCACAGTGCACCCCACCCTGAGAGACACTACACATTGCATCTCACCCTGGCAGACACTGCACAGTGCACCCCACCCTGGCAGACACTGCACCCCACGCTGGCAGACACTGCACCGCACGCTGGCAGACACTGCACCTAACGCTGGCAGACACTGAACCCCACCCTGACAGACACTGCACCCCACGCTGGCAGACACTGCACAGTGCGCCCCACCTTGACAGCCACTGCACAGTGCACCCCACGCTGGAAGACACTGCACCCCACCCTGGCAGACACTGAACCCCACCCTAGCAGACACTGCACCCCACCCTGGCAGACACTGCACAGTGCACCCCACCCTGGGAGACACTACACAGTGCACCCCACGCTGGCAGACACTGCACTCCACCCTGGCAGACACTGAACCCCACCCTGGCAAACACTGCACAGTGCACTCCACGCTGGCAGACACTGAACCCCACCCTGGCAGACACTGCACAGTGCACCCCACCCTGGCAGACACTGCACAGTGCACCCCACGCTGGCAGACACTGCACCCCACCCTGGCAGACACTGCACAGTGCACCTCACGCTGGCAGACACTGCACCCCACCCTGGCAGACACTGCACAGTGCACCCCACCCTGGCAAACACTGCACAGTGCACCCCACCCTGGTAGACACTGCACCCCACCCTGGCAGACACTGCACAGTGCACCCCACCCTGGCAGACACTGCACAGTGTACACCCCACCCTGGCAGACACTGCAGCACAGTGCACCCCACCCTGGGAGACACTGCACAGTGCACCCCACCCTGGCAGACACTGCACAGTGCACCCCACCCTGGCAAACACTGCACAGTGCACCCCACCCTGGTAGACACTGCACCCCACCCTGGCAGACACTGCACAGTGCACCCCACCCTGGCAGACACTGCACAGTGTACACCCCACCCTGGCAGACACTGCAGCACAGTGCACCCCACCCTGGGAGACACTGCACAGTGCACCCAACGCTGGCAGACACACACTACACAGTGCACCCCACGCTGGCAGACACTGCACAGTGAAACCCACCCTGGCAAACACTGCACAGTACACCCCACCCTGACAGATACTGCACAGTGCACCCCACCCTGGGAGACACTACACAGTGCACCCCACCCTGGCAGACACTGCACCCCACTCTGGCAGACACTGCACCTCAAGCTGGCAGACACTGCACCCCACGCTGGCAGACACTGAACCCCACCCTGACAGACACTGAACCCCACGCTGGCACACTGCACAGTGCACCCCACCCTGACAGACACTGCACAGTGCACCCCACGCTGCTGGCAGACACTGCACCCCACCCTGGCAGACACTGAACCCCACCCTGGCAGACACTGCACCCCACCCTGGCAGACACTGCACCCCACCCTGGCAGACACTGCACAGTGCACTCCACCCTGACAGACACTGCACAGTGCACCCCACGCTGGCAGACACTGCACCCCACCCTGGCAGGCACTGCACCCCACCCTGGCAGACACTGCACAGTGCACCCCACCCTGGGAAACACTACACAGTGCACCCACCCTGGCAGACACTGAACCCCACCCTGGCAGACACTGCACAGTGCACCCCACCCTGGGAGACACTACACAGTGCACCCCACGCTGGCAGACACTGAACCCCACCCTGGCAGACACTGCACAGTGCACCCCACCCTGGTAAACACTGCACAGTGCACCCCGCCCTGGCAGACACTGCACCCCACCCTGGCAGACACTGCACCCCACCCTGGCAGACACTCCACCCCACCCTGGCAGACACTGCACAGTGCACCCCACCCTGGCAGACACTGCACAGTGCACCCCACCCTGCCAAACACTGCACAGTGCATCCCACCCTGGCAGACACTCCACAGTGCACCCCACCCTGGGAGACACTACACAGTGCACCCCACCCTGGCAGACACTGCACAGTGCATCCCACCCTGGCAGATACTGCACAGTGCACCCCACCCTGCCAAACACTGCACAGTGCACCCCACGCTGGCAGACACTGCACAGTGTACCCCACCCTGGCAGACACTGCACAGTGCACCCCACGCTGGCAGACACTGCACCCCACCCTGGCAGACACTGAACAGTGCACCCCACCCTGGCAGACACTGCACAGTGCACCCCACGCTGGCAGACACTGCACAGTGCAACCCACGCTGGCAGACACTGCACCCCACCCTGGCAGACACTGCACAGTGCACCCCACCCTGGCAAACACTGCACAGTGCACCCCACGCCGGTAGACACTGCACCCCACCCTGACAGACACTGCACAGTGCACCCCACGCTGCCAGACACTGCACCCCAACCTGGCAGACACTGCACAGTGCACCCCACGCTGGCAGACACTGAACCCCACCCTGGCAGACACTGCACAGTGCACCCCACCCTGGCAAACACTGCACAGTGCATCCCATCCTGGCAGACACTGCACAGTGCACCCCACCCTGGGAGACACTACACAGTGCACCCCACGCTGGCAGACACTGAACCCCACCCTGGCAGACACTGCACAGTGCACCCCACCCTGGCAAACACCGCACAGTGCACCCCACCCTGGCAGACACTGCACCCCACCCTGGCAGACACTGCACAGTGCACCCCACCCTGGCAGACACTGCACAGTGCACCCCACGCTGGCAGACACTGCACCCCACCCTGGCAGACACTGCACAGTGCACCCCACCCTGGCAGACACTGCACAGTGCACCCCACATTGGCAGACACTGCACAGTGCACCCCACGCTGGCAGACACTGCACCCCACCCTGGCAGACACTGCACAGTGCAATCCACCCTGGCAGACACTGCACAGTGCACCCCACGCTGGCAGACACTGCACCCCACCCTGGCAGACACTGCACAGTGCACCCCACCCTGGCAAACACTGCACAGTGCACCCCACCCTGGCAGACACTGCACCCCACCCTGGCAGACACTACACATTGCACCCCACCCTGGCAGATACTGCACAGTGCACCCCACCCTGGCAGACACCGCACCCCACGCTGGCAGACACTGCACCTCACGCTGGCAGACACTGCACCCCACTCTGGCAGACACTGAACCCCACCCTGACAGACACTGAACCCCACGCTGGCACACTGCACAGTGCACCCCACCCTGACAGACACTACACAGTGCACCCCACGCTGGCAGACACTGCACCCCACCCTGGCAGACACTGAACCCCACCCTGGCAGACACTGCACCCCACCCTGGCAGACACTGCACAGTGTACCCCACCCTGACAGACACTGCACAGTGCACCCCACCCTAACAGACACTGCACAGTGCACCCCACGCTGGCAGACACTGCACCCCACCCTGGCAGACACTGCACCCCACCCTGGCAGACACTGCACAGTGCACCCCACCCTGGGAAACACTACACAGTGCACCCACCCTGGCAGACACTGAACCCCACCCTGGCAGACACTGCACAGTGCACCCCACCCTGGGAGACACTACACAGTGCACCCCACGCTGGCAGACACTGAACCCCACCCTGGCAGACACTGCACAGTAAACCCCACACTGGCAAACACTGCACAGTGCACACCGCCCTGGCAGACACTGCACCCCACCCTGGCAGACACTGCACAGTGCACCCCACGCTGGCAGACACTGCACCCCACCCTGGCAGACACTGCACAGTGCATTCCACCCTGGCAGACACTGCACAGTGCACCCCACCCTGGCAGACACTGCACCCCACCCTGGCAGACACTGCACCCCACCCTGGCAGACACTCCACCCCACCCTGGCAGACACTGCACCCCACGCTGGCAGACACTGCACCGCACGCTGGCAGACACTGCACCTAACGCTGGCAGACACTGAACCCCACCCTGACAGACACTGCACCCCACGCTGGCAGACACTGCACAGTGCGCCCCACCTTGACAGCCACTGCACAGTGCACCCCACGCTGGAAGACACTGCACCCCACCCTGGCAGACACTGAACCCCACCCTAGCAGACACTGCACCCCACCCTGGCAGACACTGCACAGTGCACCCCACCCTGGGAGACACTACACAGTGCACCCCACGCTGGCAGACACTGCACTCCACCCTGGCAGACACTGAACCCCACCCTGGCAAACACTGCACAGTGCACTCCACGCTGGCAGACACTGAACCCCACCCTGGCAGACACTGCACAGTGCACCCCACCCTGGCAGACACTGCACAGTGCACCCCACGCTGGCAGACACTGCACCCCACCCTGGCAGACACTGCACAGTGCACCTCACGCTGGCAGACACTGCACCCCACCCTGGCAGACACTGCACAGTGCACCCCACCCTGGCAAACACTGCACAGTGCACCCCACCCTGGTAGACACTGCACCCCACCCTGGCAGACACTGCACAGTGCACCCCACCCTGGCAGACACTGCACAGTGTACACCCCACCCTGGCAGACACTGCAGCACAGTGCACCCCACCCTGGGAGACACTGCACAGTGCACCCCACCCTGGCAGACACTGCACAGTGCACCCCACCCTGGCAAACACTGCACAGTGCACCCCACCCTGGTAGACACTGCACCCCACCCTGGCAGACACTGCACAGTGCACCCCACCCTGGCAGACACTGCACAGTGTACACCCCACCCTGGCAGACACTGCAGCACAGTGCACCCCACCCTGGGAGACACTGCACAGTGCACCCAACGCTGGCAGACACACACTACACAGTGCACCCCACGCTGGCAGACACTGCACAGTGAAACCCACCCTGGCAAACACTGCACAGTACACCCCACCCTGACAGATACTGCACAGTGCACCCCACCCTGGGAGACACTACACAGTGCACCCCACCCTGGCAGACACTGCACCCCACTCTGGCAGACACTGCACCTCAAGCTGGCAGACACTGCACCCCACGCTGGCAGACACTGAACCCCACCCTGACAGACACTGAACCCCACGCTGGCACACTGCACAGTGCACCCCACCCTGACAGACACTGCACAGTGCACCCCACGCTGCTGGCAGACACTGCACCCCACCCTGGCAGACACTGAACCCCACCCTGGCAGACACTGCACCCCACCCTGGCAGACACTGCACCCCACCCTGGCAGACACTGCACAGTGCACTCCACCCTGACAGACACTGCACAGTGCACCCCACGCTGGCAGACACTGCACCCCACCCTGGCAGGCACTGCACCCCACCCTGGCAGACACTGCACAGTGCACCCCACCCTGGGAAACACTACACAGTGCACCCACCCTGGCAGACACTGAACCCCACCCTGGCAGACACTGCACAGTGCACCCCACCCTGGGAGACACTACACAGTGCACCCCACGCTGGCAGACACTGAACCCCACCCTGGCAGACACTGCACAGTGCACCCCACCCTGGTAAACACTGCACAGTGCACCCCGCCCTGGCAGACACTGCACCCCACCCTGGCAGACACTGCACCCCACCCTGGCAGACACTCCACCCCACCCTGGCAGACACTGCACAGTGCACCCCACCCTGGCAGACACTGCACAGTGCACCCCACCCTGCCAAACACTGCACAGTGCATCCCGCCCTGGCAGACACTCCACAGTGCACCCCACCCTGGGAGACACTACACAGTGCACCCCACCCTGGCAGACACTGCACAGTGCATCCCACCCTGGCAGATACTGCACAGTGCACCCCACCCTGCCAAACACTGCACAGTGCACCCCACGCTGGCAGACACTGCACAGTGTACCCCACCCTGGCAGACACTGCACAGTGCACCCCACGCTGGCAGACACTGCACCCCACCCTGGCAGACACTGAACAGTGCACCCCACCCTGGCAGACACTGCACAGTGCACCCCACGCTGGCAGACACTGCACAGTGCAACCCACGCTGGCAGACACTGCACCCCACCCTGGCAGACACTGCACAGTGCACCCCACCCTGGCAAACACTGCACAGTGCACCCCACGCCGGTAGACACTGCACCCCACCCTGACAGACACTGCAAGGTGCACCCCACGCTGCCAGACACTGCACCCCAACCTGGCAGACACTGTACAGTGCACCCCACGCTGGCAGACACTGAACCCCACCCTGGCAGACACTGCACAGTGCACCCCACCCTGGCAAACACTGCACAGTGCATCCCATCCTGGCAGACACTGCACAGTGCACCCCACCCTGGGAGACACTACACAGTGCACCCCACGCTGGCAGACACTGAACCCCACCCTGGCAGACACTGCACAGTGCACCCCACCCTGGCAAACACCGCACAGTGCACCCCACCCTGGCAGACACTGCACCCCACCCTGGCAGACACTGCACAGTGCACCCCACCCTGGCAGACACTGCACAGTGCACCCCACGCTGGCAGACACTGCACCCCACCCTGGCAGACACTGCACAGTGCACCCCACCCTGGCAGACACTGCACAGTGCACCCCACATTGGCAGACACTGCACAGTGCACCCCACGCTGGCAGACACTGCACCCCACCCTGGCAGACACTGCACAGTGCAATCCACCCTGGCAGACACTGCACAGTGCACCCCACGCTGGCAGACACTGCACCCCACCCTGGCAGACACTGCACAGTGCACCCCACCCTGGCAAACACTGCACAGTGCACCCCACCCTGGCAGACACTGCACCCCACCCTGGCAGACACTACACATTGCACCCCACCCTGGCAGATACTGCACAGTGCACCCCACCCTGGCAGACACCGCACCCCACGCTGGCAGACACTGCACCTCACGCTGGCAGACACTGCACCCCACTCTGGCAGACACTGAACCCCACCCTGACAGACACTGAACCCCACGCTGGCACACTGCACAGTGCACCCCACCCTGACAGACACTACACAGTGCACCCCACGCTGGCAGACACTGCACCCCACCCTGGCAGACACTGAACCCCACCCTGGCAGACACTGCACCCCACCCTGGCAGACACTGCACAGTGTACCCCACCCTGACAGACACTGCACAGTGCACCCCACCCTAACAGACACTGCACAGTGCACCCCACGCTGGCAGACACTGCACCCCACCCTGGCAGACACTGCACCCCACCCTGGCAGACACTGCACAGTGCACCCCACCCTGGGAAACACTACACAGTGCACCCACCCTGGCAGACACTGAACCCCACCCTGGCAGACACTGCACAGTGCACCCCACCCTGGGAGACACTACACAGTGCACCCCACGCTGGCAGACACTGAACCCCACCCTGGCAGACACTGCACAGTAAACCCCACACTGGCAAACACTGCACAGTGCACACCGCCCTGGCAGACACTGCACCCCACCCTGGCAGACACTGCACAGTGCACCCCACGCTGGCAGACACTGCACCCCACCCTGGCAGACACTGCACAGTGCATTCCACCCTGGCAGACACTGCACAGTGCACCCCACCCTGGCAGACACTGCACCCCACCCTGGCAGACACTGCACCCCACCCTGGCAGACACTCCACTCCACCCTGGCAGACACTGCACAGTGCACCCCACCCTGGCAGACACTGCACAGTGCACCCCACCCTGCCAAACACTGCACAGTGCATCCCACCCTGGCAGACACTCCACAGTGCACCCCACCCTGGGAGACACTACACAGTGCACCCCACCCTGGCAGACACTGCACAGTGCACCCCACCCTGACAGACACTGCACAGTGCACCCCACGCTGGCAGACACTGCACCCCACCCTGGCAGACACTGCACAGTGTACTCCACCCTGGCAGACACTGCACAGTGCACCCCACGCTGGCAGACACTGCACCCCACCCTGACAGACACTGCACAGTGCACCCCACGCTGGCAGACACTGCACGGTGTACCCCACCCTGGCAGACACTGCACCCCACCCTGGCAGACACTGCACAGTGCACCCCACGCTGGCAGACACTACACCCCACCCTGGCAGACACTGCACAGTGCACCCCACCCTGGCAGACACTGCACAGTGCACCCCACCCTGGCAAACACTGCACAGTGCATCCCATCCTGGCAGACACTGCACAGTGCACCCCACCCTGGGAGACACTACACAGTGCACCCCACGCTGGCAGACACTGAAACCCACCCTGGCAGACACTGCACAGTGCACCCCACCTTAACAAACACCGCACAGTGCACCCCACCCTGGCAGACACTGCACCCCACCCTGGCAGACACTGCACAGTGCACCCCACCCTGGCAGACACTGCACAGTGCACCCCACGCTGGCAGACACTGCACCCCACCCTGGCAGACACTGCACAGTGCACCCCACCCTGGCAGACACTGCACAGTGCACCCCACATTGGCAGACACTGCACAGTGCACCCCACGCTGGCAGACACTGCACCCCACCCTGGCAGACACTGCACAGTGCAATCCACCCTGGCAGACACTGCACAGTGCACCCCACGCTGGCAGACACTGCACCCCACCCTGGCAGACACTGCACAGTGCACCCCACCCTGGCAAACACTGCACAGTGCACCCCACCCTGGCAGACACTGCACCCCACCCTGGCAGACACTACACATTGCACCCCACCCTGGCAGATACTGCACAGTGCACCCCACCCTGGCAGACACTGCACCCCACGCTGGCAGACACTGCACCTCACGCTGGCAGACACTGCACCCCACGCTGGCAGACACTGAACCCCACCCTGACAGACACTGAACCCCACGCTGGCACACTGCACAGTGCACCCCACCCTGACAGACACTACACAGTGCACCCCACGCTGGCAGACACTGCACCCCACCCTGGCAGACACTGAACCCCACCCTGGCAGACACTGCACCCCACCCTGGCAGACACTGCACAGTGTACCCCACCCTGACAGACACTGCATAGTGCACCCCACCCTAACAGACACTGCACAGTGCACCCCACACTGGCAGACACTGCACCCCACCCTGGCAGACACTGCACCCCACCCTGGCAGACACTGCACAATGCACCCCACCCTGGGAAACACTACACAGTGCACCCACCCTGGCAGACACTGAACCCCACCCTGGCAGACACTGCACAGTGCACCCCACCCTGGGAGACACTACACAGTGCACCCCACGCTGGCAGACACTGAACCCCACCCTGGCAGACACTGCACAGTAAACCCCACACTGGCAAACACTGCACAGTGCACACCGCCCTGGCAGACACTGCACCCCACCCTGGCAGACACTGCACAGTGCACCCCACGCTGGCAGACACTGCACCCCACCCTGGCAGACACTGCACAGTGCATTCCACCCTGGCAGACACTGCACAGTGCACCCCACCCTGGCAGACACTGCACCCCACCCTGGCAGACACTGCACCCCACCCTGGCAGACACTCCACCCCACCCTGGCAGACACTGCACAGTGCACCCCACCCTGGCAGACACTGCACAGTGCACCCCACCCTGCCAAACACTGCACAGTGCATCCCACCCTGGCAGACACTCCACAGTGCACCCCACCCTGGGAGACACTACACAGTGCACCCCACCCTGGCAGACACTGCACAGTGCACCCCACCCTGACAGACACTGCACAGTGCACCCCACGCTGGCAGACACTGCACCCCACCCTGGCAGACACTGCACAGTGTACTCCACCCTGGCAGACACTGCACAGTGCACCCCACGCTGGCAGACACTGCACCCCACCCTGACAGACACTGCACAGTGCACCCCACGCTGGCAGACACTGCACGGTGTACCCCACCCTGGCAGACACTGCACCCCACCCTGGCAGACACTGCACAGTGCACCCCACCCTGGCAGACACTGCACAGTGCACCCCACCCTGCCAAACACTGCACAGTGCATCCCACCCTGGCAGACACTGCACAGTGCACCCCACCCTGGGAGACACTACACAGTGCACCCCACCCTGGCAGACACTGCACATTGCACCCCACCCTGGCAGACACTGCACAGTGCACCCCACCCTGGGAGACACTACACATTGCACCCCACCCTGGCAGACACTGCACAGTGCACCCCACCCTGGCAGACACTGCAGCACAGTGCACACCACCTTGGCAGACACTGCACAGTGCACCCCACCCTGGGAGACACTACACAGTGCACCCCACCCTGGCAGACACTGCACAGTGCACACCCCACCCTGGCAGACACTGCAGCACAGTGCACCCCACCCTAGGAGACACTGCACAGTGCACCCCACGCTGGCAGACACACACTACACAGTGCACCCCACGCTGGCAGACACTGCACAGTGCACCCCACCCTGGCAAACACTGCACAGTGCACCCCACCCTGGCAGACACTGCACAGTGCACCCCACCCTGGGAGACACTACACAGTGCACCCCACCCTGGCAGAAACTGCACAGTGCACCCCACCCTGACAGACACTGCACAGTGCACCCCACCCTGGGAGACACTACACATTGCACCCCACCCTGGCAGACACTGCACAGTGCACCCCACCCTGGCAGACACTGCAGCACAGTAAACCCCACCCTGGCAGACACTGCACAGTGCACCCCACCCTGGGAGACACTACACAGTGCACCCCACCTTGGCAGACACTGCACAGTGCACACCCCACCCTGGCAGACACTGCAGCACAGTGCACCCCACCCTGGGAGACACTGCACAGTGCACCCTACGCTGGCAGACACACTACACAGTGCACCCCACGCTGGCAGACACTGCACAGTGCACCCCACCCTGGCAAACACTGCACAGTGCACCCAACCCTGGCAGACACTGCACAGTGCACCCCACCCTGGGAGACACTACACAGTGCACCCCACCCTGGCAGACACTGCACAGTGCATCCCACCCTGGCAGACACTGCACAGGGCACCCCACCCTGGGAGACACTACACAGTGCACCCCACCCTGGCAGACACTGCACCCCACGCTGGCAGACACTGCACCCCACGCTGGAAGACACTGCACCCCACGCTGGCAGACACTGAACCCCACCCTGACAGACACTGCACCCCACGCTGGCAGACACTGCACAGTGCACCCCACCCTGTCAGCCACTGCACAGTGCACCCCACGCTGGCAGACACTGCACCCCACCCTGGCAGACACTGAACCCCACCCTGGCAGACACTGCACCCCACCCTGGCAGACACTGCACAGTGCACCCCACCCTGGGAGACACTACACAGTGCACCCCACGCTGGCAGACACTGAACTCCACCCTGCCAGACACTGCATAGTGCACCCCACCCTGGCAAACACTGCACAGTGCACCCCACGCTGGCAGACACTGCACCCCACCCTGGCAGACACTGCACAGTGCACCCCACCCTGGCAGACACTGCACAGTGCACTCCACCCTGGCAGACACTGCACAGTGCACCCCACCCTGGCAGACACTGCACAGTGCACCCCACCCTGGCAGACACTGCACAGTGCACCCCACCCTGAGAGACACTACACATTGCATCTCACCCTGGCAGACACTGCACAGTGCACCCCACCCTGGCAGACACTGCACCCCACGCTGGCAGACACTGCACCGCACGCTGGCAGACACTGCACCTAACGCTGGCAGACACTGAACCCCACCCTGACAGACACTGCACCCCACGCTGGCAGACACTGCACAGTGCGCCCCACCTTGACAGCCACTGCACAGTGCACCCCACGCTGGAAGACACTGCACCCCACCCTGGCAGACACTGAACCCCACCCTAGCAGACACTGCACCCCACCCTGGCAGACACTGCACAGTGCACCCCACCCTGGGAGACACTACACAGTGCACCCCACGCTGGCAGACACTGCACTCCACCCTGGCAGACACTGAACCCCACCCTGGCAAACACTGCACAGTGCACTCCACGCTGGCAGACACTGAACCCCACCCTGGCAGACACTGCACAGTGCACCCCACCCTGGCAGACACTGCACAGTGCACCCCACGCTGGCAGACACTGCACCCCACCCTGGCAGACACTGCACAGTGCACCTCACGCTGGCAGACACTGCACCCCACCCTGGCAGACACTGCACAGTGCACCCCACCCTGGCAAACACTGCACAGTGCACCCCACCCTGGTAGACACTGCACCCCACCCTGGCAGACACTGCACAGTGCACCCCACCCTGGCAGACACTGCACAGTGTACACCCCACCCTGGCAGACACTGCAGCACAGTGCACCCCACCCTGGGAGACACTGCACAGTGCACCCCACCCTGGCAGACACTGCACAGTGCACCCCACCCTGGCAAACACTGCACAGTGCACCCCACCCTGGTAGACACTGCACCCCACCCTGGCAGACACTGCACAGTGCACCCCACCCTGGCAGACACTGCACAGTGTACACCCCACCCTGGCAGACACTGCAGCACAGTGCACCCCACCCTGGGAGACACTGCACAGTGCACCCAACGCTGGCAGACACACACTACACAGTGCACCCCACGCTGGCAGACACTGCACAGTGAAACCCACCCTGGCAAACACTGCACAGTACACCCCACCCTGACAGATACTGCACAGTGCACCCCACCCTGGGAGACACTACACAGTGCACCCCACCCTGGCAGACACTGCACCCCACTCTGGCAGACACTGCACCTCAAGCTGGCAGACACTGCACCCCACGCTGGCAGACACTGAACCCCACCCTGACAGACACTGAACCCCACGCTGGCACACTGCACAGTGCACCCCACCCTGACAGACACTGCACAGTGCACCCCACGCTGCTGGCAGACACTGCACCCCACCCTGGCAGACACTGAACCCCACCCTGGCAGACACTGCACCCCACCCTGGCAGACACTGCACCCCACCCTGGCAGACACTGCACAGTGCACTCCACCCTGACAGACACTGCACAGTGCACCCCACGCTGGCAGACACTGCACCCCTCCCTGGCAGGCACTGCACCCCACCCTGGCAGACACTGCACAGTGCACCCCACCCTGGGAAACACTACACAGTGCACCCACCCTGGCAGACACTGAACCCCACCCTGGAAGACACTGCACAGTGCACCCCACCCTGGGAGACACTACACAGTGCACCCCACGCTGGCAGACACTGAACCCCACCCTGGCAGACACTGCACAGTGCACCCCACCCTGGTAAACACTGCACAGTGCACCCCGCCCTGGCAGACACTGCACCCCACCCTGGCAGACACTGCACCCCACCCTGGCAGACACTCCACCCCACCCTGGCAGACACTGCACAGTGCACCCCACCCTGGCAGACACTGCACAGTGCACCCCACCCTGCCAAACACTGCACAGTGCATCCCACCCTGGCAGACACTCCACAGTGCACCCCACCCTGGGAGACACTACACAGTGCACCCCACCCTGGCAGACACTGCACAGTGCATCCCACCCTGGCAGATACTGCACAGTGCACCCCACCCTGCCAAACACTGCACAGTGCACCCCACGCTGGCAGACACTGCACAGTGTACCCCACCCTGGCAGACACTGCACAGTGCACCCCACGCTGGCAGACACTGCACCCCACCCTGGCAGACACTGAACAGTGCACCCCACCCTGGCAGACACTGCACAGTGCACCCCACGCTGGCAGACACTGCACAGTGCAACCCACGCTGGCAGACACTGCACCCCACCCTGGCAGACACTGCACAGTGCACCCCACCCTGGCAAACACTGCACAGTGCACCCCACGCCGGTAGACACTGCACCCCACCCTGACAGACACTGCACAGTGCACCCCACGCTGCCAGACACTGCACCCCAACCTGGCAGACACTGCACAGTGCACCCCACGCTGGCAGACACTGAACCCCACCCTGGCAGACACTGCACAGTGCACCCCACCCTGGCAAACACTGCACAGTGCATCCCATCCTGGCAGACACTGCACAGTGCACCCCACCCTGGGAGACACTACACAGTGCACCCCACGCTGGCAGACACTGAACCCCACCCTGGCAGACACTGCACAGTGCACCCCACCCTGGCAAACACCGCACAGTGCACCCCACCCTGGCAGACACTGCACCCCACCCTGGCAGACACTGCACAGTGCACCCCACCCTGGCAGACACTGCACAGTGCACCCCACGCTGGCAGACACTGCACCCCACCCTGGCAGACACTGCACAGTGCACCCCACCCTGGCAGACACTGCACAGTGCACCCCACATTGGCAGACACTGCACAGTGCACCCCACGCTGGCAGACACTGCACCCCACCCTGGCAGACACTGCACAGTGCAATCCACCCTGGCAGACACTGCACAGTGCACCCCACGCTGGCAGACACTGCACCCCACCCTGGCAGACACTGCACAGTGCACCCCACCCTGGCAAACACTGCACAGTGCACCCCACCCTGGCAGACACTGCACCCCACCCTGGCAGACACTACACATTGCACCCCACCCTGGCAGATACTGCACAGTGCACCCCACCCTGGCAGACACCGCACCCCACGCTGGCAGAAACTGCACCTCACGCTGGCAGACACTGCACCCCACTCTGGCAGACACTGAACCCCACCCTGACAGACACTGAACCCCACGCTGGCACACTGCACAGTGCACCCCACCCTGACAGACACTACACAGTGCACCCCACGCTGGCAGACACTGCACCCCACCCTGGCAGACACTGAACCCCACCCTGGCAGACACTGCACCCCACCCTGGCAGACACTGCACAGTGTACCCCACCCTGACAGACACTGCACAGTGCACCCCACCCTAACAGACACTGCACAGTGCACCCCACGCTGGCAGACACTGCACCCCACCCTGGCAGACACTGCACCCCACCCTGGCAGACACTGCACAGTGCACCCCACCCTGGGAAACACTACACAGTGCACCCACCCTGGCAGACACTGAACCCCACCCTGGCAGACACTGCACAGTGCACCCCACCCTGGGAGACACTACACAGTGCACCCCACGCTGGCAGACACTGAACCCCACCCTGGCAGACACTGCACAGTAAACCCCACACTGGCAAACACTGCACAGTGCACACCGCCCTGGCAGACACTGCACCCCACCCTGGCAGACACTGCACAGTGCACCCCACGCTGGCAGACACTGCACCCCACCCTGGCAGACACTGCACAGTGCATTCCACCCTGGCAGACACTGCACAGTGCACCCCACCCTGGCAGACACTGCACCCCACCCTGGCAGACACTGCACCCCACCCTGGCAGACACTCCACCCCACCCTGGCAGACACTGCACAGTGCACCCCACCCTGGCAGACACTGCACAGTGCACCCCACCCTGCCAAACACTGCACAGTGCATCCCACCCTGGCAGACACTCCACAGTGCACCCCACCCTGGGAGACACTACACAGTGCACCCCACCCTGGCAGACACTGCACAGTGCACCCCACCCTGACAGACACTGCACAGTGCACCCCACGCTGGCAGACACTGCACCCCACCCTGGCAGACACTGCACAGTGTACTCCACCCTGGCAGACACTGCACAGTGCACCCCACGCTGGCAGACACTGCACCCCACCCTGACAGACACTGCACAGTACACCCCACGCTGGCAGACACTGCACGGTGTACCCCACCCTGGCAGACACTGCACCCCACCCTGGCAGACACTGCACAGTGCACCCCACCCTGACAGACACTGCACAGTGCACCCCACCCTGCCAAACACTGCACAGTGCATCCCACCCTGGCAGACACTGCACAGTGCACCCCACCCTGGGAGACACTACACAGTGCACCCCACCCTGGCAGACACTGCACATTGCACCCCACCCTGGCAGACACTGCACAGTGCACCCCACCCTGGGAGACACTACACATTGCACCCCACCCTGGCAGACACTGCACAGTTCACCCCACCCTGGCAGACACTGCAGCACAGTGCACACCACCTTGGCAGACACTGCACAGTGCACCCCACCTTGGGAGACACTACACAGTGCACCCCACCCTGGCAGACACTGCACAGTGCACACCCCACCCTGGCAGACACTGCAGCACAGTGCACCCCACCCTAGGAGACACTGCACAGTGCACCCCACGCTGGCAGACACACACTACACAGTGCACCCCACGCTGGCAGACACTGCACAGTGCACCCCACCCTGGCAAACACTGCACAGTGCACCCCACCCTGGCAGACACTGCACAGTGCACCCCACCCTGGGAGACACTACACAGTGCACCCCACCCTGGCAGAAACTGCACAGTGCACCCCACCCTGACAGACACTGCACAGTGCACCCCACCCTGGGAGACACTACACATTGCACCCCACCCTGGCAGACACTGCACAGTGCACCCCACCCTGGCAGACACTGCAGCACAGTAAACCCCACCCTGGCAGACACTGCACAGCGCACCCCACCCTGGGAGACACTACACAGTGCACCCCACCTTGGCAGACACTGCACAGTGCACACCCCACCCTGGCAGACACTGCAGCACAGTGCACCCCACCCTGGGAGACACTGCACAGTGCACCCTACGCTGGCAGACACACTACACAGTGCACCCCACGCTGGCAGACACTGCACAGTGCACCCCACCCTGGCAAACACTGCACAGTGCACCCAACCCTGGCAGACACTGCACAGTGCACCCCACCCTGGGAGACACTACACAGTGCACCCCACCCTGGCAGACACTGCACAGTGCATCCCACCCTGGCAGACACTGCACAGGGCACCCCACCCTGGGAGACACTACACAGTGCACCCCACCCTGGCAGACACTGCACCCCACGCTGGCAGACACTGCACCCCACGCTGGAAGACACTGCACCCCACGCTGGCAGACACTGAACCCCACCCTGACAGACACTGCACCCCACGCTGGCAGACACTGCACAGTGCACCCCACCCTGTCAGCCACTGCACAGTGCACCCCACGCTGGCAGACACTGCACCCCACCCTGGCAGACACTGAACCCCACCCTGGCAGACACTGCACCCCACCCTGGCAGACACTGCACAGTGCACCCCACCCTGGGAGACACTACACAGTGCACCCCACGCTGGCAGACACTGAACTCCACCCTGGCAGACACTGCATAGTGCACCCCACCCTGGCAAACACTGCACAGTGCACCCCACGCTGGCAGACACTGCACCCCACCCTGGCAGACACTGCACAGTGCACCCCACCCTGGCAGACACTGCACAGTGCACTCCACCCTGGCAGACACTGCACAGTGCACCCCACCCTGGCAGACACTGCACAGTGCACCCCACGCTGGCAGACACTGCACCCCACCCTGGCAGACACTGCAAAGTGCACCCCACCCTGGGAGACACTACACAGTGCACCCCACCCTGGCAGACACTGCACAGTGCACCCCACCCTGGCAGACACTGCACAGTGCACCCCACCCTGAGAGACACTACACATTGCATCTCACCCTGGCAGACACTGCACAGTGCACCCCACCCTGGCAGACACTGCACCCCACGCTGGCAGACACTGCACCGCACGCTGGCAGACACTGCACCTAACGCTGGCAGACACTGAACACAGTGCGCCCCACCTTGGCTGGCAGACACTGCACAACGCTGGCAGACACTGCACAGTGCGCCCCACCTTGACAGCCACTGCACAGTGCACCCCACGCTGGAAGACACTGCACCCCACCCTGGCAGACACTGAACCCCACCCTAGCAGACACTGCACCCCACCCTGGCAGACACTGCACAGTGCACCCCACCCTGGGAGACACTACACAGTGCACCCCACGCTGGCAGACACTGCACTCCACCCTGGCAGACACTGAACCCCACCCTGGCAAACACTGCACAGTGCACTCCACGCTGGCAGACACTGAACCCCACCCTGGCAGACACTGCACAGTGCACCCCACCCTGGCAGACACTGCACAGTGCACCCCACGCTGGCAGACACTGCACCCCACCCTGGCAGACACTGCACAGTGCACCCCACCCTGGCAGACACTGCACCCCACGCTGGCAGACACTGCACCTCACGCTGGCAGACACTGCACCCCACGCTGGCAGACACTGAACCCCACCCTGACAGACACTGAACCCCACGCTGGCACACTGCACAGTGCACCCCACCCTGACAGACACTACACAGTGCACCCCACGCTGGCAGACACTGCGCCCCACCCTGGCAGACACTGAACCCCACCCTGGCAGACACTGCACCCCACCCTGGCAGACACTGCACAGTGTACCCCACCCTGACAGACACTGCACAGTGCACCCCACCCTAACAGACACTGCACAGTGCACCCCACGCTGGCAGACACTGCACCCCACCCTGGCAGACACTGCACCCCACCCTGGCAGACACTGCACAGTGCACCCCACCCTGGGAAACACTACACAGTGCACCCACCCTGGCAGACACTGAACCCCACCCTGGCAGACACTGCACAGTGCACCCCACCCTGGGAGACACTACACAGTGCACCCCACGCTGGCAGACACTGAACCCCACCCTGGCAGACACTGCACAGTAAACCCCACACTGGCAAACACTGCACAGTGCACACCGCCCTGGCAGACACTGCACCCCACCCTGGCAGACACTGCACAGTGCACCCCACGCTGGCAGACACTGCACCCCACCCTGGCAGACACTGCACAGTGCATTCCACCCTGGCAGACACTGCACAGTGCAACCCACCCTGTCAGACACTGCACCCCACCCTGGCAGACCCTGCACCCCACCCTGGCAGACACTCCACCCCACCCTGGCAGACACTGCACAGTGCAACCCACCCTGGCAGACACTGCACAGTGCACCCCACCCTGCCAAACACTGCACAGTGCATCCCACCCTGGCAGACACTCCACAGTGCACCCCACCCTGGGAGACACTACACAGTGCACCCCACCCTGGCAGACACTGCACAGTGCACCCCACCCTGACAGACTTTGCACAGTGCACCCCACGCTGGCAGACACTGCACCCCACCCTGGCAGACACTGCACAGTGTACTCCACCCTGGCAGACACTGCACAGTGCACCCCACGCTGGCAGACACTGCACCCCACCCTGACAGACACTGCACAGTGCACCCCACGCTGGCAGACACTGCACGGTGTACCCCACCCTGGCAGACACTGCACCCCACCCTGGCAGACACTGCACAGTGCACCCCACCCTGGCAGACACTGCACAGTGCACCCCACCCTGCCAAACACTGCACAGTGCATCCCACCCTGGCAGACACTGCACAGTGCACCCCACCCTGGGAGACACTACACAGTGCACCCCACCCTGGCAGACACTGCACATTGCACCCCACCCTGGCAGACACTGCACAGTGCACCCCACCCTGGGAGACACTACACATTGCACCCCACCCTGGCAGACACTGCACAGTGCACCCCACCCTGGCAGACACTGCAGCACAGTGCACACCACCTTGACAGACACTGCACAGTGCACCCCACCCTGGGAGACACTTCACAGTGCACCCCACCCTGGCAGACACTGCACAGTGCACACCCCACCCTGGCAGACACTGCAGCACAGTGCACCCCACCCTAGGAGACACTGCACAGTGCACCCCACGCTGGCAGACACACACTACACAGTGCACCCCACGCTGGCAGACACTGCACAGTGCACCCCACCCTGGCAAACACTGCACAGTGCACCCCACCCTGGCAGACACTGCACAGTGCACCCCAACCTGGGAGACACTACACAGTGCACCCCACCCTGGCAGAAACTGCACAGTGCACCCCACCCTGACAGACACTGCACAGTGCACCCCACCCTGGGAGACACTACACATTGCACCCCACCCTGGCAGACACTGCACAGTGCACCCCACCCTGGCAGACACTGCAGCACAGTAAACCCCACCCTGGCAGACACTGCACAGTGCACCCCACCCTGGGAGACACTACACAGTGCACCCCACCTTGGCAGACACTGCACAGTGCACACCCCACCCTGGCAGACACTGCAGCACAGTGCACCCCACCCTGGGAGACACTGCACAGTGCACCCTACGCTGGCAGACACACTACACAGTGCACCCCACGCTGGCAGACACTGCACAGTGCACCCCACCCTGGCAAACACTGCACAGTGCACCCAACCCTGGCAGACACTGCACAGTGCACCCCACCCTGGGAGACACTACACAGTGCACCCCACCCTGGCAGACACTGCACAGTGCATCCCACCCTGGCAGACACTGCACAGGGCACCCCACCCTGGGAGACACTACACAGTGCACCCCACCCTGGCAGACACTGCACCCCACGCTGGCAGACACTGCACCCCACGCTGGAAGACACTGCACCCCACGCTGGCAGACACTGAACCCCACCCTGACAGACACTGCACCCCACGCTGGCAGACACTGCACAGTGCACCCCACCCTGTCAGCCACTGCACAGTGCACCCCACGCTGGCAGACACTGCACCCCACCCTGGCAGACACTGAACCCCACCCTGGCAGACACTGCACCCCACCCTGGCAGACACTGCACAGTGCACCCCACCCTGGGAGACACTACACAGTGCACCCCACGCTGGCAGACACTGAACTCCACCCTGGCAGACACTGCATAGTGCACCCCACCCTGGCAAACACTGCACAGTGCACCCCACGCTGGCAGACACTGCACCCCACCCTGGCAGACACTGCACAGTGCACCCCACCCTGGCAAACACTGCACAGTGCACCCCACCCTGGTAGACACTGCACCCCACCCTGGCAGACACTGCACAGTGCACCCCACCCTGGCAGACACTGCACAGTGTACACCCCACCCTGGCAGACACTGCAGCACAGTGCACCCCACCCTGGGAGACACTGCACAGTGCACCCCACCCTGGCAGACACTGCACAGTGCACCCCACCCTGGCAAACACTGCACAGTGCACCCCACCCTGGTAGACACTGCACCCCACCCTGGCAGACACTGCACAGTGCACCCCACCCTGGCAGACACTGCACAGTGTACACCCCACCCTGGCAGACACTGCAGCACAGTGCACCCCACCCTGGGAGACACTGCACAGTGCACCCAACGCTGGCAGACACACACTACACAGTGCACCCCACGCTGGCAGACACTGCACAGTGAAACCCACCCTGGCAAACACTGCACAGTACACCCCACCCTGACAGATACTGCACAGTGCACCCCACCCTGGGAGACACTACACAGTGCACCCCACCCTGGCAGACACTGCACCCCACTCTGGCAGACACTGCACCTCAAGCTGGCAGACACTGCACCCCACGCTGGCAGACACTGAACCCCACCCTGACAGACACTGAACCCCACGCTGGCACACTGCACAGTGCACCCCACCCTGACAGACACTGCACAGTGCACCCCACGCTGCTGGCAGACACTGCACCCCACCCTGGCAGACACTGAACCCCACCCTGGCAGACACTGCACCCCACCCTGGCAGACACTGCACCCCACCCTGGCAGACACTGCACAGTGCACTCCACCCTGACAGACACTGCACAGTGCACCCCACGCTGGCAGACACTGCACCCCACCCTGGCAGGCACTGCACCCCACCCTGGCAGACACTGCACAGTGCACCCCACCCTGGGAAACACTACACAGTGCACCCACCCTGGCAGACACTGAACCCCACCCTGGCAGACACTGCACAGTGCACCCCACCCTGGGAGACACTACACAGTGCACCCCACGCTGGCAGACACTGAACCCCACCCTGGCAGACACTGCACAGTGCACCCCACCCTGGTAAACACTGCACAGTTCACCCCGCCCTGGCAGACACTGCACCCCACCCTGGCAGACACTGCACCCCACCCTGGCAGACACTCCACCCCACCCTGGCAGACACTGCACAGTGCACCCCACCCTGGCAGACACTGCACAGTGCACCCCACCCTGCCAAACACTGCACAGTGCATCCCACCCTGGCAGACACTCCACAGTGCACCCCACCCTGGGAGACACTACACAGTGCACCCCACCCTGGCAGACACTGCACAGTGCATCCCACCCTGGCAGATACTGCACAGTGCACCCCACCCTGCCAAACACTGCACAGTGCACCCCACGCTGGCAGACACTGCACAGTGTACCCCACCCTGGCAGACACTGCACAGTGCACCCCACGCTGGCAGACACTGCACCCCACCCTGGCAGACACTGAACAGTGCACCCCACCCTGGCAGACACTGCACAGTGCACCCCACGCTGGCAGACACTGCACAGTGCAACCCACGCTGGCAGACACTGCACCCCACCCTGGCAGACACTGCACAGTGCACCCCACCCTGGCAAACACTGCACAGTGCACCCCACGCCGGTAGACACTGCACCCCACCCTGACAGACACTGCACAGTGCACCCCACGCTGCCAAACACTGCACCCCAACCTGGCAGACACTGCACAGTGCACCCCACGCTGGCAGACACTGAACCCCACCCTGGCAGACACTGCACAGTGCACCCCACCCTGGCAAACACTGCACAGTGCATCCCATCCTGGCAGACACTGCACAGTGCACCCCACCCTGGGAGACACTACACAGTGCACCCCACGCTGGCAGACACTGAACCCCACCCTGGCAGACACTGCACAGTGCACCCCACCCTGGCAAACACCGCACAGTGCACCCCACCCTGGCAGACACTGCACCCCACCCTGGCAGACACTGCACAGTGCACCCCACCCTGGCAGACACTGCACAGTGCACCCCACGCTGGCAGACACTGCACCCCACCCTGGCAGACACTGCACAGTGCACCCCACCCTGGCAGACACTGCACAGTGCACCCCACATTGGCAGACACTGCACAGTGCACCCCACGCTGGCAGACACTGCACCCCACCCTGGCAGACACTGCACAGTGCAATCCACCCTGGCAGACACTGCACAGTGCACCCCACGCTGGCAGACACTGCACCCCACCCTGGCAGACACTGCACAGTGCACCCCACCCTGGCAAACACTGCACAGTGCACCCCACCCTGGCAGACACTGCACCCCACCCTGGCAGACACTACACATTGCACCCCACCCTGGCAGATACTGCACAGTGCACCCCACCCTGGCAGACACCGCACCCCACGCTGGCAGACACTGCACCTCACGCTGGCAGACACTGCACCCCACTCTGGCAGACACTGAACCCCACCCTGACAGACACTGAACCCCACGCTGGCACACTGCACAGTGCACCCCACCCTGACAGACACTACACAGTGCACCCCACGCTGGCAGACACTGCACCCCACCCTGGCAGACACTGAACCCCACCCTGGCAGACACTGCACCCCACCCTGGCAGACACTGCACAGTGTACCCCACCCTGACAGACACTGCACAGTGCACCCCACCCTAACAGACACTGCACAGTGCACCCCACGCTGGCAGACACTGCACCCCACCCTGGCAGACACTGCACCCCACCCTGGCAGACACTGCACAGTGCACCCCACCCTGGGAAACACTACACAGTGCACCCACCCTGGCAGACACTGAACCCCACCCTGGCAGACACTGCACAGTGCACCCCACCCTGGGAGACACTACACAGTGCACCCCACGCTGGCAGACACTGAACCCCACCCTGGCAGACACTGCACAGTAAACCCCACACTGGCAAACACTGCACAGTGCACACCGCCCTGGCAGACACTGCACCCCACCCTGGCAGACACTGCACAGTGCACCCCACGCTGGCAGACACTGCACCCCACCCTGGCAGACACTGCACAGTGCATTCCACCCTGGCAGACACTGCACAGTGCACCCCACCCTGGCAGACACTGCACCCCACCCTGGCAGACACTGCACCCCACCCTGGCAGACACTCCACCCCACCCTGGCAGACACTGCACAGTGCACCCCACCCTGGCAGACACTGCACAGTGCACCCCACCCTGCCAAACACTGCACAGTGCATCCCACCCTGGCAGACACTCCACAGTGCACCCCACCCTGGGAGACACTACACAGTGCACCCCACCCTGGCAGACACTGCACAGTGCACCCCACCCTGACAGACACTGCACAGTGCACCCCACGCTGGCAGACACTCCACCCCACCCTGGCAGACACTGCACAGTGTACTCCACCCTGGCAGACACTGCACAGTGCACCCCACGCTGGCAGACACTGCACCCCACCCTGACAGACACTGCACAGTGCACCCCACGCTGGCAGACACTGCACGGTGTACCCCACCCTGGCAGACACTGCACAGTGCACCCCACCCTGGCAGACACTGCACAGTGCACCCCACCCTGCCAAACACTGCACAGTGCATCCCACCCTGGCAGACACTGCACAGTGCACCCCACCCTGGGAGACACTACACAGTGCACCCCACCCTGGCAGACACTGCACATTGCACCCCACCCTGGCAGACACTGCACAGTGCACCCCACCCTGGGAGACACTACACATTGCACCCCACCCTGGCAGACACTGCACAGTTCACCCCACCCTGGCAGACACTGCAGCACAGTGCACACCACCTTGGCAGACACTGCACAGTGCACCCCACCTTGGGAGACACTACACAGTGCACCCCACCCTGGCAGACACTGCACAGTGCACACCCCACCCTGGCAGACACTGCAGCACAGTGCACCCCACCCTAGGAGACACTGCACAGTGCACCCCACGCTGGCAGACACACACTACACAGTGCACCCCACGCTGGCAGACACTGCACAGTGCACCCCACCCTGGCAAACACTGCACAGTGCACCCCACCCTGGCAGACACTGCACAGTGCACCCCACCCTGGGAGACACTACACAGTGCACCCCACCCTGGCAGAAACTGCACAGTGCACCCCACCCTGACAGACACTGCACAGTGCACCCCACCCTGGGAGACACTACACATTGCACCCCACCCTGGCAGACACTGCACAGTGCACCCCACCCTGGCAGACACTGCAGCACAGTAAACCCCACCCTGGCAGACACTGCACAGTGCACCCCACCCTGGGAGACACTACACAGTGCACCCCACCTTGGCAGACACTGCACAGTGCACACCCCACCCTGGCAGACACTGCAGCACAGTGCACCCCACCCTGGGAGACACTGCACAGTGCACCCTACGCTGGCAGACACACTACACAGTGCACCCCACGCTGGCAGACACTGCACAGTGCACCCCACCCTGGCAAACACTGCACAGTGCACCCAACCCTGGCAGACACTGCACAGTGCACCCCACCCTGGGAGACACTAAACAGTGCACCCCACCCTGGCAGACACTGCACAGTGCATCCCACCCTGGCAGACACTGCACAGGGCACCCCACCCTGGGAGACACTACACAGTGCACCCCACCCTGGCAGACACTGCACCCCACGCTGGCAGACACTGCACCCCACGCTGGAAGACACTGCACCCCACGCTGGCAGACACTGAACCCCACCCTGACAGACACTGCACCCCACGCTGGCAGACACTGCACAGTGCACCCCACCCTGTCAGCCACTGCACAGTGCACCCCACGCTGGCAGACACTGCACCCCACCCTGGCAGACACTGAACCCCACCCTGGCAGACACTGCACCCCACCCTGGCAGACACTGCACAGTGCACCCCACCCTGGGAGACACTACACAGTGCACCCCACGCTGGCAGACACTGAACTCCACCCTGGCAGACACTGCATAGTGCACCCCACCCTGGCAAACACTGCACAGTGCACCCCACGCTGGCAGACACTGCACCCCACCCTGGCAGACACTGCACAGTGCACCCCACCCTGGCAGACACTGCACAGTGCACTCCACCCTGGCAGACACTGCACAGTGCACCCCACCCTGGCAGACACTGCACAGTGCACCCCACGCTGGCAGACACTGCACCCCACCCTGGCAGACACTGCAAAGTGCACCCCACCCTGGGAGACACTACACAGTGCACCCCACCCTGGCAGACACTGCACAGTGCACCCCACCCTGGCAGACACTGCACAGTGCACCCCACCCTGAGAGACACTACACATTGCATCTCACCCTGGCAGACACTGCACAGTGCACCCCACCCTGGCAGACACTGCACCCCACGCTGGCAGACACTGCACCGCACGCTGGCAGACACTGCACCTAACGCTGGCAGACACTGAACACAGTGCGCCCCACCTTGGCTGGCAGACACTGCACAACGCTGGCAGACACTGCACAGTGCGCCCCACCTTGACAGCCACTGCACAGTGCACCCCACGCTGGAAGACACTGCACCCCACCCTGGCAGACACTGAACCCCACCCTAGCAGACACTGCACCCCACCCTGGCAGACACTGCACAGTGCACCCCACCCTGGGAGACACTACACAGTGCACCCCACGCTGGCAGACACTGCACTCCACCCTGGCAGACACTGAACCCCACCCTGGCAAACACTGCACAGTGCACTCCACGCTGGCAGACACTGAACCCCACCCTGGCAGACACTGCACAGTGCACCCCACCCTGGCAGACACTGCACAGTGCACCCCACGCTGGCAGACACTGCACCCCACCCTGGCAGACACTGCACAGTGCACCCCACCCTGGCAGACACTGCACCCCACGCTGGCAGACACTGCACCTCACGCTGGCAGACACTGCACCCCACGCTGGCAGACACTGAACCCCACCCTGACAGACACTGAACCCCACGCTGGCACACTGCACAGTGCACCCCACCCTGACAGACACTACACAGTGCACCCCACGCTGGCAGACACTGCGCCCCACCCTGGCAGACACTGAACCCCACCCTGGCAGACACTGCACCCCACCCTGGCAGACACTGCACAGTGTACCCCACCCTGACAGACACTGCACAGTGCACCCCACCCTAACAGACACTGCACAGTGCACCCCACGCTGGCAGACACTGCACCCCACCCTGGCAGACACTGCACCCCACCCTGGCAGACACTGCACAGTGCACCCCACCCTGGGAAACACTACACAGTGCACCCACCCTGGCAGACACTGAACCCCACCCTGGCAGACACTGCACAGTGCACCCCACCCTGGGAGACACTACACAGTGCACCCCACGCTGGCAGACACTGAACCCCACCCTGGTAGACACTGCACAGTAAACCCCACACTGGCAAACACTGCACAGTGCACACCGCCCTGGCAGACACTGCACCCCACCCTGGCAGACACTGCACAGTGCACCCAACGCTGGCAGACACTGCACCCCACCCTGGCAGACACTGCACAGTGCATTCCACCCTGGCAGACACTGCACAGTGCAACCCACCCTGGCAGACACTGCACCCCACCCTGGCAGACACTGCACCCCACCCTGGCAGACACTCCACCCCACCCTGGCAGACACTGCACAGTGCACCCCACCCTGGCAGACACTGCACAGTGCACCCCACCCTGCCAAACACTGCACAGTGCATCCCACCCTGGCAGACACTCCACAGTGCACCCCACCCTGGGAGACACTACACAGTGCACCCCACCCTGGCAGACACTGCACAGTGCACCCCACCCTGACAGACTTTGCACAGTGCACCCCACGCTGGCAGACACTGCACCCCACCCTGGCAGACACTGCACAGTGTACTCCACCCTGGCAGACACTGCACAGTGCACCCCACGCTGGCAGACACTGCACCCCACCCTGACAGACACTGCACAGTGCACCCCACGCTGGCAGACACTGCACGGTGTACCCCACCCTGGCAGACACTGCACCCCACCCTGGCAGACACTGCACAGTGCACCCCACCCTGGCAGACACTGCACAGTGCACCCCACCCTGCCAAACACTGCACAGTGCATCCCACCCTGGCAGACACTGCACAGTGCACCCCACCCTGGGAGACACTACACAGTGCACCCCACCCTGGCAGACACTGCACATTGCACCCCACCCTGGCAGACACTGCACAGTGCACCCCACCCTGGGAGACACTACACATTGCACCCCACCCTGGCAGACACTGCACAGTGCACCCCACCCTGGCAGACACTGCAGCACAGTGCACACCACCTTGACAGACACTGCACAGTGCACCCCACCCTGGGAGACACTTCACAGTGCACCCCACCCTGGCAGACACTGCACAGTGCACACCCCACCCTGGCAGACACTGCAGCACAGTGCACCCCACCCTAGGAGACACTGCACAGTGCACCCCACGCTGGCAGACACACACTACACAGTGCACCCCACGCTGGCAGACACTGCACAGTGCACCCCACCCTGGCAAACACTGCACAGTGCACCCCACCCTGGCAGACACTGCACAGTGCACCCCAACCTGGGAGACACTACACAGTGCACCCCACCCTGGCAGAAACTGCACAGTGCACCCCACCCTGACAGACACTGCACAGTGCACCCCACCCTGGGAGACACTACACATTGCACCCCACCCTGGCAGACACTGCACAGTGCACCCCACCCTGGCAGACACTGCAGCACAGTAAACCCCACCCTGGCAGACACTGCACAGTGCACCCCACCCTGGGAGACACTACACAGTGCACCCCACCTTGGCAGACACTGCACAGTGCACACCCCACCCTGGCAGACACTGCAGCACAGTGCACCCCACCCTGGGAGACACTGCACAGTGCACCCTACGCTGGCAGACACACTACACAGTGCACCCCACGCTGGCAGACACTGCACAGTGCACCCCACCCTGGCAAACACTGCACAGTGCACCCAACCCTGGCAGACACTGCACAGTGCACCCCACCCTGGGAGACACTACACAGTGCACCCCACCCTGGCAGACACTGCACAGTGCATCCCACCCTGGCAGACACTGCACAGGGCACCCCACCCTGGGAGACACTACACAGTGCACCCCACCCTGGCAGACACTGCACCCCACGATGGCAGACACTGCACCCCACGCTGGAAGACACTGCACCCCACGCTGGCAGACACTGAACCCCACCCTGACAGACACTGCACCCCACGCTGGCAGACACTGCACAGTGCACCCCACCCTGTCAGCCACTGCACAGTGCACCCCACGCTGGCAGACACTGCACCCCACCCTGGCAGACACTGAACCCCACCCTGGCAGACACTGCACCCCACCCTGGCAGACACTGCACAGTGCACCCCACCCTGGGAGACACTACACAGTGCACCCCACGCTGGCAGACACTAAACTCCACCCTGGCAGACACTGCATAGTGCACCCCACCCTGGCAAACACTGCACAGTGCACCCCACGCTGGCAGACACTGCACCCCACCCTGGCAGACACTGCACAGTGCACCCCACCCTGGCAGACACTGCACAGTGCACTCCACCCTGGCAGACACTGCACAGTGCACCCCACCCTGGCAGACACTGCACAGTGCACCCCACGCTGGCAGACACTGCACCCCACCCTGGCAGACACTGCAAAGTGCACCCCACCCTGGGAGACACTACACAGTGCACCCCACCCTGGCAGACACTGCACAGTGCACCCCACCCTGGCAGACACTGCACAGTGCACCCCACCCTGAGAGACACTACACATTGCATCTCACCCTGGCAGACACTGCACAGTGCACCCCACCCTGGCAGACACTGCACCCTACGCTGGCAGACACTGCACCGCACGCTGGCAGACACTGCACCTAACGCTGGCAGACACTGAACCCCACCCTGACAGACACTGCACCCCACGCTGGCAGACACTGCACAGTGCGCCCCACCTTGACAGCCACTGCACAGTGCACCCCACGCTGGAAGACACTGCACCCCACCCTGGCAGACACTGAACCCCACCCTAGCAGACACTGCACCCCACCCTGGCAGACACTGCACAGTGCACCCCACCCTGGGAGACACTACACAGTGCACCCCACGCTGGCAGACACTGCACTCCACCCTGGCAGACACTGAACCCCACCCTGGCAAACACTGCACAGTGCACTCCACGCTGGCAGACACTGAACCCCACCCTTGCAGACACTGCACAGTGCACCCCACCCTGGCAGACACTGCACAGTGCACCCCACGCTGGCAGACACTGCACCCCACCCTGGCAGACACTGCACAGTGCACCCCACGCTGGCAGACACTGCACCCCACCCTGGCAGACACTGCACAGTGCACCCCACCCTGGCAAACACTGCACAGTGCACCCCACCCTGGTAGACACTGCACCCCACCCTGGCAGACACTGCACAGTGCACCCCACCCTGGCAGACACTGCACAGTGTACACCCCACCCTGGCAGACACTGCAGCACAGTGCACCCCACCCTGGGAGACACTGCACAGTGCACCCCACCCTGGCAGACACTGCACAGTGCACCCCACCCTGGCAAACACTGCACAGTGCACCCCACCCTGGTAGACACTGCACCCCACCCTGGCAGACACTGCACAGTGCACCCCACCCTGGCAGACACTGCACAGTGTACACCCCACCCTGGCAGACACTGCAGCACAGTGCACCCCACCCTGGGAGACACTGCACAGTGCACCCAACGCTGGCAGACACACACTACACAGTGCACCCCACGCTGGCAGACACTGCACAGTGAAACCCACCCTGGCAAACACTGCACAGTACACCCCACCCTGACAGATACTGCACAGTGCACCCCACCCTGGGAGACACTACACAGTGCACCCCACCCTGGCAGACACTGCACCCCACGCTGGCAGACACTGCACCTCAAGCTGGCAGACACTGCACCCCACGCTGGCAGACACTGAACCCCACCCTGACAGACACTGAACCCCACGCTGGCACACTGCACAGTGCACCCCACCCTGACAGACACTGCACAGTACACCCCACGCTGCTGGCAGACACTGCACCCCACCCTGGCAGACACTGAACCCCACCCTGGCAGACACTGCACCCCACCCTGGCAGACACTGCACAGTGCACTCCACCCTGACAGACACTGCACAGTGCACCCCACGCTGGCAGACACTGCACCCCACCCTGGCAGGCACTGCACCCCACCCTGGCAGACACTGCACAGTGCACCCCACCCTGGGAAACACTACACAGTGCACCCACCCTGGCAGACACTGAACCCCACCCTGGCAGACACTGCACAGTGCACCCCACCCTGGGAGACACTACACAGTGCACCCCACGCTGGCAGACACTGAACCCCACCCTGGCAGACACTGCACAGTGCACCCCACCCTGGTAAACACTGCACAGTGCACCCCGCCCTGGCAGACACTGCACCCCACCCTGGCAGACACTGCACCCCACCCTGGCAGACACTCCACCCCACCCTGGCAGACACTGCACAGTGCACCCCACCCTGAGAGACACTACACATTGCATCTCACCCTGGCAGACACTGCACAGTGCACCCCACCCTGGCAGACACTGCACCCCACGCTGGCAGACACTGCACCGCACGCTGGCAGACACTGCACCTAACGCTGGCAGACACTGAACCCGACCCTGACAGACACTGCACCCCACGCTGGCAGACACTGCACAGTGCGCCCCACCTTGACAGCCACTGCACAGTGCACCCCACGCTGGAAGACACTGCACCCCACCCTGGCAGACACTGCACCCCACCCTGGCAGACACTGCACAGTGCACCCCACCCTGGCAGACACTGCACAGTGCACCCCACGCTGGCAGACACTGCACCCCACCCTGGCAGACACTGCACAGTGCACCCCACCCTGGCAGACACTGCACAGTGCACCCCACATTGGCAGACACTGCACAGTGCACCCCACGCTGGCAGACACTGCACCCCACCCTGACAGACTCTGCACAGTGGAATCCACCCTGGCAGACACTGCACAGTGCACCCCACGCTGGCAGACACTGCACCCCACCCTGGCAGACACTGTACAGTGCACCCCACCCTGGCAAACACTGCACAGTGCACCCCACCCTGGCAGACACTGCACCTTACCCTGGCAGACACTACACATTGCACCCCACCCTGGCAGATACTGCACAGTGCACCCCACCCTGGCAGACACTGCACCCCACGCTGGCAGACACTGCACCCCACCCTGGCAGACACTCCACCCCACCCTGGCAGACACTGCACAGTGCACCCCACCCTGGCAGACACTGCACAGTGCACCCCACCCTGCCAAACACTGCACAATGCATCCCACCCTGGCAGACACTCCACAGTGCACCCCACCCTGGGAGACACTACACAGTGCACCCCACCCTGGCAGACACTGCACAGTGCATCCCACCCTGGCAGATACTGCACAGTGCACCCCACCCTGCCAAACACTGCACAGTGCACCCCACGCTGGCAGACACTGCACAGTGTACCCCACCCTGGCAGACACTGCACAGTGCACCCCACGCTGGCAGACACTGCACCCCACCCTGGCAGACACTGCACAGTGCACCCCACCCTGGCAGACACTGCACAGTGCACCCCACGCTGGCAGACACTGCACAGTGCAACCCACGCTGGCAGACACTGCACCCCACCCTGGCAGACACTGCACAGTGCACCCCACCCTGGCAAACACTGCACAGTGCACCCCACGCCGGTAGACACTGCACCCCACCCTGGCAGACACTGCACAGTGCACCCCACGCTGCCAGACACTGCACCCCAACCTGGCAGACACTGCACAGTGCACCCCACGCTGGCAGACACTGAACCCCACCCTGGCAGACACTGCACAGTGCACCCCACCCTGGCAAACACTGCACAGTGCATCCCATCCTGGCAGACACTGCACAGTGCACCCCACCCTGGGAGACACTACACAGTGCACCCCACGCTGGCAGACACTGAACCCCACCCTGGCAGACACTGCACAGTGCACCCCACCCTGGCAAACACCGCACAGTGCACCCCACCCTGGCAGACACTGCACCCCACCCTGGCAGACACTGCACAGTGCACCCCACCCTGGCAGACACTGCACAGTGCACCCCACGCTGGCAGACACTGCACCCCACCCTGGCAGACACTGCACAGTGCACCCCACCCTGGCAGACACTGCACAGTGCACCCCACATTGGCAGACACTGCACAGTGCACCCCACGCTGGCAGACACTGCACCCCACCCTGACAGACACTGCACAGTGGAATCCACCCTGGCAGACACTGCACAGTGCACCTTACGCTGGCAGACACTGCACCCCACCCTGGCAGACACTGCACAGTGCACCCCACCCTGGCAAACACTGCACAGTGCACCCCACCCTGGCAGACACTGCACCCCACCCTGGCAGACACTACACATTGCACCCCACCCTGGCAGATACTGCACAGTGCACCCCACCCTGGCAGACACTGCACCCCACGCTGGCAGACACTGCACCTCACGCTGGCAGACACTGCACCCCACGCTGGCAGACACTGAACCCCACCCTGACAGACACTGAACCCCACGCTGGCACACTGCACAGTGCACCCCACCCTGACAGACACTACACAGTGCACCCCACGCTGGCAGACACTGCACCCCACCCTGGCAGACACTGCACAGTGCACCCCACCCTGGCAGACACTGCACAGTGCACTCCACCCTGGCAGACACTGCACAGTGCACCCCACCCTGGCAGACACTGCACAGTGCACCCCACGCTGGCAGACACTGCACCCCACCCTGGCAGACACTGCAAAGTGCACCCCACCCAGGGAGACACTACACAGTGCACCCCACCCTGGCAGACACTGCACAGTGCACCCCACCCTGGCAGACACTGCACAGTGCACCCCACCCTGAGAGACACTACACATTGCATCTCACCCTTGCAGACACTGCACAGTGCAACCCACCCTGGCAGACACTGCACCCCACGCTGGCAGACACTGCACCGCACGCTGGCAGACACTGCACCTAACGCTGGCAGACACTGAACCCCACCCTGACAGACACTGCACCCCACGCTGGCAGACACTGCACAGTGCGCCCCACCTTGACAGCCACTGCACAGTGCACCCCACGCTGGCAGACACTGCACCCCACCCTGGCCGACACTGAACCCCACCCTAGCAGACACTGCACCCCACCCTGGCAGACACTGCACAGTGCACCCCACCCTGGGAGACACTACACAGTGCACCCCACGCTGGCAGACACTGCACTCCACCCTGGCAGACACTGAACCCCACCCTGGCAAACACTGCACAGTGCACTCCACGCTGGCAGACACTGAACCCCACCCTGGCAGACACTGCACAGTGCACCCCACCCTGGCAGACACTGCACAGTGCACCCCACCCTGGCAGACACTGCACAGTGCACCCCACGCTGGCAGACACTGCACCCCACCCTGGCAGACACTGCACAGTGCACCCCACGCTGGCAGACACTGCACCCCACCCTGGCAGACACTGCACAGTGCACCCCACCCTGGCAAACACTGCACAGTGCACCCCACCCTGGTAGACACTGCACCCCACCCTGGCAGACACTGCACAGTGCACCCCACCCTGGCAGACACTGCACAGTGTACACCCCACCCTGGCAGACACTGCAGCACAGTGCACCCCACAGACACACACTACACAGTGCACCCCACGCTGGCAGACACTGCACAGTGAAACCCACCCGGGCAAACACTGCACAGTGCACCCCACCCTGACAGATACTGCACAGTGCACCCCACCCTGGGAGACACTACACAGTGCACCCCACCCTGGCAGACACTGCACCCCACGCTGGCAGACACTGCACCTCACGCTGGCAGACACTGCACCCCACGCTGGCAGACACTGAACCCCACCCTGACAGACACTGAACCCCACGCTGGCACACTGCACAGTGCACCCCACCCTGACAGACACTGCACAGTGCACCCCACGCTGCTGGCAGACACTGCACCCCACCCTGGCAGACACTGAACTCCAACCTGGCAGACACTGCACCCCACCCTGGCAGACACTGCACAGTGCACTCCACCCTGACAGACACTGCACAGTGCACCCCACGCTGGCAGACACTGCACCCCACCCTGGCAGGCACTGCACCCCACCCTGGCAGACACTGCACAGTGCACCCCACCCTGGGAAACACTACACAGTGCACCCACCCTAGCAGACACTGAACCCCACCCTGGCAGACACTGCACAGTGCACCCCACCCTGGGAGACACTACACAGTGCACCCCACGCTGGCAGACACTGAACCCCACCCTGGCAGACACTGCACAGTGCACCCCACCCTGGTAAACACTGCACAGTGCACCCCGCCCTGGCAGACACTGCACCCCACCCTGGCAGACACTGCACAGTGCACCCCACGCTGGCAGACACTGCACCCCACCCTGGCAGACACTGCACAGTGCACCCTACCCTGGCAGACACCGCACAGTGCACCCCACGCTGGCAGACACTGCACCCCACCCTGGCAGACACTGCACAGTGCACTCCACCCTGGTAGACACTGCACAGTGCACCCCACGCTGGCAGACACTGCACCCCACCCTGGCAGACACTGCACAGTGCACCCCACCCTGGCAAACACTGCACAGTGCACCGCACCCTGGCAGACACTGAGCAGTGCACCCCACCCTGGCAGACACTGCACAGTGCACCCCACCCTGGCAGACACTGCACAGTGCACCCCATGCTGGCAGACACTGCACAGTGCAACCCACGCTGGCAGACACTGCACCCCACCCTGGCAGACACTGCACAGTGCACCCCACCCTGGCAAACACTGCACAGTGCACCCCACGCTGGTAGACACCGCACCCCACCCTGGCAGACACTGCACAGTGCACCCCACGCTGCCAGACACTGCACCCCACCCTGGCAGACACTGCACAGTGCACCCCACGCTGGCAGACACTACACCCCACCCTGGCAGACACTGCACAGTGCACCCCACCCTGGCAGACACTGCACAGTGCACCCCACCCTGGCAAACACTGCACAGTGCATCCCATCCTGGCAGACACTGCACAGTGCACCCCACCCTGGGAGACACTACACAGTGCACCCCACGCTGGCAGACACTGAACCCCACCCTGGCAGACACTGCACAGTGCACCCCACCTTGGCAAACACCGCACAGTGCACCCCACCCTGGCAGACACTGCACCCCACCCTGGCAGACACTGCACAGTGCACCCCACCCTGGCAGACACTGCACAGTGCACCCCACGCTGGCAGACACTGCACCCCACCCTGGCAGACACTGCACAGTGCACCCCACCCTGGCAGACACTGCACAGTGCACCCCACATTGGCAGACACTGCACAGTGCACCCCACGCTGGCAGACACTGCACCCCACCCTGGCAGACACTGCACAGTGCAATCCACCCTGGCAGACACTGCACAGTGCACCCCACGCTGGCAGACACTGCACCCCACCCTGGCAGATACTGCACAGTGCACCCCACCCTGGCAAACACTGCACAGTGCACCCCACCCTGGCAGACACTGCACCCCACCCTGGCAGACACTACACATTGCACCCCACCCTGGCAGATACTGCACAGTGCACCCCACCCTGGGAAACACTACACAGTGCACCCACCCTGGCAGACACTGAACCCCACCCTGGCAGACACTGCACAGTGCACCCCACCCTGGGAGACACTACACATTGCACCCCACCCTGGCAGACACTGCACAGTGCACCCCACCCTGGCAGACACTGCAGCACAGTGCACACCACCTTGGCAGACACTGCACAGTGCACCCCACCCTGGGAGACACTACACAGTGCACCTCACGCTGGCAGACACTGAACCCCACCCTGGCAGACACTGCACAGTGCACCCCACCCTGGCAAACACCGCACAGTGCACCCCACCCTGGCAGACACTGCACCCCACCCTGGCAGACACTGCACAGTGCACCCCACCCTGGCAGACACTGCACAGTGCACCCCACGCTGGCAGACACTGCACCCCACCCTGGCAGACACTGCACAGTGCACCCCACCCTGGCAGACACTGCACAGTGCACCCCACATTGGCAGACACTGCACAGTGCACCCCACGCTGGCAGACACTGCACCCCACCCTGACAGACACTGCACAGTGGAATCCACCCTGGCAGACACTGCACAGTGCACCTTACGCTGGCAGACAGTGCACCCCACCCTGGCAGACACTGCACAGTGCACCCCACCCTGGCAAACACTGCACAGTGCACCCCACCCTGGCAGACACTGCACCCCACCCTGGCAGACACTACACATTGCACCCCACCCTGGCAGATACTGCACAGTGCACCCCACCCTGGCAGACACTGCACCCCACGCTGGCAGACACTGCACCTCACGCTGGCAGACACTGCACCCCACGCTGGCAGACACTGAACCCCACCCTGACAGACACTGAACCCCACGCTGGCACACTGCACAGTGCACCCCACCCTGACAGACACTACACAGTGCACCCCACGCTGGCAGACACTGCACCCCACCCTGGCAGACACTGAACCCCACCCTGGCAGACACTGCACCCCACCCTGGCAGACACTGCACAGTGTACCCCACCCTGACAGACACTGCACAGAGCACCCCACCCTAACAGACACTGCACAGTGCACCCCACGCTGGCAGACACTGCACCCCACCCTGGCAGACACTGCACCCCACCCTGGCAGACACTGCACAGTGCACCCCACCCTGGGAAACACTACACAGTGCACCCACCCTGGCAGACACTGAACCCCACCCTGGCAGACACTGCACAGTGCACCCCACCCTGGGAGACACTACACAGTGCACCCCACGCTGGCAGACACTGAACCCCACCCTGGCAGACACTGCACAGTAAACCCCACACTGGCAAACACTGCACAGTGCACACCGCCCTGGCAGACACTGCACCCCACCCTGGCAGACACTGCACAGTGCACCCCACGCTGGCAGACACTGCACCCCACCCTGGCAGACACTGCACAGTGCATTCCACCCTGGCAGACACTGCACAGTGCACCCCACCCTGGCAGACACTGCACCCCACCCTGGCAGACACTGCACCCCACCCTGGCAGACACTGCACAGTGCACCCCACCCTGGCAGACACTGCACAGTGCACCCCACCCTGCCAAACACTGCACAGTGCATCCCACCCTGGCAGACACTGCACAGTGCACCCCACCCTGGGAGACACTACACAGTGCACCCCACCCTGGCAGACACTGCACATTGCACCCCACCCTGGCAGACACTGCACAGTGCACCCCACCCTGGGAGACACTACACATTGCACCCCACCCTGGCAGACACTGCACAGTGCACCCCACCCTGGCAGACACTGCAGCACAGTGCACACCACCTTGACAGACACTGCACAGTGCACCCCACCCTGGGAGACACTTCACAGTGCACCCCACCCTGGCAGACACTGCACAGTGCACACCCCACCCTGGCAGACACTGCAGCACAGTGCACCCCACCCTAGGAGACACTGCACAGTGCACCCCACGCTGGCAGACACACACTACACAGTGCACCCCACGCTGGCAGACACTGCACAGTGCACCCCACCCTGGCAAACACTGCACAGTGCACCCCACCCTGGCAGACACTGCACAGTGCACCCCAACCTGGGAGACACTACACAGTGCACCCCACCCTGGCAGAAACTGCACAGTGCACCCCACCCTGACAGACACTGCACAGTGCACCCCACCCTGGGAGACACTACACATTGCACCCCACCCTGGCAGACACTGCACAGTGCACCCCACCCTGGCAGACACTGCAGCACAGTAAACCCCACCCTGGCAGACACTGCACAGTGCACCCCACCCTGGGAGACACTACACAGTGCACCCCACCTTGGCAGACACTGCACAGTGCACACCCCACCCTGGCAGACACTGCAGCACAGTGCACCCCACCCTGGGAGACACTTCACAGTGCACCCTACGCTGGCAGACACACTACACAGTGCACCCCACGCTGGCAGACACTGCACAGTGCACCCCACCATGGCAAACACTGCACAGTGCACCCAACCCTGGCAGACACTGCACAGTGCACCCCACCCTGGGAGACACTACACAGTGCACCCCACCCTGGCAGACACTGCACAGTGCATCCCACCCTGGCAGACACTGCACAGGGCACCCCACCCTGGGAGACACTACACAGTGCACCCCACCCTGGCAGACACTGCACCCCACGCTGGCAGACACTGCACCCCACGCTGGAAGACACTGCACCCCACGCTGGCAGACACTGAACCCCACCCTGACAGACACTGCACCCCACGCTGGCAGACACTGCACAGTGCACCCCACCCTGTCAGCCACTGCACAGTGCACCCCACGCTGGCAGACACTGCACCCCACCCTGGCAGACACTGAACCCCACCCTGGCAGACACTGCACCCCACCCTGGCAGACACTGCACAGTGCACCCCACCCTGGGAGACACTACACAGTGCACCCCACGCTGGCAGACACTGAACTCCACCCTGTCAGACACTGCATAGTGCACCCCACCCTGGCAAACACTGCACAGTGCACCCCACGCTGGCAGACACTGCACCCCACCCTGGCAGACACTGCACAGTGCACCCCACCCTGGCAGACACTGCACAGTGCACTCCACCCTGGCAGACACTGCACAGTGCACCCCACCCTGGCAGACACTGCACAGTGCACCCCACGCTGGCAGACACTGCACCCCACCCTGGCAGACACTGCAAAGTGCACCCCACCCTGGGAGACACTACACAGTGCACCCCACCCTGGCAGACACTGCACAGTGCACCCCACCCTGGCAGACACTGCACAGTGCACCCCACCCTGAGAGACACTACACATTGCATCTCACCCTGGCAGACACTGCACAGTGCACCCCACCCTGGCAGACACTGCACCCCACGCTGGCAGACACTGCACCGCACGCTGGCAGACACTGCACCTAACGCTGGCAGACACTGAACACAGTGCGCCCCACCTTGGCTGGCAGACACTGCACAACGCTGGCAGACACTGCACAGTGCGCCCCACCTTGACAGCCACTGCACAGTGCACCCCACGCTGGAAGACACTGCACCCCACCCTGGCAGACACTGAACCCCACCCTAGCAGACACTGCACCCCACCCTGGCAGACACTGCACAGTGCACCCCACCCTGGGAGACACTACACAGTGCACCCCACGCTGGCAGACACTGCACTCCACCCTGGCAGACACTGAACCCCACCCTGGCAAACACTGCACAGTGCACTCCACGCTGGCAGACACTGAACCCCACCCTGGCAGACACTACACAGTGCACCCCACCCTGGCAGACACTGCACAGTGCACCCCACGCTGGCAGACACTGCACCCCACCCTGGCAGACACTGCACAGTGCACCCCACCCTGGCAGACACTGCACCCCACGCTGGCAGACACTGCACCTCACGCTGGCAGACACTGCACCCCACGCTGGCAGACACTGAACCCCACCCTGACAGACACTGAACCCCACGCTGGCACACTGCACAGTGCACCCCACCCTGACAGACACTACACAGTGCACCCCACGCTGGCAGACACTGCGCCCCACCCTGGCAGACACTGAACCCCACCCTGGCAGACACTGCACCCCACCCTGGCAGACACTGCACAATGTACCCCACCCTGACAGACACTGCACAGTGCACCCCACCCTAACAGACACTGCACAGTGCACCCCACGCTGGCAGACACTGCACCCCACCCTGGCAGACACTGCACCCCACCCTGGCAGACACTGCACAGTGCACCCCACCCTGGGAAACACTACACAGTGCACCCACCCTGGCAGACACTGAACCCCACCCTGGCAGACACTGCACAGTGCACCCCACCCTGGGAGACACTACACAGTGCACCCCACGCTGGCAGACACTGAACCCCACCCTGGCAGACACTGCACAGTAAACCCCACACTGGCAAACACTGCACAGTGCACACCGCCCTGGCAGACACTGCACCCCACCCTGGCAGACACTGCACAGTGCACCCCACGCTGGCAGACACTGCACCCCACCCTGGCAGACACTGCACAGTGCATTCCACCCTGGCAGACACTGCACAGTGCAACCCACCCTGGCAGACACTGCACCCCACCCTGGCAGACACTCCACCCCACCCTGGCAGACACTGCACAGTGCACCCCACCCTGGCAGACACTGCACAGTGCACCCCACCCTGCCAAACACTGCACAGTGCATCCCACCCTGGCAGACACTCCACAGTGCACCCCACCCTGGGAGACACTACACAGTGCACCCCACCCTGGCAGACACTGCACAGTGCACCCCACCCTGACAGACTTTGCACAGTGCACCCCACGCTGGCAGACACTGCACCCCACCCTGGCAGACACTGCACAGTGTACTCCACCCTGACAGACACTGCACAGTGCACCCCACGCTGGCAGACACTGCACGGTGTACCCCACCCTGGCAGACACTGCACCCCACCCTGGCAGACACTGCACAGTGCACCCCACCCTGGCAGACACTGCACAGTGCACCCCACCCTGCCAAACACTGCACAGTGCATCCCACCCTGGCAGACACTGCACAGTGCACCCCACCCTGGGAGACACTACACAGTGCACCCCACCCTGGCAGACACTGCACATTGCACCCCACCCTGGCAGACACTGCACAGTGCACCCCACCCTGGGAGACACTACACATTGCACCCCACCCTGGCAGACACTGCACAGTGCACCCCACCCTGGCAGACACTGCAGCACAGTGCACACCACCTTGACAGACACTGCACAGTGCACCCCACCCTGGGAGACACTTCACAGTGCACCCCACCCTGGCAGACACTGCACAGTGCACACCCCACCCTGGCAGACACTGCAGCACAGTGCACCCCACCCTAGGAGACACTGCACAGTGCACCCCACGCTGGCAGACACACACTACACAGTGCACCCCACGCTGGCAGACACTGCACAGTGCACCCCACCCTGGCAAACACTGCACAGTGCACCCCACCCTGGCAGACACTGCACAGTGCACCCCAACCTGGGAGACACTACACAGTGCACCCCACCCTGGCAGAAACTGCACAGTGCACCCCACCCTGACAGACACTGCACAGTGCACCCCACCCTGGGAGACACTACACATTGCACCCCACCCTGGCAGACACTGCACAGTGCACCCCACCCTGGCAGACACTGCAGCACAGTAAACCCCACCCTGGCAGACACTGCACAGTGCACCCCACCCTGGGAGACACTACACAGTGCACCCCACCTTGGCAGACACTGCACAGTGCACACCCCACCCTGGCAGACACTGCAGCACAGTGCACCCCACCCTGGGAGACACTGCACAGTGCACCCTACGCTGGCAGACACACTACACAGTGCACCCCACGCTGGCAGACACTGCACAGTGCACCCCACCCTGGCAAACACTGCACAGTGCACCCAACCCTGGCAGACACTGCACAGTGCACCCCACCCTGGGAGACACTACACAGTGCACCCCACCCTGGGAGACACTACACAGTGCACCCCACCTTGGCAGACACTGCACAGTGCACACCCCACCCTGGCAGACACTGCAGCACAGTGCACCCCACCCTGGGAGACACTGCACAGTGCACCCTACGCTGGCAGACACACTACACAGTGCACCCCACGCTGGCAGACACTGCACAGTGCACCCCACCCTGGCAAACACTGCACAGTGCACCCAACCCTGGCAGACACTGCACAGGGCACCCCACCCTGGGAGACACTACACAGTGCACCCCACCCTGGCAGACACTGCACCCCACGCTGGCAGACACTGCACCCCACGCTGGAAGACACTGCACCCCACGCTGGCAGACACTGAACCCCACCCTGACAGACACTGCACCCCACGCTGGCAGACACTGCACAGTGCACCCCACCCTGTCAGCCACTGCACAGTGCACCCCACGCTGGCAGACACTGCACCCCACCCTGGCAGACACTGAACCCCACCCTGGCAGACACTGCACCCCACCCTGGCAGACACTGCACAGTGCACCCCACCCTGGGAGACACTACACAGTGCACCCCACGCTGGCAGACACTGAACTCCACCCTGGCAGACACTGCATAGTGCACCCCACCCTGGCAAACACTGCACAGTGCACCCCACGCTGGCAGACACTGCACCCCACCCTGGCAGACACTGCACAGTGCACCCCACCCTGGCAGACACTGCACAGTGCACTCCACCCTGGCAGACACTGCACAGTGCACCCCACCCTGGCAGACACTGCACAGTGCACCCCACGCTGGCAGACACTGCACCCCACCCTGGCAGACACTGCAAAGTGCACCCCACCCTGGGAGACACTACACAGTGCACCCCACCCTGGCAGACACTGCACAGTGCACCCCACCCTGGCAGACACTGCACCGTGCACCCCACCCTGAGAGACACTACACATTGCATCTCACCCTGGCAGACACTGCACAGTGCACCCCACCCTGGCAGACACTGCACCCCACGCTGGCAGACACTGCACCGCACGCTGTCAGACACTGCACCTAACGCTGGCAGACACTGAACCCCACCCTGACAGACACTGCACCCCACGCTGGCAGACACTGCACAGTGCGCCCCACCTTGACAGCCACTGCACAGTGCACCCCACGCTGGAAGACACTGCACCCCACCCTGGCAGACACTGAACCCCACCCTAGCAGACACTGCACCCCACCCTGGCAGACACTGCACAGTGCACCCCACCCTGGGAAACACTACACAGTGAACCCACCCTGGCAGACACTGAACCCCACCCTGGCAGACACTGCACAGTGCACCCCACCCTGGGAGACACTACACAGTGCACCCCACGCTGGCAGACACTGCAGCACAGTGCACACCACCTTGGCAGACACTGCACAGTGCACCCCACCCTGGGAGACACTACACAGTGCACCCACTACACAGTGCAGTGACACTGCACCCCACCCTGGCAGACACTGAACCCCACCCTAGCAGACACTGCACCCCACCCTGGCAGACACTGCAC
>JAXIVJ010000459.1:105475-233583 GCA_036785665.1 Chirona hameri | reverse complement strand
GAAAAATATCTTACGACTACGAGAGGAGATGCGTGTGCTTGAATGGTGCTACATCTATTGTACGGTCTTTGTGAGATAGTCTAGTGAGGGTTACCTAAGAAAGCTGACCTTGGACTGTGCCTACGATGCTCTGGCTCCCTTTGAGTGCTTAAATTTCGAAACATTTCAGTGATTAAGTATCGCTTCTCGGCCTTTTGGCTAAGATCAAAGTGTAGTATCTGTTCTTATCAGCTTAATATCTGATACGTCCCCTACATGGGGACCAGAATATTAAACTGATTTTTGGACTTTGGCGGGGTTTCTGGAGCTTGCTCCTGCCCTGCCGCGGGTTGGCCTGGCATTGCACTACAGCCAGGATCGGCCCACTTTAAGCACAGCTGAGAAAGTATCTTCTACTTAACGATGAGCAACACTCATTAAAATACTTAATTTACTAGAATAAATTTGAAAATATTTCAGTGCGAAAACCATCGTGCAGACACTTTCAACCGTTCCAGTTCAACACTCGGGGTATTGTGGCTCACGGATTTCAGCGCATCTTTTAAACAGTATACTGTTGTCATAAAGCATCGTTATGCTACCAGGCACCAGCATCCAGATACCCAGTGTTTGTGCTACTTCTTAGTTCTTTTATGTGTTTAAGTGCTGTCCCAACGCAACGCCGACAGTGCAATCCTGGTGAGGAAATTAAAGACTAGAGCTTGCAAACATTCTATATAGGTGGCAGCACAAGCTTACAACCTCAGCTGGCCATTTGCACCGTGTAGGTAACAGCGCCGATTTTGTTCCCGTAAAAACGAATCTTATTTTCTGGTAGCGCGCCTTGAGAACACTACAACGAGCAATTATATCACTCAAACTTCGCTTTTATGGAAATGGCACCAAACTTTCAATATTGCAGGGAGATGCTTTGGAAGTCATTGCCAATGGTCAACAAAAATAGTTAAGTACCTACCTAGGTATCTGAAATTTCCGACCCCAAAACCACCTAAATATAAGGTAATCTGAGTTGCTGAACACCAATATGACATCAGTTACGTTTTATCAGACCACGTTTTCGAGAACCAATGCAGTTATATAAATAGCACGTCAATCGCACGCCTGTGTGACACGACCTCGGGCTGCACATGCTGGCTTGGACTGGGGTTGCAGTGTGGTGAAGTCCACCGTCCATCGTGGACGGTGGAGCGGCCGCGTGCGGAGGGCGGCCGGTATTCTGTGACCGGTAGGCTGAGTGTGATGAAGGGTAATGCTCTTACGGTAAACCCTCCTCTGAGTGTCCCCCGAAACATGCAACGGGTTAACGGGTCACTGGTTACCACCAGGGTCAACGGAATAGCGGGTCAAGTAAACTCTCGAAAAATGATAATGTGTTAACGGGTTAACGGGTGAACGGGTTAACCATCCACTAGTACTTTGCTAAGGCTCTGCTATACCACCAACCTATAGAGGGACAATGCTATAGTGTGCCACGGACTCCTTAGCACTGAGCCCGTGGCGTGTGGTGTGCGCGCGTGCCGTGGGTCCGTGTGTGACGTCACATAATCCGTCCCTGTGTGTGCGCGTGCCGTGGTTCCGTGCGTCACGTCACATAGTCCGTCTCTGGTGTGTGCGTGTCGGCCGTCTCGGATTGCCGGCGGTGGCACCGGCTTAGTCGCCTCGGGACCGGTGTTATGTGATCTGACGGCGGCAGCGGGGGAGGGAGACACTGGAGACCTGCCTCGTCCTCAGGCGGCGTAGCTGAGACGGCACGCGTCGCTTCTGGTCAGGTACGGTTTCGGCACGGTGTAGGCGGGGGGGGGGGGGGGGGGTGGGGGGGGGGGGGGGCGGGGGCGGTGCGATGCAAAGCGGTGCGGGACGGTGAGGTGCGGTGTGGGACGGTGAGTGGGCGGGACGGTGTGGTGCGGGACGGTGAGGTGCGGGACGGTGTGGTGCGGGGCGGGACGGGTTGGTGTGGTGTGGTGTGGTGCGGGACGGTGTGGTGCGGGGCGGGACGGTGTGGTGCGGGACGGTGTGGTGCGGGGCGGGACGGGTTGGTGTGGTGTGGTGCGGGACGGTGTGGTGCGGGACGGTGTGGTGCGGGGCGGGACGGGTTGGTGTGGTGTGGTGCGGGACGGTGTGGTGCGGGACGGTGAGGTGCGGGACGGTGTGGTGCGGGGCGGGACGGGTTGGTGTGGTGTGTGTGGTGCGGGACGGTGTGGTGCGGAACGGTGAGGTGCGGGACGGGACGGGTTGGTGTGGTGTGGTGCAGGACGGTGTGGTGCGGGGCGGGACGGTGTGGGGCGGGACGGTGAGGTGCGGGACGGGACGGTGTGGTGCGGGGCGCGTCGTCTGTTGTGGGACACCGCAGCATCACGTGCCGCCCTGGTCTGCGGCCTGCCCGGCTCGTGACTCGGAATCCAAGGGTTCCGGGTTCGGGTCTGGCTACTGGCGCAGGTCATTCGGGTCCCCGCTTGGAAGGGAGGGGGGTTCCCTGCCCACCCAAGGCAGCATATGGCTTTAGGCCGGACTACGGGGTAGACGAGAAATCCCCCCCTTCCCCCCCCCCCCCAAAAAAAAAACGAGTCACCTATCACAGACCAGCTGCCAGCCCCAGGCGAACATGCAGACGCCGAGTTCTTGTATCCAAAGCAGCGGGTTCTTCACTCGATATTGCGGCATTGCTGAGGGTTAACGTGTAACAGACGGGCATTAGGAACTCGTTACGAGTTGGAACTTGCTTTATCTTTGTCAGTGGTCGTATGCGCACATAATTCATTTTGGTGTCCTGGCGTAGGTACTCGCTACATAATCCGATGTCTTATTTAGCACTCTGACTCATCCATTTTGGTGTCCAGATATGGGTATTCGATTCAGTAGGTGATACATATAGGTGACATATAGGTGGTATAGATACATATAGGTGGCAGCACAAGCTTACAACCGCAGCTGGCCATTTGCACCGTGTAGGTAACAGCGCCGATTTTGTTCCCGTAAAACGAATCTTATTTTCTGGTAGCGCGCCTTGAGAACACTACGAGCAATTATATCACTCAAACTTCGCTTTTATGGAAATGGCACCAAACTTTCAATATTGCAGGGAGATGCTTTGGAAGTCATTGCCAATGGTCAACAAAAATAGTTAAGTACCTACCTAGGTATCTGAAATTTCCGACCCCAAAACCACCTAAATATAAGGTAATCTGAGTTGCTGAACACCAATATGACATCAGTTACGTTTTATCAGACCACGTTTTCGAGAACCAATGCAGTTATATAAATAGCACGTCAATCGCACGCCTGTGTGACACGACCTCGGGCTGCACATGCTGGCTTGGACTGGGGTTGCAGTGTGGTGAAGTCCACCGTCCATCGTGGACGGTGGAGCGGCCGCGTGCGGAGGGCGGCCGGTATTCTGTGACCGGTAGGCTGAGTGTGATGAAGGGTAATGGCTCTTACGGTAAACCCTCCTCTGAGTGTCCCCGAAACACGCAACGGGTTAACGGGTCACTGGGTTACCACCGGGTCAACGGAATAGCGGGTCAAGTAACCTCTCGAAAAATGATAATGTGTTAACGGGTGAACGGGTTAACCATCCACTAGTACTTTGCTAAGGCTCTGCTATACCACCCACCTATAGAGGGACAATGCTATAGTGTGCCACGGACTCCTTAGCACTGAGCCCGTGGCGTGTGGTGTGCGCGCGTGCCGTGGGTCCGTGTGTGACGTCACATAATCCGTCCCTGTGTGTGCGCGTGCCGTGGTTCCGTGCGTCACGTCACATAGTCCGTCTCTGTGTGTGCGTGTCGGCCGTCTCGGATTGCCGGCGGTGGCACCGGCTTAGTCGCCTCGGGACCGGTGTTATGTGATCTGACGGCGGCAGCGGGGGAGGGAGACACTGGAGACCTGCCTCGTCCTCAGGCGGCGTAGCTGAGACGGCACGCGTCGCTTCTGGTCAGGTACGGTTTCGGCACGGTGTAGGCGGGGGGGGGGGGGCGGGGGCGGTGCGATGCAAAGCGGTGCGGGACGGTGAGGTGCGGTGTGGGACGGTGAGTGGGCGGGACGGTGAGGTGCGGGACGGTGTGGTGCGGGGCGGGACGGGTTGGTGTGGTGTGGTGTGGTGTGGTGCGGGACGGTGTGGTGCGGGGCGGGACGGTGTGGTGCGGGACGGTGTGGTGCGGGGCGGGACGGGTTGGTGTGGTGTGGTGCGGGACGGTGTGGTGCGGGGCGGGACGGGTTGGTGTGGTGTGGTGCGGGACGGTGTGGTGCGGGACGGTGAGGTGCGGGACGGTGTGGTGCGGGGCGGGACGGGTTGGTGTGGTGTGGTGTGGTGCGGGACGGTGTGGTGCGGAACGGTGAGGTGCGGGACGGGACGGGTTGGTGTGGTGTGGTGCAGGACGGTGTGGTGCGGGGCGGGACGGTGTGGTGCGGGACGGTGAGGTGCGGGACGGGACGGTGTGGTGCGGGGCGCGCCGTCTGTTGTGGGACACCGCAGCATCACGTGCCGCCCTGGTCTGCGGCCTGCCCGGCTCGTGACTCGGAATCCAAGGGTTCCGGGTTCGAGTCTGGCTACTGGCGCAGGTCATTCGGGTCCCCGCTTGGAAGGGAGGGGGGTTCCCTGCCCACCCAAGGCAGCATATGGCTTTAGGCCGGACTACGGGGTAGACGAGAAATCCCCCCCTTCCCCCCCCCCCCCCAAAAAAAAAAAACGAGTCACCTATCACAGACCAGCTGCCCAGCCCCAGGCGAACATGCAGACGCCGAGTTCTTGTATCCAAAGCAGCGGGTTCTTCACTCGATATTGCGGCATTGCTGAGGGTTAACGTGTAACAGACGGGCATTAGGAACTCGTTACGAGTTGGAACTTGCTTTATCTCTGTCAGTGGTCGTATGCGCACATAATTCATTTTGGTGTCCTGGCGTAGGTACTCGCTACATAATCCGATGTCTTATTTAGCACTCTGACTCATCCATTTTGGTGTCCAGATATGGGTATTCGATTCAGTGATCAATATCTCATCCAGTTGATAATGTCTGCTTTGTCCTATTCCTTGTCCTATATATGGCAGAGGTCCGTGTCATGAACTCTCCTGATTTATAAGAAGAATTTGGATGAAATATTACACTTCATGGATAATACATAATTAACAGATAAACCTTTTTCACGATATAAAGTAACGGAAAAGGCTAACACTATCAATTCATGATAAGCCGACCAAACAACGGTTTAGCCTTGGCCGATATGACGCCACAGCTGGTGTCTGGTGACATCAAGTGACATCACGGGATATTATTCACAACTTGGCCCGGTTCGGCTCGGTTTAGGCCGACTCTGCCCTCTCCAGCCCCTGTTTAGCACCGCCATGGAGTACCGGCGAGGCGGCTGAAAGGGGCTGGTGACCGCAGCCTGCCGCCGTGTTTTGCGGGTCCGCTGACCAGTGGTGGCGTGAGTCTCTGGTGAGGTGACCGATGGTGGCGTGAGTCTCTGGTGAGGTGACCGATGGTGGCGTGAGTCTCTGGTGAGCTGACCAGTGGTGGCGTGCGTTCTGGTGAGGTGACCGATGGTGGCGTGAGTCTCGGGTGAGGTGACCGGTGGTGGCGTGAGTCTCTGGTGAGGTGACCGATGGTGGCGTGAGTCTCTGGTGAGGTGACCGATGGTGGCGTGAGTCTCAGGTGAGGTGACTGATGGTGGCGTGAGTCTCTGGTGAGGTGACCGATGGTGGCGTGAGTCTCTGGTGAGCTGACCAGTGGTGGCGTGAGTCTCTGGTGAGGTGATCGATGGTGGCGTGAGTCTCTGGTGCGGTGACCGGTGGTGGCGTGAGTCTCTGGTGAGGTGACCGATGGTGGCGCGAGTCTCTGGTGAGGTGACCGGTGGTGGCGCGAGTCTCTGGTGAGGTGACCGGTGGTGGCGTGAGTCTCTGCTGAGGTGACCGGTGGTGGCGTGAGTCTCTGGTGAGGTGACCGGTGGTGGCGTGAGTCTCTGGTGAGGTGACCGGTGGTGGCGTGAGTCTCTGGTGAGGTGACCAGTGGTGGCGTGAGTCTCTAGTGAGGTGACCGGTGGTGGCGTGAGTCTCTGCTGAGGTGACCGGTGGTGACGTGAGTCTCGGGTGAGGTGACCGGTGGTGGCGTGAGTCTCTGGTGAGGTGACCGATGGTGGCGTGAGTCTCTGGTGAGGTGACCGATGGTGGTGTGAGTCTCAGGTGAGGTGACTGATGGTGGCGTGAGTCTCTGGTGAGGTGACCGATGGTGGCGTGAGTCTCTGGTGAGCTGACCAGTGGTGGCGTGAGTCTCTGGTGAGGTGATCGATGGTGGCGTGAGTCTCTGGTGCGGTGACCGGTGGTGGCGTGAGTCTCTGGTGAGGTGACCGATGGTGGCGCGAGTCTCTGGTGAGGTGACCGGTGGTGGCGCGAGTCTCTGGTGAGGTGACCGGTGGTGGCGTGAGTCTCTGCTGAGGTGACCGGTGGTGGCGTGAGTCTCTGGTGAGGTGACCGGTGGTGGCGTGAGTCTCTGGTGAGGTGACCGGTGGTGGCGTGAGTCTCTGGTGAGGTGACCAGTGGTGGCGTGAGTCTCTAGTGAGGTGACCGGTGGTGGCGTGAGTCTCTGCTGAGGTGACCGGTGGTGACGTGAGTCTCTGCTGAGGTGACCGGTGGTGACGTGAGTCTCTGGTGAGGTGACCGGTGGTGGCGTGAGTCTCTGGCGAGGTGACCGGTGGTGGCGTGAGTCTCTGCTGAGCTGACCGGTGGTGACGTGAGTCTCTGCTGAGCTGACCGGTGGTGGCGTGAGTCTCTGCTGAGGTGACCGGTGGTGGCGTGAGTCTCTGCTGAGGTGACCAGTGGTGGCGTGAGTCTCTGCTGAGGTGACCGGTGGTGGCGTGAGTCTCTGCTGAGCTGACCGGTGGTGACGTGAGTCTCTGCTGAGGTGACCGGTGGTGGCGTGAGTCTCTGCTGAGGTGACCGGTGGTGGCGTGAGTCTCTGGTGAGGTGACCGATGGTGGCGTGAGTCTCTGGTGAGCTGACCGGTGGTGGCGTGAGTCTCTGGTGAGGTGACCAGTGGTGGCGTGAGTCTCTAGTGAGGTGACCGGTGGTGGCGTGAGTCTCTAGTGAGGTGACCGGTGGTGGCGTGAGTCTCTAGTGAGGTGACCGGTGGTGGCGTGAGTCTCTGCTGAGCTGACCGGTGGTGACGTGAGTCTCTGCTGAGGTGACCGGTGGTGGCGTGAGTCTCTGCTGAGGTGACCAGTGGTGGCGTGAGTCTCTGCTGAGGTGACCGGTGGTGGCGTGAGTCTCTGCTGAGCTGATCGGTGGTGGCGTGAGTCTCTGCTGAGCTGACCGGTGGTGACGTGAGTCTCTGCTGAGGTGACCGGTGGTGGCGTGAGTCTCTGGTGAGGTGACCAGTGGTGGCGTGAGTCTCTAGTGAGGTGACCGGTGGTGGCGTGAGTCTCTGCTGAGCTGACCGGTGGTGACGTGAGTCTCTGCTGAGGTGACCGGTGGTGGCGTGAGTCTCTGCTGAGGTGACCGGTGGTGGCGTGAGTCTCTGGTGAGGTGACCAGTGGTGGCGTGAGTCTCTGGTGAGGTGACCGGTGGTGGCGTGAGTCTCTGCTGAGGTGACCGGTGGTGGCGTGAGTCTCTGGTGAGGTGACCAGTGGTGGCGTGAGTCTCTGCTGAGGTGACCGGTGGTGGCGTGAGTCTCTGCTGAGGTGACCGGTGGTGGCGTGAGTCTCTGCTGAGGTGACCAGTGGTGGCGTGAGTCTCTGGTGAGGTGACCGGTGGTGGCGTGAGTCTCTGCTGAGGTGACCGGTGGTGGCGGGAGTCTCTGCTGAGGTGACCGGTGGTGGCGTGAGTCTCTGCTGAGGTGACCGGTGGTGGCGTGAGTTTCTGGTGAGGTGACCGGTGGTGGCGGGAGTCTCTGCTGAGGTGACCGGTGGTGGCGGGAGTCTCTGCTGAGGTGACCGGTGGTGGCGTGAGTCTCTGGTGAGCTGACCGGTGGTGACGTGAGTCTCTGCTGAGCTGACCGGTGGTGACGTGAGTCTCTGCTGAGGTGACCAGTGGTGGCGTGAGTCTCTGGTGAGGTGACCGGTGGTGGCGTGAGTCTCTGCTGAGGTGACCAGTGGTGGCGGGAGTCTCTGCTGAGGTGACCGGTGGTGGCGTGAGTCTCTGGTGAGCTGACCGGTGGTGACGTGAGTCTCTGCTGAGCTGACCGGTGGTGACGTGAGTCTCTGCTGAGGTGACCAGTGGTGGCGTGAGTCTCTGCTGAGGTGACCAGTGGTGACGTGAGTCTCTGGTGAGGTGACCGGTGGTGGCGTGAGTCTCTGATGAGGTGACCGGTGGTGGCGTGAGTCTCTGGTGAGGTGACCGGTGGTGGCGTGAGTCTCTGGTGAGGTGACTCAGCTGCAGGTGAGTGGCGTGAGTCTCTGCTGAGGTGACCAGTGGTGGCGTGAGTCTCTGGTGAGGTGACCAGTGGTGGCGTGAGTCTCTGGTGAGGTGACCGGTGGTGGCGTGAGTCTCTGGTGAGGTGACCGGTGGTGGCGGGAGTCTCTGGTGAGGTGACCAGTGGTGGCGTGAGTCTCTGCTGAGGTGACCAGTGGTGGCGTGAGTCTCTGCTGAGGTGACCGGTGGTGGCGTGAGTCTCTGCTGAGGTGACCGATGGTGGCGCGAGTCTCTGCTGAGGTGACCAGTGGTGGCGTGAGTCTCTGCTGAGCTGACCGGTGGTGGCGTGAGTCTCTGCTGAGGTGACCAGTGGTGGCGTGAGTCTCTGCTGAGGTGACCAGTGGTGGCGTGAGTCTCTGCTGAGGTGACCGATGGTGGCGTGAGTCTCTGCTGAGGTGACCAGTGGTGGCGTGAGTCTCTGCTGAGCTGACCGGTGGTGGCGTGAGTCTCTGCTGAGGTGACCAGTGGTGGCGTGAGTCTCTGCTGAGGTGACCGGTGGTGGCGTGAGTCTCTGCTGAGGTGACCGGTGGTGGCGTGAGTCTCTGGTGAGGTGACCGGTGGTGGCGTGAGTCTCTGGTGAGGTGACTCAGCTGCAGGTGGGTGGCGTGAGTCTCTGCTGAGGTGACCAGTGGTGGCGTGAGTCTCTGGTGAGGTGACCAGTGGTGGCGTGAGTCTCTGGTGAGGTGACCGGTGGTGGCGTGAGTCTCTGGTGAGGTGACCGGTGGTGGCGGGAGTCTCTGGTGAGGTGACCAGTGGTGGCGTGAGTCTCTGCTGAGGTGACCAGTGATGGCGTGAGTCTCTGCTGAGGTGACCGGTGGTGGCGTGAGTCTCTGCTGAGGTGACCGATGGTGGCGCGAGTCTCTGCTGAGGTGACCGGTAGTGGCGTGAGTCTCTGCTGAGGTGACCGGTGGTGGCGTGAGTCTCTGGTGAGGTGACCGGTGGTGGCGTGAGTCTCTGCTGAGGTGACCGGTGGTGGCGTGAGTCTCTGCTGAGCTGACCGGTGGTGACGTGAGTCTCTGCTGAGGTGACCAGTGGTGGCGTGAGTCTCTGGTGAGGTGACTCAGCTGCAAGTGGTGAGCGTGCACCACTCCACTCTGCCATCAGGCAGCAACGCTCTGGCAGAAGGTAGCAGCGGCACCGTCACTATGCACTATGACATGGACACTGTCAGAGAGCCGTTCAATCAAACTGATATTATGTTGGAAAAATGTCAAAATCGCCTTGAACCTCCATCTGTAGCGCAAAAATATAGTGTAGGGTTTGTAAAACGAGGACAGGGTCATAGTGGTTAATATCTGTACTATTCAGATGCTAATTTCGCCTCATTTCCCACATCAAAATCCTTCAAATCCTTTAACGAACGCACTCCTTATGAATGGCCCTGCCTGGCCAGTCCGCCGAGTCGTTCGACTATCCTGGATCGGAGCTGAAGATAAACGGCTTACGTCGTATTCCTCTGGAATTCGGCCCCAAATCAGAGCTGTACTTGGCCAGTCGTGCTCTATCCGCGTACCTATATCGAACTTCGGTGGGATCGGGTCTGGAGCCCTCCCGCTGATCGGATTTGATAGCGATCGATGTCCAATCGTCCAGCAACAGACGTGCTCCCCACGGGTGTCCATTTCCCTGAGTCGTGAGTCGTACCATCCACTACGGCGCAGCCGGGGCGAAGTCGGAGATGCGATCCGGGCCGGTGGGCGGTCCCAGAGATGCTGCCACCGGCCGCATCCGAGGCAGATCGGACCACCCCGCTCGCAGGATTGAGAAACCAGCAGCGCTGCTTCGGCTTGTGTACGACTTTCTCGTGCGTCCCCGGGCCGGTCGAGATACGCTGGGTCAGTAGGTACGATCGTCCGGGCAGCTACGATAGCTCATGCCGACCGTCCAACCGTCCGGCCGGTCCGGTCGGCCGGACCCGGCCCACCCACGACCTCCCGTCGATTCGCCGTCCCGCCGTCCCGCCGTCCCGCCGTCCCGCCACACAGGTTCATGGCCATCGGACCAGGAACAGACCGGCAGACAGCGGCTGGCGTGTGACTTACACCTCGTACACGGACCCCCAACCACAGCCGCCAGACCGCAACGGCACGCATCCCGCGCCGACACAGGGACACCACGGCTGGTCTGTGGTGGGCCGGGGGCAGGGGACGGGACGGCTGCAGGCCATAACGGGAGCAGGGGCCGAGCCGGCTGTTCGCTGACTGGCCAAACCTGCAGCCCCTCAATAACTCCCAGGTCCAGACGATTGGGAACGTGCTGTGTGGGGGCCGTTGACCGGTAGTGGCACGGGGGCGGCACGGGGCGACACGGGGACGGCACGGGGCGGCACGGGGCGGCACGGGGCGGCACGGGGCGGCACGGGGCGGCACGGGGACGGCACGGGGCGACACGGGGACGGCACGGGGCGACACGGGGGCGGCACGGGGCGGCACGGGGCGGCACGGGGCGGCACGGGGCGACACGGGGACGGCACGGGGCGACACGGGGGCGGCACGGGGCGGCACGGGGCGACACGGGGACGGCACGGGGCGACACGGGGGCGGCACGGGGCGGCACGGGGCGGCACGGGGCGGGTTTACGGCTGGTGGCGAAAGGAACCCGGCTACGTCATCGATCTGTGGTGGTTCAGGGCGATGACGCCAGAATCGGAGCCCGTTCTCGTGATCGGGCGGAGGCCGGTGTATTAACTGTCAATTACCGGTCCTGTCAACCGCCCAGCATCGCCTCTGGAGAGGAGTGTGACCGCACCAGTACCTACACCACCCCTGGACCACATCGACTCGTCACCGGCGACTGAACAGCTCTGGTCACTGCATGAACAGGTTGTAAGCCACCGGAAGTTAGTGTCCCTCCAGAGTGCAGGCATGAGGCAGGAATCCCGAGTCCACTACATAGGAATCCCGAGTCCACTGCATATGAATCCCGATTCCACTACATATGAATCCCGAGTCCACTACATATGAATCCCGAGTCCACTACATATGAATCCCGAGTCCACTACATATGAATCCCGAGTCCACTACATATGAATCCCGAGTCCACTACATATGAATCCCGAGTCCACTGCATATGAATCCCGAGTCCACTGCATATGAATCCCGAGTCCACTACATATGAATCCCGAGTCCACTGCATATGAATCCCGAGTCCACTACATATGAATCCCGAGTCCACTACATATGAATCCCGAGTCCACTACATATGAATCCCGAGTCCACTGCATATGCTGCACTGGCAGGCGTCAGTCTGCCGATCGTCAACCGCACAGCGCACACGTGAAGACAGCGTGGTGCCGGGAGGCAGCAGGCCGACTCTGGCCACCTGCAGGGGAATGGCATCGTGATTCATTCTGCAGACGAGACATCTTCTGTGGTGGATTGTGCCCGGACTGGACGAGACCGGACCTACAGGATCTGGCCTGACCTGACGTCCTGACCTGAGCGGACCGAACCGGACCGGACCGGACCGGACCGGACGGAACCGGGGCAAGGCGTTTCCGGTCGGAAGCTCTCCAGACCCGGCCTGGTCAAGGCTTACTGCACTCCTTAATACATAGTGCGACAGAGAGTGGTTCCCGGAATATATTAATCCATAGTGCGGCAGAGAGTGGTTCCCGGAATATATTAATCCATAGTGCGACAGAGAGTGGTTCCCGGAATATATTAATCCATAGTGCGATAGAGAGTGGTTCCCGGAATATATTAATCCATAGAGGGACAGAGAGTGGTTCCCGGAATATATTAATCCATAGTGCGACAGAGAGTGGTTCCCGGAATATATTAATCCATAGTGCGACAGAGAGTGGTTCCCGGAATATACTAATCCATAGTGCGACAGAGAGTGGTTCCCGGAATATACTAATCCATAGTGCGACAGAGAGTGGTTCCCGGAATATATTAATCCATAGTGCGACATAGAGTGGTTCCCAGAATATATTAATCCATAGAGCGACAGAGAGTGGTTCCCGGAATATATTAATCCATAGTGCGACAGAGAGTGGTTCCCGGAATATATTAATCCATAGTGCGGCAGTGAGTGGTTCCCGGAATATATTAATCCATAGAGCGACAGAGAGTGGTTCCCGGAATATATTAATCCATAGTGCGGCAGTGAGTGGTTCCCGGAATATATTAATCCATAGAGCGACAGAGAGTGGTTCCCGGAATATATTAATCCATAGTGCGACAGAGAGTGGTTCCCGGAATACAGCAGCAGTCCACTGGTCACCACACTGTGGTATGACCGGTCGGCCGGTCGTCTTTCCAATCAGAAGTCGACTGGAGAGGCGAGTCGCCTTTCCAATCAGAAGGCGGAGGGACCGATCGCCTTTCCAATCAGAAGGCGGAGGGACCGATCGCCTTTCCAATGAGAAGGCGGAGGGACCGGTCGTCTTTCCAATCAGAAGGGGGAGGGACCGGTCACCTTTCCAATCAGAAGGGGGAGGGACCGGTCACCTTTCCAATCAGAAGGCGGAGGGACCGGTCGCCTTTCCAATCAGAAGGCGGAGGGACCGGTCGCCTTTCCAATCAGAAGGCGGAGGGACCGGTCGCCTTTCCAATCAGAAGGCGGAGGGACCGGTCGCCTTTCCAGTTGACCTGCCTCCCTGTGACGCACGGCCGATGCCACTCCACTGAATCAAGGCACCTCCGCCTGATCATCAGCACCGCTCAGCACCGCTCAGCACCGCTCAGCACCGCTCCGTTCATAGTCGGTTTATAGCTCATAAATCATATCAGAACTCACTCGACACCATGTCACCATGGCAGGTCTCCGGCTGGAGCTTTGCCGTCTGTCTGTCGCCTACCTGACCTAGCTGCGAATCTCGCCCACTCTTTGTGTGGATAAAAAGGTGTTGTATTGTTCCGGTACCGCTCGTCTGCGATCTCTCCCACGCACTGTTCCCGCTACACCTGCTCGCGTTACAGAATGTAGCCGTCGCAGGAGGCACTCAGACGGAAGCAGGGCCAATCATGTGAATCGGACTGTTCTCTGTCCCAGCACTTTACAGTTCCGAGCTGTTTGATCTGTCGACACTCGACAGGACACTGCCATGGGAGCGGTGTCTTTCAGCTGGCTTCTGAGCCGTGCGCTCAGACGTTTAATTCGATTCGTCTTATCGAACGAGTGGCTCCGACATATATTATTGAGGCAGTTCAAACTTTAAAGAGGAACCGATGGATGGAAGTTTCTGTAATTCTGTCCCACTTCTGAAGGTATCGATGCAGGTGGTAAAGACGTAAACAGCGGTTCACACTTTCATTCGCAGGCCATTCATATTTTTATATAGTCAATATTTATATATTTAAGACAAGTTACTATACATGTATAAGTTGCCGGCCGAGCGCGCCGCCAGCAACACTCTGCTGGTTTGGTCTGTTGATATTGCTGGTCTGTTGATATTGCTGGTCTGGTCTGTTGATATTGCTGGTCTGGTCTGTTGATATTGCTGATCTGGTCTGTTGATATTGCTGATCTGGTCTGTTGATATTGCTGGTCTGCTCTGTTGATATTGCTGGTCTGGTCTGTTGATATTGCTGGTCTGGTCTGTTGGTATTGCTGGCCTGGTCTGTTGATATTGCTGGTCTGGTCTGTTGATATTGCTGGTCTGGTCTGTTGATATTACTGGTCTGGTCTGTTGATATTGCTGGTCTGGTCTGTTGATATTGCTGGTCTAGTCTGTTGATATTGCTGGCCTGGTCTGTTGATATTGCTGGTCTGGTCTGTTGATATTGCTGGTCTGGTCTGTTGGTATTGCTGGCCTAGTCTGTTGATATTGCTGATCTGGTCTGTTGATATTGCTGGTCTGGTCTGTTGATATTGCTGGTCTGGTCTGTTGATATTGCTGGTCTAGTCTGTTGATATTGCTGGCCTGGTCTGTTGATATTGCTGGTCTAGTCTGTTGATATTGCTGGCCTGGTCTGTTGATATTGCTGGTCTGGTCTGTTGATATTGCTGGTCTGGTCTGTTGATATTGCTGGTCTGGTCTGTTGATATTGCTGGTCTGGTCTGTTGATATATCTGGTCTGGTCTGTTGATATTGCTGGTCTGGTCTGTTGATATATCTGGTCTGGTCTGTTGATATTGCTGGTCTGGTCTGTTGATATTGCTGGTCTGGTCTGTTGATATTGCTGGTCTGGTCTGTTGATATATCTGGTCTGGTCTGTGCAGGTGTGCACAGGTGACCCTGGGCAGTGGCGGATCTAGGTTTCGAGTTTGGGGATTTCGTTCCGTTTCGTCAACGAAAAATTGATGACGGGTGGGGGGGGGGGGGCGTCGGATCGCGAAAGAGTCGTTGATCGGGGGCGAGGGATAAATCACGCCTTCCCGGAGCAAAAATCACAACCTCCCGGTACGGTTTGGGGACGGAGCAAACACATGCGTTTACCTACCGATTTTTGTTGGTGTGGGGGGGGGGGCAATGGGGCATTCCAAGACAGAGCGGCCAGAATATCTTGATATAACACCCTACATCTCATATTTCGATAAAACTACGTGGTGGAGGTATCTGGGCTGTAAGTGTATATTCACGCTGTGAACTTTTCAGCCCCGTCCGTCAAATGGTTTTCGAGTCTAGGGCAACTTTGTAATGTCAAGCGAAACTCTCATTTTCAGCGGACAATATCTCCCATCTAAATCATGCGAGTCATATAATGCTATATATCATCAGAAAGAATCATCAGTAACAATATATTATTATGATGTAATAATTTTTGGAAGAAAAAAAAGGAATTTCAACGAACAAATTTAGAAACCCAGAGTATATTTTAGATTGTTGACCAATGACTATGGAGGCATGATGGCAACATTTTAAAACCTCGATCTGGAGCGATCGTCGCTTTCGGAAGCAACGCATGCGATTTTTTTTAGCAATTCTGCGAAGCACCTCCTTCAGAGTCAAAGGTAAGATTAAGTTAAAATAATTAATAATATAGTTGCTCAAAAATTTGATAAAATAAATCGCATAGCAAGTAGGGTAAACTGAACATGTCAACACATCAGACTTGTCACGTTAATGGCGGTGTTGTGGTAATTTGGGACATCAAGACATCAAACTTTCATGTTATTGGTGGTGTGTTGGTGTCTGAAAGTCATCCCAGGCAAAGGGTTGTCAGTTTGAAGAGAGCAACGGTAAACAACTGTAACCCCAGACACGCCCTAACAACATACTTTGCATGCTATTGGTGATGTAGTGTGTCGGTATCGACTTCATCACCAATAGCATGAAGGTATGGCATTAGGATGTGACCGGGGGGGGGGGGGGGGTCCAGGGGCGCGACAGCCCTGGTAAGTTCTGCAGCGCAGCGAGCGAATGTGAGCGGCACGTTCTAAACATGGGTCCCTGCGACCTTAATTGCTGTAAATGTTAGGTAAAGTTTGATTATGTATCATATGATTGGTTAATAGTTATGGTTATGGTTATTATTGGTTATGTATGATTATGTACCTACATTTACAGCAATTAAAAGGTAATAACAAAACTGTATTGTGCATACGTTATACAACATTTGGAGTATTGTTTACAAGCCTGATCTCCAACATATGAGATATTTCTGGTTGTTATAAAGAGTTAAAAAAGGGCAACAAAAATGGTTAATTGTCTTGGTAGTTTTCCTTATGAAGATAGATTAAAGAAATTGGGTATGTTTTCACTTAGATATAGAAGGCTAAGAGGAGATATAATTGAAGTCTTCAAATTTGTAAATGGTCAGCATTCTGGATATTTAAAGGGAATGTTTGAGTTAAATTGGGAAAATCGAGGTATAGGTCATCAGCTCATTATGAAACAAACTAGGACTAGACTATGACAGTAATTTTTCAGTAGAAGTTGCATGACATTGGAATATGCTACCAGGGGATGTCGCTGATGCAGTGACACTTGCTTCCTTCAAAAGTAGATTATATAAATACTTTACAGATAAGGGATTAGTTCATAAATACTCGTGGGATTAGCCTTCTTTTATGCAGGTAGAGTAAGGTGATTTGAAGGGGCGAGACTGGTGGAGGGGGGGGGGGTGCAACTTCGGATGGACCTAAGAGGCTCTTTGTTGCACTTTTCTTTTATGTCTCTTTATGTATCGTTTTTGGTGACGTCATAGCTTTGTTATTACTGGTACACTTTTCTGTCCGTCATAAATGAAAAAAATATTCACATTAAATTACAAATATTGCTTAGGACCTGTCTATGCTCTCTTCTTCTATAGGGGCCTCAAGAACTTTACCATGTCTTTAATCTTGCATCAGCTACAGAGTAGCTTATCAGAGTTTCTGCAACTTTATTTTTTCAGGTATGATCAATATTTCGCAAGAGTATACATATAAATATTGCTTCAACGAGCGATACTGCATTAGTGTTGCTGGAGAACCATTTTTCAACTTTTGATTTGGTCGGAGAACCATGGTCTATTTTTACCACCCCTGGCCAGGTCATTTGGAAATCAACCTCAAGGTCACGGAGTGACCTGCTGGGGTCATGCTATGCTTAATTGAGTGCAGCTCAATGAGACACATATAATCAATAATGCCGTATAAAATTCAACTTTGTGGGTGCCAGGGCACCCACAAAATTTAAATGGGCACCCACAATAGTCCTTCGGCACCCACAATCAATAACATGTTTCATAAATCAAAATGCATAGAATAAATAACTCAAATGTTTTTAAGGTCCGGATTACGCTGAATGTCAGCCGTCACTATTTATACAATTTAACGGTGGTGAGGGATTTTACCAAGTATCAGATTGATCTCTTCCCAGCCGTTAAGATTGCACTTTTGGTTTCAGAAAATCAGAGAGTTTTTTTGCCATGGCATAAGCTGTCAAGAAACTGAGTATTTTTGCCTTCAAACCTTGTTAGCGATACTGCATATTCCATAACTGGAAATTGTTGAATGGGATCAATCCACATGCATTTACTCACTTCCATTACATTGGGGAAGACGGGGGAGGCCCGACCACCTTAGCTTTGGAAAGTGTTCCAAAGAAACTGTTAGCCCGCGCCCCGGGGGCCTCTGAGACAACTTCGTCCTGGTGGTGGGGGTCAAAATGACTCGAAAACTGAAAATGAAACTAACTCGAAAACTGAAAGGGCTAGAAAGACGCAGAAAAAGTGTTCGAAAGATCTAAACAAGGACATTCGAAATTATTTCGGGTATTTTTGCTCAGGTCAATATTCAGGTCATTCAAGGTCAATTTTTCCAAGAACGGGTCATTGCTTTAGAAACCCCAAAAATATCTCGGGAACTATGATAGCTAGGAACAAACGGGAAAAAACAATCGAAAGCTCTTAAAAAAATGTAATCGCTAAGGTGTCCTTAATTTTACCTCAGAGCAATAGTTTAAAAATGTAAAAATATAAGTAAATACCTCACTTGAATATTGTTGCTTCCATTCGTCTTCAGTTCCCCAAAGCAAGTGTCCGACGGAAAATGCCTTTGTTACATTTTCTTCATGGCACATTGGCACAATGCCGTATGCACATTGGGGCCAACTGTATACTTGCCCACTTCCGTGTGTGGCAATGGTTACGCATTCTGCGATAGTACATTACAATATTTTGAGACTAAAGCAACCTTCACGTTGACTGCAGGCAATTATGTCTGTTTCCGTTTTCCAGTCGACCAACGTGTTGGGCACTTAACAGCAAGAAGTAAACGTATGAAAGCTTCAATATTTTGTTTTGCTGCGGGAGCGGGAGTAGGGGAGATGGTACAAGTACAAGGAGTTTCAATTTGGCCACCCACAATGATGTTTATAAAACCATACCCCTGCTCTCTAGCACAATTGTGTGTTAAGTTATTACCAAAGACGTGCTGGTGATCACGGTTTTCCAAATACAAAAATATAAATAAAATATTCAGAGGGAACACCTATGTCCAATTTTCTTACCATCGAAGGCAATGTATCGAAGTCGACTCTGGCAAGAAAAAATCATCCGAATTTTAAATGGCCACATTATACAATCACGTGATCTGAGGTCTAAGATCACATGTCAAAATTCCCAAATTTTCGTAGTTTCGAAAATGATTTCTATCACATTAATATATTCACTGCAACAATAGAGCTGATAAACATGCAACATTGCAGTATATATTGTCTGAAAATGATTGTTTTTTAAATACAAATAACCATTTTACTCAGATTCAAGATGTTTCGGGATTTTCAAGTCGTGATTTTCGTGTTTTTTTTTGGGGGGGTGGGGGGAACATACGTTTGCCTACCGATTTTTCGTTTGTCGGAGGGCCCATTTCACCCAACCGTAGATCCGCCACTGACCCTGAGAGTCCTGAGCGATACCAGCAGCAGCCGCGCGGTAGTTCTGCTTCACACACCTGCCAAGTGCTCTCCATCGTCTCCGACACGGCTCCTACCGGTCCACACACCTCTCCAGTTCTGCGACTGAAAGCCGCCTTGGCAAATTCCCGCCAAGATTCGAACAACACCGGGGTATGCAGTTGCAGGTAAATCATGGATTAGCTCGCACTTAAAGATACTTAAAAATCCTTAGGTTTATATTTAACTTTATATTTAACTCAACTGTTTATTCCTGCTGGAAGCCGTTGTTCATAGTAGACAGACAAAAAGGCTGGGTAGCGTGAAAATATGCGGCGACAGGTACCGGACAGTGGACGTGAACGGCAGCTTACAGATATCACAGTAACCGTTTCGGTGCTGGCGTGCATGGCTTCATTATACCCGCTCGCGCCATGTCAGAATAGCGCAGTGGACAATGGACATGTGAGTTTCCACGTATCACGACACAAAACGTGATATGGCGCGGAAGTGGAGCTGTAACCGACTCCAGGTTTGAATCGTTCACTGCATCTATGTCGCTTTGCGCGGAAACATACATACTGGATCTCAATGTAGCGCAGAATCGTGCACTTTGGCTGCAAACCCGCCTGATCTCCGCATGTTTCGGTGGTCGTTGAGTGTTTTTTCCCCTGTGTTGGTAGGTAGTTTCCCCTTCATGAAACACGTTCCATTATTATTTTTCCTTTCCCTAGCATGCGAAGGAAACCGCAACTTCGGCGTTGGAAGCTGATTCTTACTGTTACTGTTCAACGGTTGGTTGTGGCTTCGAAGTTCTTGGAGTGGACCACCATTTTATATAAATAAATGGTCCTGAAGTGATAAAGCAACATGCTAAATTGCAAAGGCGCGAGACATTTTAGCAAATTTGCTTAGCATTAATTCACGTCAATTTGTCGTTACATAGCATTGTCGCAATGACTCTTCAGATCAAGGGAGTACTAAGTACAAGTCTATGCTGCTCACTTTTCACCGTTGGTGTGCTGTCCCCTAAACAGCCCTGCGTACCTCTGTATTTCTCTCCTGATCCGCAGCACGCTGTTTGTGGCGCTCTACCGCGCTGTCCCTGCCCGAGATGATCACTAGCGCGCCAGCGGTCAGTTAGCCGGCCGGCGGAGTCCGCAGGCGTCTCGTGGTTAGGCCGGAGCGGCTGGCGGGCCGCAGGTCACACCGCCGGCAGAAACACAGTCATACCGTGACTGGGAGCACGGCCACCGGGCCCGCGGCGACCCACAGCTGCGCCGCTCTCTGTCTCACTGCGCCGTTATCTGTCTCAAAGGTGCCGCCGGCTGTGTCATTACATTGGATCGGTGCCGGAGGCCGGGGCCGGGCAGCCTGACCCGCTTCTCGGCTGGAGCAGTAGAGCGGCCAGCCCACCCCTGAGCTGGAACACACGGGGACGGACCCTGAGCTACACACGGGGACGGTCCCTGAGCTGGAACACACGGGAACGGGCCCTGAACTGGAGCACAGGGGAACGGGCCGGGCCAATCTCTGAAATGGAACACACGGCCGAGCCCTGAACTGGAGCACTTCTGAACTGGAACACACAGGGACGATCGGAACCGTTCGCTTAACTGGAACACAAGGGCACCAGTTAGGTCTAGTTAGTTAGTTAGTTAGTAACAGGAGTCCTGTTTACATAGCGCTAAAAAAAATCCACTAAATTTCAGATAAGTTCTGTGTAACGAGACTTTTCAGCTTTTTATCTATAAATTCTCTATACACAAAAGGCTTGCTTTATAAGTTCAAAAGCTATTCCCCAAGCAGGATAATATACACAAAAAACATTTTATATTTCATTGCTTACATTTTCTAATCAACACCTAAAAATAAAACACTCTCTGATCGAAAATAACTTATTTGCATACAACTATTTTTCTGAGGGTACTGATATTTGAATGGATGTTCGGTGTTTCGTTCCCGTGTTATCCCCAGAATATGTCTGCATATCTTTAAATATGGTCCTGTATCGCAAAAAAAAATGACGATGTGCTGCCAAACTTTTTTCCTATATGTCATTCCACATGAAAATTCTGTCAGATTCCGCATGCTCTCGACTAATCAGCTCTCAGTGCATCAGAAGAACATGGTAGGCAAAGTCGGCGCACTTATATAATTACAAATGTAGTAGAGCTTTTTGCAATGGTATATGACAAGGCGTTGTGTGTTTTTTTTTGTTTCTTTTTAATGGTTTATTAATTATTATTTATAGAAGTGCGTGCTTCTTATGGTGGGAAAATTCGAAGTATCAAGGTAAGCGATATATGTACATCATGAAGAGGTGAAGGATCATGTTCATCAATTTTTGTTTAGTCACAGACTGGATATTGATTCATTTTTTTTTGGAATGATTCAATCATGATTCGTTTAATGTGTTTGATGGTTATTTTTGCCATGATGAATGCGAATAAGTAAACAGGGATGATCAATAACATGGCAGTAATGTTTATTTTATATATAAAAGGTGAGAATAAGGAATAAGCTTTCAACGTTGTGGCATCGTCAGATTCATTTTTTTTTACATTTGAAAGTTAATCAAAAGTTGCATGTGCTCTTTTGTCCAAGAAAATGTCCTATTCAAGAAGGCTAAGTATTCTAAATCAAACAATATCATGCATTGGACAGCCGTTAAGTTTGGTACATGATGTGACGATGCTGTAACAGTGAAAGCTTATTCCCTATTCTCGCCTTTTATATATAAAATAAACATTGCTGCCATGTTATTGATCATCCTTGTTTACTTACAATCATGATTCATTTTGGAATATGAATGATTCAATCACCGTTTGATTCACAGACACAATTTTGAGAATTGATTCCTTCCGATTCAAAGAATCAAAACCAATATTTCAAAATATAATGAGAATAAGGTAAATATTTTACAAAGAAAGCAGAAGTATGAATCACGAGTTATTTATGTATTTTTTCCTGCAATTAATGTATTAACCAGCTAGATAAACACTGGACCATAGCACTATACTCACCGTTCCAATCAGCATAAGTGGGCACCAAAGTTAAAATACATTTAATGTCTAGGGCTGTGCGGTGTGCTGTGCTGTGCCCTGCCACCCTGCCCTGAATATTGTATTAACCTTTATTTTTCCAATTTGCTTGCAGAAGATGCTCTGGAAACTGTCACCCTTGTTGAGGGATGGGAGCGCAATCTTCATTGAGGTGACCAGACGCCAAATCACCTACATTAGCACCACATTGTGCCGCATGTGGAATCAGCTGCCTGACGAGGTTGTCGCTGCTCCTGTCTTGTCAAGCTTCAAACGGTCGCTCAACACATGTATTAATGATGACCTGTATGCATACTGGAGAGTAGTCCCTTAGGTTTATCTGATCAGGCCATGATTGTTTGAGGCTCTGTAAAAACTCTGGTAGTGGATTGATATTAACCTCAGCAATGCTAGGGATATGATTGATCGGACTGTATACTGGGACTTTTGTTACTGGAAGACGCACAATTCCAGCCATTTTCTTTGCAAAGCCTAACTATGGATATTGTTACACTTTTTGGTTGGCGCGTCTGTAAATTAGGGTTCCCTATATTCCATGCCCACCCTTTCCTGACACTAAAGCTACCTTTCCTGACACTAAAGCTATAGGGAACCCGACCAGCTAAGAGAACATCTGTGCGATTTGTCAATAAAGCTGACTGAAATTAATCAACCTGTTTTACTATTGGTGATGCATTATGGTCACCATGCGATGGGCTGTTGGCAGATTGAGATACTGTGGCAAGATTTGAGTTGTGTGATCAGATCAGGCAACTAGACTCTGCAGAATTTGGGAAGGTGTATCTTGGGCGGGCAGAAACTCAACCAATTCCAAAACTGAAGACACAAGGTTTTCACCAAACTGTATTTATTGGTACACCCACAAACCATCCACCATTGCATGAAGGACCCGGGATCACAAGAATATATAGCCTCGACACCATCCAAATTAGCTACACACATATTCTAAAAATAGGGACCAGCATTTGCGTGAATCTTCTCAACAGCTCCTGTTGTGAAATTACAAGCACTCTTCTCTCGTCTTTCTTGAAATATAAACGCACAATCAAACACAGTAGCTCTGACTATTTTGTACGATATTTCAGCGATAGGTTTATCTATCACTTAAAATATAAAAAATCAGACAGAAACTCACTACCCTACCCACTCGCTACGACAGAAAGCCATGGGGTGTCATCCCGGGATTCCCCATGTATCGGCTGCCAAGCGGCGCAGCATTAGCGATGACGTCACTGGTGCTCTGGTCCAGTCGTGGCCAGCCCCGTCGCCTCAGCTGCGCTTTCGAGCGTTTTGCGGTCTTTTGACGAATGTTGACGACCGGCAATTTGAAGTCGTCGCCGTTAGATAAGTAAGTTAGGTAGTTAGGTTGCAAGTCTATGCTTTTAAAATATTTTGCTTTCTTAAAAGCATATCTTGAATTAACCCTCGCCCGGGTGGGGGGGGGGGGGGGGGGGGGGGTGAATGCCACCCCCTCGGTTTTTCTGGAATAACTCGCGTAATTTCCAACCGATTGCAATGCAACTTTCAGTACCGTACTTTGGAAAATGTCCACTTACTCTGACAATTTTGAATTTCTAACCCACATGACCCGTAACCTATGACCTGTTTCTCAAGGTCATGTCAGGCGCAAATGGCGTCCCGAAGTATCGATGCTTGTAACTTGTGCAGTTTCCGAGTGTTTGTTGTTCAGGAGCATGTGCACATGTCTTTCCAGGTGACAGATGTGGTTTCCACTGAGATTGTGACCTCGATTGACCTTTTCAGAGGTCAACTGAGGTCCTTGACCCCCGATGACCTCAGATTACATGTTTGGGCTTCTGACGGTTTCTAGGACATTTTGTGACGCTGATTCCAAATTTGGGATCCATTTTACATAATTATATTTTCCACTGGGGTCATGCGCTTCCACAGGTCAACCGAGGTCACTGATCTCAGATGACTTGACATGACCTTTTTTGGAATTTCGCAGTTTGTTGGACATTTTGTGACGCTGATTACGAATTTGGCACCCATTAAGCATTATGATATGCTCATTCACCATTCTAGCTCGATAAAATTAAATTGATACGCATTTACAATTTTGATGACTTTTTGGTCGTTGACATGACCTCAGAGGTCACTTAATGACCCAATACCTTAGCATCGGGTATCAACAGCTTCCTCTCGTCACAAGCAACACGCTCGTTTTTGAATCGAAGCTCTAGCTCAATTAGGGGCAACACGATAAGGGGGGTCGTACCCCCACCCGAACACGTAGTGATTTTGCCCTACCCGGGCGAGGGTTAAGCCAAAACAATGCCTTTTCTCGCCCCTCAGCCAGACCGGGGCAGCGTGTGGCCGTCCCCCCCCCCCCTCCCCCTCAGCCGGACCGGGGTAGGGTATAGCCGTCTCACCCCTCAGTCAGACCGGTGCAGTGTATGGCCGTCTCGACAGTCGCCCCTCACACAGACCGGGGCAGCGTATGACCGTCTCCCCTCAGCATGAATTAACCCGCGTCGTGCCGGTGCTCGGCGCCACCTTCGCCGTGCCGGGGAGTGGGGGGGGGGGGGGGGGGGGGGGGGGCGTTTCGACGCCCCCTCTAACTCGGCTCCTATGGGACGTAGACAAAAACCCAAAACCCCGTTCGAAAGCTCTTCAGAATGTATTTCGAAACTATTTAGGGTTTTCAGGTCAATATTGAGGTCACCAGAGGTCATCAAGAGTCAGATTTTCAAGTTTTAGGACTTCGCTCCAGACATTCCCAGATAGCACAGGAACTATGATAGCTAGGAACAAAACAAAAACAATGGAATGCTCTTGCAAAATGCAATCTGCAAGGTGTCCTCAGATTTGAGCTCAGGTGAATAATTTAGGCTCCAGAGCTCATCAAATGTCAAAAGGGTATTTTTTTAGCAAAACAGTTTTCACAAATATATTTTTAGCTAACAAAGATAGGGCAATAATGTTGACGCCATTGTATTTGTCTCGTCACGGCGCTTCGTATCATATGCATGATGACCATGTTAGGTCAACTTATAAATTTGACCTCAGGTCAAGTGGTGACCCAATTAGGTGATGTTGCGCATGGGGAGACGTCCCTCGACGAGACAAACACATTGGTGCCAGTCGCACTTCTCTTTCTTGATTTTGTCAAGAGTTATTGGCAAAAAAGTGTTGGTGACCTCAGATGACCTCATCTGACCCTGTAGGGGTCACTGAACAAAAATTGAACCTGAAACTTCAAGAATGGCCTATGATAACATGATCCAGAAGGAATTGGGCTGATATAATTCGTTTCCTCAGAATAGGAAGCATTTGATTATTTCCCCATTGACGTATAATGGGGTCACGAAATTGACCCGAACTTAGATCACCGATATAAAAAATCTGAGATATATGTATTGTAGATACTATTGCTCTTATGAAATCCTGTAAGTACGAAATCGATCGGCCAAAAACTGTGGCTGTGATGCCACCGGAATTTTTTTTGGAGGTGGGGTCACGTGACCTGGTCTGGTGACCTGACCTGAGATGACCCGAGGCATTTTTTCAAACATAATGTGCGCAATTGATGCCCGAACAGCTGTGCCAAAAACGGCTGCGCTGCGTGCCGCCGTTTTTTCTTCGCTATCCTCGAAAAACCTTAAGGGGCGTCTAAACGCCCCCCCCCCCCCCTGCACGGCGCGGGTTAAGGGAGGAATAATTGTCCGCGGTAAACGTAATCTTAAATAAGATCGTACCTTAGGTGCAACTATTCGTATCCCGTTCGAAATATTCTCACCGCACCGAGCCGCGTGCGGCGACAGCCGAGCCGGACCAGAGCACCGGTGACGTCATGCTAATTTGAGCGATTTTGGCGCTAAAATCCCCGGATGTCTCTACCTCTCTTATACGGCCTTGCAGAAAGCCGAGGACGTTGTGCTACGAGGGCGTATGAGTTCATAAGGAAGTAGATTACCATGGATTATATTTGTCGTCCATGGATACGCATCACTCTTTAAATCTAGGGAAATTCTACAAAAAGTCTCGTTACACACAACTTATCGGAAATTTAGTGGAATTTGTTTAGTGCGATGTAAACAGGACTAGGCATAGTTACCAAACCCACCATTCACCGTCTGATTTATGAACTGAACTGAACTGATGAACGGAATTGAACTGATCCGCTTGCTAATTAATTGGGACGTCGATGCTCTACTGCGGCCGACACGCGGGAGGAAGGCGGACTGTGTTTAGTTTTCGGATTCTGTTTCACACCAGGAGACCGACTTCATTTGGTTGTTTGGCCCACCAGCGTGAAACGATCCCGTTTGGAGTGAGTGATTTGCCGCCTACGCTTCTGGCTGCGGGGAGTTTTCCAATTCATCAGTCGCCCGCGGTATAGTGATGTGTGGTGCCGGCTGACACTGTGTGGTTACATCAACTTCGTGGAGACGACCAATTGAGGCCAGTGGAGAAGGCTTGTTAGGCATAAACGTTGTGCACCAGGTCAGACTGAGCTGAGCATGTCCTGTCGGAATTCTGTCAGAAGTTTCCATTGATGTATTTTGCAGAGTTGTGAGGTCACCTCGCAATACCATGTATAATCCTCACCTCATCACTTCCAGTGAACCGGCAATGAGTACAGCTAGGAATGTGCCGTGTTGACAAGTGGCGTTGACATCCAGGCGAGCAGTATTTGTCGTGCGAAATGTCTGCATGATGGCAGATCGTCAGCCCCGGTGTCTTCACAGGAGCCGGGCTGGGTGTAATGTCACGTGACGGACGGACCGCTCCGGTGTCACGTGACTGACGAAATGTCTGCATGATGGCAGATCATCAGCCCCGGTGTCTTCACAGGAGCCGGGCTGGGTGTAATGTCACGTGACGGACGGACCGCTCCGGTGTCACGTGACTGACGAAATGTCTGCATGATGGCAGATCATCAGCTCCGGATGATGGCAGATCGTCAGCTCCGGTGTCTTCACAGGAGCCGGGCTGGGTGTAATGTCACGTGACGGACGGACCGCTCCGATGTCACGTGACTGACGAAATGTCTGCATGATGGCAGATCAGCAGCTCCGGTGTCTTCACAGGAGCCGGGCTGGGTGTAATGTCACGTGACGGACGGACCGCTCCGATGTCACGTGACTGACGAAATGTCTGCATGATGGCAGATCATCAGCTCCGGTGTCTTCACAGGAGCCGGGCTGGGTGTAATGTCACGTGACGGACGGACCGCTCCGGTGTCTTCACAGGAGCCGGGCTGGGTGTAATGTCACGTGACGGACGGACCGCTCCGGTGTCTTCACAGGAGCCGGGCTGGGTGTAATGAGCTGTGCAACTGCACCCCAGTGACCAGTGTCGGAGCCGCTCCGATGTCACGTGACGGACGGACCGCTCCGATGTCACGTGACTGACGGACCGCTCCGATGTCACGTGACTGACGGACCGCTCCGATGTCACGTGACTGACGGACCGCTCCGATGTCACGTGACTGACGGACCGCTCCGATGTCACGTGACGGACGGACCGCTCCGATGTCACGTGACGGACGGACCGCTCCGATGTCACGTGACGGACGGACCGCTCCGATGTCACGTGACGGAGGGACCACTCCGATGTCACGTGACGGACGGACCGCTCCGATGTCACGTGACGGACGGACCGCTCCGATGTCACGTGACGGACGGACCGCTCCGATGTCACGTGACTGACGGACCGCTCCGATGTCACGTGACGGACGGACCGCTCCGATGTCACGTGACTGACGGACCGCTCCGATGTCACGTGACTGACGGACCACTCCGATGTCACGTGACGGACGGACCGCTCCGATGTCACGTGACGGACGGACCGCTCCGATGTCACGTGACGGACGGACCGCTCCGATGTCACGTGACGGACGGACCGCTCTGATGTCACGTGACGGACGGCGTTGGCTGACCGGCGGAACCAGACGACAGGAGCACACTGCAGCCTCCGGGCCGCCGCTGATCTGCCAGTACCCCAGAGTCACGTGGAGTCACGGACACCGACCCGTGGACTAGTGTAGAGGCGTGACCCCCGCCACGACTGGACCGCCGGAGTCACGTGGAGTCACGGACACCGACCCGTGGACTAGTGTAGAGGCGTGACCCCCGCCACGACTGGACCGCCGGAGTCACGTGGAGTCACGGACACCGACCCGTGGACTAGTGTAGAGGCGTGACCCCCGCCACGACTGGACCGCCGGAGTCACGTGGAGTCACGGACACCGACCCGTGGACTAGTGTAGAGGCGTGACCCCCGCCACGACTGGACCGCCGGAGTCACGTGGAGTCACGGACACCGACCCGTGGACTAGTGTAGAGGCGTGACCCCCGCCACGACTGGACCGCCGGAGTCACGTGGAGTCACGGACACCGACCCGTGGACTAGTGTAGAGGCGTGACCCCCGCCACGACTGGACCGCCGGAGTCACGTGGAGTCACGGACACCGACCCGTGGACTAGTGTAGAGGCGTGACCCCCGCCACGACTGGACCGCCGGAGTCACGTGGAGTCACGGACACCGACCCGTGGACTAGTGTAGAGGCGTGACCCCCGCCACGACTGGACCGCCGGAGTCACGTGGAGTCACGGACACCGACCCGTGGACTAGTGTAGAGGCGTGACCCCCGCCACGACTGGACCGCCGGAGTCACGTGGAGTCACGGACACCGACCCGTGGACTAGTGTAGAGGCGTGACCCCCGCCACGACCGGGCCGGCTCGCTGACTGCAAAGCCGGGCCGTGGTACTGGTATACCGGCCAGTCGGGCAGCTCGTGTTGAAGTGCGCAGCTGGTGCTGCAAAGGATGCCCTGCGGAGGTCGTGATGAGACGCGGTAGACGATGTGTTGCTCTGTTTGTGATCGTGTGATGCCTTCTGATCACGGAATAGTGAGAAGCGAGCAGCATGATGAGACTCGTCTCCGCTGTGTGGCCGGGTATGTCCGCGTCGGTCCTGTGTGTCCAGCGATTCGGTACGGATCCAGCTCGATGACCTTTCATCACAGCTCACCAGTCGGGATTTGTGTCTGACTGGAGACCCCATGCAGTGGCAGTTTAGTTGGAAGGCGACGCGATCGGTCGTGTCGATGAACTCGACTCTCGAACAGTTTCAAGCCGTGGGATTGACATCGACTGGTTACAAATATAAATGTAAAATTATCGCACGCGACTTCCCGCAATTACGCAGCGCAGGCAATGTGCTAAGTGATAACCTTCGTCCTCGTTCCGTGATCCCATGAGCCAGGCGTTATAGGAATAAATAGAAAGCCTGATGGTATACCTGCCCGCGGGGCTTGGCGTCTCTGCTGGTAGGAGGAAACCAGGGCGACGTAGCACTGAGAGCCCGGAGGGACGAATTACAGATCCACGGCCTCGAAATCGGTAACGATACCGTGACCTGGAACGCTGGAGCCACCAGTGAGATCTGCAAGTATACCTAACAAGCATCTGCGCCGACCCAAAACATTTGTCAGACCGACGGCCGAGAAGTTTGGTAATTCGAGGGTGTACTTACGCCTGTTGTGACGTCCCATCAGATATCTCCTCAGCTTGGTGATTGATGCTCGCCCTTGGCGGCCTTCTCGATAAACTCGCGTCATATGGCCTTGGCCAACGCGCTTGCAACAGTAGCAAATGCTGTCACGCAACTTGGCGAGACAAATGCCTCGCCGAGTTGAACACAGTGTTACAAAACGTATAAGGTTGACGCCTTGCAGTGCATTGTAACAGCCGATGATGCCGCATTTTCGTTGATAGATGGTCATTGAACAATGACGACAAATGACAATGCAGTGTATACTCACAGTGGCTGCGAAGTAGATCGGTTTTAATCGACTCCTTCACCGACCCCGCCCATATATACCGGCTGCGACCAACTGTAACATACGCGTGGCAATCCTGCCGTTTAGTGCACACAGGAAACATCTGGTGGCCTTTCGTCTCTCCTGGAGCTACCGTGGGTCTGGTCAGATATCGTTGATGGGGAAATCTGAATGAGTACTTCCTCTGTTCCAGAGTGTAGGTACACGATCATGAATGTCACGATCATGAATGTCACGATCACGAATGTCACGATCACGAATGTCACGATCATGAATGTCACGATCACGAATGTCACGATCACGAATGTCACGATCACGAATGTCACGATCACGAATGTCACGATCATGAATGTCACGAGCACGAATGTCACGATCACGAATGTCACGATCACGAATGTCACGATCACGAATGTCACGATCACCAATGTCACGATCACGAATGTCACGAGCACGAATGTCACGATCACGAATGTCACGAGCACGAATGCCACGAGCACGAATGTCACGAGCACGAATGTCACGATCACGAATGTCACGATCACGAATGTCACGATCACGAATGTCACGATCATGAATGTCACGATCGGAAGTGCTAAATTCGTGTACGATGTAGAAATAACATCAAATCACGACATCCAATGGGATGTGAACATCGAACTCCAAATAGATCCGAAGTTCTATCAAATAAGACCTACGTGCCTGCGCATCAATTCTCCACAACAGCAAACATTGAACAACCTGGTCACCTGTCACTGTGACTGCGCAGTGCTGCTGGGTTGTCAGCTCTGTCTGTTCCCCGCCTGCCGTCAGGCCGACCCGCTGCTGTGGTAAACCACCCAGGCTGACCTCGTCTGTCATGTCCTATAACGACCATCTGTCGCCCGTCCGCCAGCCGCTCGGGGCACCTCAGGTCACCGGGGTCACGACTCGTGACCTGCAGCCGGCGGTGACGGAAGCGGCGCACCGTTTCCCGCCGCCTCGCGCCGAAATTGTCTCCGCGTGTCCATTGTGGCGCGACGCTGGGCCGCGGCGGAGCGGTGTGTTCTGTGTGATGGATGGAGGGTCAGACGCTTCCTGAGCGGAGCTGAACGTGAGAAGAAGCAGACCCCCCAGATTGGAGCAGCCAGTCAGCTGTCTGGAGCAGCCAGTCAGACTGGAGCAGCCAGTCAGCTGTCTGGAGCAGCCAGTCAGCTCTCTGGAGCAGCCAGTCAGGCTGGAGCAGCCAGTCAGCTGTCTGGAGCAACCAGTCAGCTGTCTGGAGCAGCCAGTCAGCTGTCTGGAGCAGCCAGTCAGGCTGGAGCAGCCAGTCAGATTGGAGCAGCCAGTCAGACTGGATCAGCCAGTCAGCTGTCTGGAGCAGCCAGTCAGACTGGAGCAGCCAGTCAGCTGTCTGGAGCAGCCAGTCAGCTGTCTGGAGCAGCCAGTCAGGCTGGAGCAGCCAGTCAGGCTGGATCAGCCAGTCAGCTGTCTGGAGCAGCCAGTCAGCTGTCTGGAGCAGCCAGTCAGCTGTCTGGAGCAGCCAGTCAGCTATCTGGAGCAGCCAGTCAGCTGTCTGGAGCAGCCAGTCAGCTGTCTGGAGCAGCCGGTCAGCTTGCCCGGATGAGCAAGCCAGACAGCGATCCAGATTGTTCCTAGTTAAGATTCCCTGAGAGAACATTTGTTTCAGTAAGAAATCTGAATATCCGTCACGGACATTCAGACATTATCCAATGTCCATGTCCTAAACTCTGCAAACTTAAATTCACTGTGTAAAGGCATGCGACGCACTGACTTTCGTTATAGCTAATCTTGGGTCACGACTCGTAATGTCTGCCCACGAGCCCTTTAAAGCTAATCTTGGGTCACGATTCGTAATGTCTGCCCTGGAGCCCTTTAAAGCTAGTCTTGGGTCACGACTCGTAATGTCTGCCCTCGAGCCCTTTAAAGCTAATCTTGGGTCACGACTCGTAATGTCTGCCCTCGAGCCCTTTAAAGCTAGTCTTGGGTCACGCCTCGTAATGTCTGCCCTCGAGCCCTTTAAAGCTAATCTTGGGTCACGCCTCGTTATGTCTGCCCTCGAGCCCTTTAAAGCTAATCTTGGGTCACGACTCGTAATGTCTGCCCTCGAACCCTTTAAAGCTAGTCTTGGGTCACGCCTCGTAATGTCTGCCCTCGAGCCCTTTAAAGCTAGTCTTGGGTCACGCCTCGTAATGTCTGCCCTCGAGCCCTTTAAAGCTAGTCTTGGGTCACGCCTCGTAATGTCTGCCCTCGAGCCCTTTAAAGCTAATCTTGGGTCACGACTCGTAATGTCTGCCCTCGAGCCCTCTCACACTTCGTGACCGGAATGCCAATGCCAATGACCTTCGTGTCAGTTCGGCAAAATCTATATTTAGCATAGCTCTCTGCTCTGCTATTGTAATATATCACCCCTGACAAGTGAGGCGAAAGCGCCACCGCTAATGGCGCCACCCGTTACCGTGTCAGCTTTATGGCGGGAGCCGCGGAGCGTAACCACAGCTTCTGCTACTGTGTAGCGGCAAATGGGAGGTGGTGGTGCCGCTGCCGGTACCTCCTCCAATCGTACCGTGGCGACGGCTGCCTCTCGGAGCCGTGTCTGACGTCACTACAGCGTCACTGTAGTGTTACTGATGTGCCGTCACTGCATCGTCACTCAGGTGACGTCGCTCAGCGTCGTCAGGCAAGCTGCATCAGCCCTGGAAACTGGATTGATTGCCATTTTGATCCCAACGCTCGACTCTGCTCGATATAGCCTGAGCTGCCTGAGAGGCGGGGTGGTTTCTGCGGCTCAAAGTATATCTGCCGGCAGCTTATGGTGCTCCTGCCGGCGCGGCTCGTTGGCCGGGAAAGGTCACCGAGTCAGCCGGTCGGCGCCAGCTGCGGCTCTGACCAGTGACCATTGATCTGTTCCGGACAGCAGCTGAGCGTGGCGACGGCAGCCGGCAGAAGTTCAGACTGGTGCAGCTGCAGCCCTCCGAGTTACTGTCCTGCAGGTCCCGGACAGCTCACCCCTGCCCTCCAGCTGCAGAAGTTCAGACTGCTGCAGCTGCTGTCCTGCAGGTCCCGGACAGCTCACCGCTGCCCTCCAGCTGCAGAAGTTCAGACTGCTGCAGCTGCTGTCCTGCAGGTCCCACACAGCTCACCCCTGCCCTCCAGCTGCAGAAGTTCAGACTGCTGCAGCTGCTGTCCTGCAGGTCCCCCACAGCTCACCGCTGCCCTCCAGCTGCAGAAGTTCAGACTGCTGCAGCTGCTGTCCTGCAGGTCCCCCACACCGCGGCCCTCCAGCTGCAGAAGTTCAGACTGCTGCAGCTGCTGTCCTGCAGGTCCCCCACACCGCGGCCCTCCAGCTGCAGAAGTTCAGACTGCTGCAGCTGCTGTCCTGCAGGTCCCGGACAGCTCACCGCGGCCCTCCAGCTGCAGAAGTTCAGACTGCTGCAGCTGCTGTCCTGCAGGTCCCCCACACCGCGGCCCTCCAGCTGCAGAAGTTCAGACTGCTGCAGCTGCTGTCCTGCAGGTCCCACACAGCTCACCCCTGCCCTCCAGCTGCAGAAGTTCAGACTGCTGCAGCTGCTGTCCTGCAGGTCCCGGACAGCTCACCCCTGCCCTCCAGCTGCAGAAGTTCAGACTGCTGCAGCTGCTGTCCTGCAGGTCCCGGACAGCTCACCCCTGCCCTCCAGCTGCAGAAGTTCAGACTGCTGCAGCTGCTGTCCTGCAGGTCCCGGACAGCTCACCGCGGCCCTCCAGCTGCAGAAGTTCAGACTGCTGCAGCTGCTGTCCTGCAGGTCCCCCACACCGCGGCCCTCCAGCTGCAGAAGTTCAGACTGCTGCAGCTGCTGTCCTGCAGGTCCCGGACAGCTCACCGCGGCCCTCCAGCTGCAGAAGTTCAGACTGCTGCAGCTGCTGTCCTGCAGGTCCCCCACACCGCGGCCCTCCAGCTGCAGAAGTTCAGACTGCTGCAGCTGCTGTCCTGCAGGTCCCCCACACCGCGGCCCTCCAGCTGCAGAAGTTCAGACTGCTGCAGCTGCTGTCCTGCAGGTCCCGGACAGCTCACCGCGGCCCTCCAGCTGCAGAAGTTCAGACTGCTGCAGCTGCTGTCCTGCAGGTCCCGGACAGCTCACCCCTGCCCTTCAGCTGCAGAAGTTCAGACTGCTGCAGCTGCTGTCCTGCAGGTCCCCCACACCGCGGCCCTCCAGCTGCAGAAGTTCAGACTGCTGCAGCTGCTGTCCTGCAGGTCCCGGACAGCTCACCCCTGCCCTCCAGCTGCAGAAGTTCAGACTGCTGCAGCTGCTGTCCTGCAGGTCCCGGACAGCTCACCCCTGCCCTCCAGCTGCAGAAGTTCAGACTGCTGCAGCTGCTGTCCTGCAGGTCCCGGACAGCTCACCGCTGCCCTCCAGCTGCAGAAGTTCAGACTGCTGCAGCTGCTGTCCTGCAGGTCCCACACAGCTCACCCCTGCCCTCCAGCTGCAGAAGTTCAGACTGCTGCAGCTGCTGTCCTGCAGGTCCCACACAGCTCACCCCTGCCCTCCAGCTGCAGAAGTTCAGACTGCTGCAGCTGCTGTCCTGCAGGTCCCACACAGCTCACCCCTGCCCTCCAGCTGCAGAAGTTCAGACTGCTGCAGCTGCTGTCCTGCAGGTCCCCCACACCGCTGCCCTCCAGCTGCAGAAGTTCAGACTGCTGCAGCTGCTGTCCTGCAGGTCCCGGACAGCTCACCGCTGCCCTCCAGCTGCAGAAGTTCAGACTGCTGCAGCTGCTGTCCTGCAGGTCCCGGACAGCTCACCCCTGCCCTCCAGCTGCAGAAGTTCAGACTGCTGCAGCTGCTGTCCTGCAGGTCCCACACAGCTCACCCCTGCCCTCCAGCTGCAGAAGTTCAGACTGCTGCAGCTGCTGTCCTGCAGGTCCCGGACAGCTCACCCCTGCCCTCCAGCTGCAGAAGTTCAGACTGCTGCAGCTGCTGTCCTGCAGGTCCCGGACAGCTCACCCCTGCCCTCCAGCTGCAGAAGTTCAGACTGCTGCAGCTGCTGTCCTGCAGGTCCCGGACAGCTCACCGCGGCCCTCCAGCTGCAGAAGTTCAGACTGCTGCAGCTGCTGTCCTGCAGGTCCCCCACACCGCGGCCCTCCAGCTGCAGAAGTTCAGACTGCTGCAGCTGCTGTCCTGCAGGTCCCGGACAGCTCACCCCTGCCCTCCAGCTGCAGAAGTTCAGACTGCTGCAGCTGCTGTCCTGCAGGTCCCCCACACCGCGGCCCTCCAGCTGCAGAAGTTCAGACTGCTGCAGCTGCTGTCCTGCAGGTCCCCCACACCGCTGCCCTCCAGCTGCAGAAGTTCAGACTGCTGCAGCTGCTGTCCTGCAGGTCCCCCACAGCTCACCGCTGCCCTCCAGCTGCAGAAGTTCAGACTGCTGGAGCTGCTGTCCTGCAGGTCCCCCACACCGCGGCCCTCCAGCTGCAGAAGTTCAGACTGCTGCAGCTGCTGTCCTGCAGGTCCCGGACAGCTCACCGCTGCCCTCCAGCTGCAGAAGTTCAGAGTGCTGGAGCTGCTGTCCTGCAGGTCCCCCACAGCTAACCGCGGCCCTCCGGATGTCACTTCGAGGTGCTCTTCTCGCCACTGCAGTTGAACTCGACTGGAGGTCTGGGGACTGGAGACTGGAGTGAGACAGGAGCCGCATGTGCTTCAGTACATTAGTCTGTGATGTCCGTGGCGACACGTTTTATATGATGATGGACTGAGTCACGCTGCTGTGATTAATTATATGAGGCTGTAATGAATGTCACATGTGTTGTGATTAATTGTATGAGGCTGTAATGAATGTCACATGTGTTGTGATGAATTGTATGAGGCTGTAATGAATGTCACATGTGTTGTGATTAATTGTATGAGGCTGTAATGAATGTCACGCTGCTGTGATTAATTATATGAGGCTGTAATGAATGTCACATGTGCTGTGATTAATTGTATGAGGCTGTAATGAATGTCACATGTGCTGTGATTAATTGTATGAGGCTGTAATGAATGTCACATGTGCTGTGATTAATTATATGAGGCTGTAATGAATGTCACATGTGTTGTGATTAATTGTATGAGGCTGTAATGAATGTCACATGTGCTGTGATTAATTGTATGAGGCTGTAATGAATGTCACATGCGCTGTGATTAATTGTATGAGGCTGTAATGAATGTCACATGTGCTGTGATGAATTATATGAGGCTGTAATGAATGTCACATGTGTTGTGATTAATTGTATGAGGCTGTAATGAATGTCACATGCGCTGTGATTAATTGTATGAGGCTGTAATGAATGTCACATGTGTTGTGATTAATTGTATGAGGCTGTAATGAATGTCACATGCGCTGTGATTAATTGTATGAGGCTGTAATGAATGTCACATGCGCTGTGATTAATTGTATGAGGCTGTAATGAATGTCACATGTGTTGTGATTAATTGTATGAGGCTGTAATGAATGTCACATGCGCTGTGATTAATTGTATGAGGCTGTAATGAATGTCACATGTGTTGTGATGAATTGTATGAGGCTGTAATGAATGTCACATGTGTTGTGATGCATTGTATGAGGCTGTAATGAATGTCACATGTGTTGTGATTAATTGTATGAGGCTGTAATGAATGTCACATGCGCTGTGATTAATTGTATGAGGCTGTAATGAATGTCACATGTGTTGTGATGAATTGTATGAGGCTGTAATGAATGTCACATGCGTTGTGATTAATTGTATGAGGCTGTAATGAATGTCACATGTGTTGTGATGAATTGTATGAGGCTGTAATGAATGCCACATGTGTTGTGATGAATTGTATGAGGCTGTAATGAATGTTACATGTGTTATGATGAATTGTATGAGGCTGTAATGAATGTCACATATGTTGTGATGAATTGTATGAGGCTGTAATGAATGTCACATGTGTTGTGATTAATTGTATGAGGCTGTAATGAATGTCACATGTGTTGTGATGAATTGCATGAGGTTGTAATGAATGTCAAATGTGTTGTGATGAATTGTATGAGGCTAGAATTAATATCACATGTGCTGTGATTAATTGTATGAGGATGTAATGAATTGTATGAGGCTGTAATGAATGTCACATGTGTTGTGATGCATTGGATGAGGCTGTAATGAATGTCACATGTGTTGTGATTAATTGTATGAGGCTGTAATGAATGTCACATGTGACAATAACCACGTGACACAATTGTTGTTGATCACAAACGAATGGCGCGTGTGCCGTTCGGCATGATCGCGCAGCTATCTCGCTGCGGCGCGGCGGTGGGCGTGGGAGCAGAGCTGTCTAGTTCGATCGTGCAGAGGCTTCTACCATCCGTCACAGAGGCTTCTACCGTCCGTCACAGAGGCTTCTGCCGTCCGTCACAGGTGTATCTACCATCCGTCACAGAGGCTTCTACTGTCCGTCACAGAGCTTCTACCGTCCGTCACAGAAGCTTCTGCCGTCCGTCACAGAGGATTCTACCGTCCGTCACAGAGGCTTCTACCGTCCGTCACAGAGGCTTCTGCCGTCCGTCACAAGTGTATCTACCATCCGTCACAGAGGCTTATGCTGTCCTTCTCAGATGCATATACCATCCATTACAGAGGCTTGCACCTCCGTTGCAGAAATTTCCATCGTCCGTCACAGAGGCGTCTACCGTCCGTCACAGACGCTTCTACCGTCCGTCACATACGCTTCTACCGTCCGTCACATGCGCTTCTACCGTCCGTCGCAGACGCTTCTACCGTCCGTCACAGACGCTTCTACCGTCCGTCACAGACGCTTCTACCGTCCGTCACAGACGCTTCTACCGTCTGTCACAGACGCTTCTACCGTCTGTCACATGCGCTTCTACCGTCCGTCACAAAGGCGTATACGGTCCGTCACAGAGGTTTCTGGTGTCCGTCAACAAAACAACTCTACTGTCCATTACAGAGGCGTCTACCTCCGTCGTAGAAACTTCGATCGTCCGTCACAACAGAGGCATCTGCTGTCCGTCACAGAGGCTTCTACCGTCTGTCAGAGGCTCCTACCGTCTGTCAGAGGCTCCTACCGTCTGCCACAGCTCCAGTGAACAAGTCATATCGCATATTTCACTACACCGTTTAGCAGTGAGTTCAGTGTTTTCGGCGCATCCGACCGAGGGGCTTTTTAGAGATAATACTTCTGGGCCGGAACGTTTTGCCCTACAGAGGCTCGGCTGTCAAACTTCACCCTCTGCATGACACATCTCGTAAACTTTGGCGGACTTGCCTTTGACCCCGCTGTGATGCTCACAAAGAGTCGCCCACTCATGCTAAAGCCTCACCACACGGGTTGCCATGGCGACATGGCACGGTTGGTAACAGAGGCGGATCCAGGGGGCCATTGGGGCTATCCCTCCCCCAAAGGTCCTGAAACTATGATTCCCCCCCCCCCCAACGGTCAGACATACAGTTGTGAAAATTGCCTTTGCAGCAGTCAAAATTCACAGTGAAAAACTTGAAAATTTCGCGCCGCTTCGCGGCATTACACAAAATTCGCAATTGCTTATGCAAATTTGGAAAATGAGACAGTGAATTAAATAAGTGTCTGGCAAAGTCTCTCCTTGGCGGCACTGGCGGATCCAGCCTCCGAATATGGGGGGGGGCTAATTTCACTGGGGGCCTTCCGGATCACAGGGGCCTCCATATGACCTAAAAGGTACCCCCCCCCCCCCATTTTCCCCTCGTGGACTTGGGGTATTGTTTCTCTATGCTATTCTTGATTTCTTGTAGATGTAGCTTTTCTTGATTTCAGTAAAGCATTTGACAAAGTCCCCCATACAAGACTGGCGTTGCAAGTTAAAATTCATGGGATCAGGGGCAAGATTCTGGATTGGATAGAAACGTGGCTTTCAGGACGCCAGCAAAGGGTTATATTGAATGGGTGCCAATCACAATGGAAGGAGGTTCTCAGTGGGGTTCCACAGGGCTCAGTCCTGGGCCCATTGCTTTTTATAATATTTGTGAATGCAATTGAGAACAGTATAGACAGCAAAGTCTTGAAATTTGCAGACGATCTAAAAGTTGTCAGGATTATTAGAGGAAAACATGATCAGGATGTTTTTCAATCAGATCTGGACAAGCTAGTTGAGTGGTCTGAAGCATGGCAGATGAAATTCAATTTGAGTAAATGTAAGATTATGCACGCTGGACGGGTTAGCAGTAAACATAGGTATGAAATGGGTGGGCAGAAAATGGAGCAGATTGAAAAGGAAAGAGATTTAGGTGTCGTGGTAAACAATAGACTATCAGCGTCAGACCAGGTTGTAGAAGCTAGGAAAAAGGCACTTAGAATGCTAGGGGCCATTAACAGAAATGTTTCCTACAAGAGTGAAAAGGTAATAACAAAACTGTATTGTGCATACGTTAGACCACATTTGGAGTATTGTGTACAAGCCTGGTCTCCAACATATGAGAAAGATTGCTGGTTGTTAGAAAGAGTTCAAAAAAGGGCAACAAAAATGGTTAATTGTATTGGTAGTTTACCTTATGAAGATAGATTAAAGAAATTGGGTATGTTTTCACTTAGATATAGAAGGCTAAGAGGAGATCTAATTGAAGTCTTCAAATTTGTAAATAGTCAGCATTCTGGATATTTAAAGGGTATGTTTGAGTTCAATAGGGAAAATCGAGGTAGAGGTCATCAGCATAAACTCATTATGAAACAAAGTAGGACTAGGCTACGAAAGTCATTTTTCAGTAGAAGGGTTGTAGGACATTGGAATATGCTACCAGGGGATGTCGCTGATGCAGTGACACTTGTTTCCTTCAAAATTAGATTAGATAAATACTTTACAGAGAAGGGATTAGTTCATAAATACTCGTGGGATTAGCCTTCTTTTATGCAGGTAGAGTAAGGTGATTTGAAGGGGCGAGACTGGTGGAGGGGGGGGGGGGGGGGGGGGGTGGGGTGGAGTGCAACCTCGGATGGGCCCAAGAGGCTCTTTGTTGCACTTTTCTTTTATGTCTTTATGTCTTTATGTCTTTATTCTTACGTGTAAGGACGTGTGAATTAAGTGCAAAAATACAATTCATGGATATTTGCCTCCAAATATCTTTTTTTTAATTACATGCTATTTTATATACAAATGATTTATTCTCTAATACCTTTTGACTGAATAAAGTTAGAAGAGCACGGTAAATGTAATTTTGTTGTTATCTCAAGACGCGTTGAATGCTGTGCAGCATGACGTCTTTCTGACATTTGATGACCTTGACCTAAGGTCAAGGTCACGGCGCAGTCACCTTTCCAAATTTGACCTACACGGCGATGTTATATATCTTTGAACTTTGTCTTGAAGATAGGAATTCATTAGTATTAAATAATAGTGCGATTGTTGATGATTATAAAGCAAACTGAGATATTTTGGGGCTTTCTTTACACCAAGAAGGAAGTTATGAAGTTACTATTCCACATACCTCGGGTCATCTCAGGTCGGGTCACCAGACCAGGTCACGTGACCCCACCCCCAAAACAAAACTTGTGGTCGTACCACAGTCACAGTTTTTGGATGATCGGTTTTACACTTACAGAATTTCATAAGGTCATATATATCTACAATTCGTTTGCCTTGGATTTTGTATATCAGCGACCTAAGGTTGGGTCAATTTCGTGACCTCCCCATTACAATTCAATGTGTAAATATGCAAATGCTTCCTATTCCAAGGATACGCAAGATATCAGTCTAATTCCTTCTGGATCATGCTATTATAGCCATTCTTGATGACCTAGGTGCCATTTTGTTCAGTGACCCCTACAGGGTCAGCCGAGGTTATCCGAGGTCACCAACAGTTGTATGTTAATAACTCTCGACATAATGACTATAGATAAGTGAAACCGAGACCAATGTATTTGTCTCGTCGAGGTACGTCTTCCCATATGCAACACGACCGACTTGGGTCACCACTTGACCTTGACCTGACGTCAAATTTTGAAGTTGACCTAACCTGGTCAACATTAATATGTGTCGAAGTGCCTTGACGAGAGAAACACGATGATATCAACATTATTGCTTTGTCGTTATTAGGTAAAAAGCTATTCATGGAAAAACTGTTTGGAAAAAATAGCCTTCTTGACATTTGATGAGCTCTGGAGCCTAAACTATTGACCTGAGCTAAAATCCGAGGACACTTTGTCGATTGCATGTTGCAATAGCTATCCATTGCTGTTTTCCGTTTGTTCCTAGCTATAGCTATCATAATTCCTGTGATATCTGGGGGTTTCTGGATCAGAGTCCGTACGTATTTCACACAACATAGGTACCTATGTAAGGAAATTCACTCACGCGCTCCTCTGCCACCCAACAGGCAGCAGGAGACCAAAGGCTGCGACGCTGCGTATAAAATCATAACTTACGTTGGTTGTGAATCACTCCAATATGGCGTCAGACGCGCCACTTTCCCTATCCCTACAGCTCCAAAATGCTAGCAAATAGAGGAAACACGAATGAAGCAAAAACAAATATACTTCTTTCGCAAGAAGTTATTTTTTCGCAGGTAGTACCCATTTTCATCGCCAGTTTCAGCGGATTTTGGGGTGGGTCTAATTTCTATTGCCGCCCCTGTCGAGCTTGGAATGTGGGGGGGGGGGATTTTGCCCCTGTCGCCCCCTTTGGATCTGCCAGTGTTTCCATACAACATAGGTGCCTATACAAGGAAATTCACTCACGCGCTTCTCTGCCACCCAGCAGGCAGCAGGAGACTAAAGGCTGCGACGCTGCGTGTAAAATTATAACTTACGTTGGTTGTGAATCACTGCAAAATAGCGTCAGCCGCGCCACTTTCCCTATCCCTACTGTTACAAAAATGCTACTACCAAATAGAGGAAACACGAACGAGGCAAAAACAAGATTTCCTTCTTTCGCAAGAAGTTATTTTTTCGCAGGCAGTACCCATTTTCATCGCCAGTTTCAGCGATTTTTTTTTGGGGGGGGGGCTAATTTCTATTGCCGTCCCTGTCGAGCTTTGGATGGGGGGGATTTTGCCCCTGCCACCCCCCCCCCCCCTGGATCCGCAAGTGCTTGGCGGTACCTAACCGCTAGCCCCAGGGCCCGCTCCCTTCATAAAATATTAACTTGCAAGCGGGCTGCATGTTAAGCTAGTCTGCCGAGTTTCCGAAGAAGGCGACGCGAACGCAAAGACGCGGACATCGGCACCCGGAAGCTGCTCCAGAGGTGCCCAACTTGCTGGACCGAAGAGCTAATAGGGGGGACCAGGCCAGGACTATCTCCCCAAGCAATCTCGCCCCAGGCTCCTCCAGATCCGCAGAGACCATTTCTGTGCGGAAAAGTCGTTCTGCCTCTTGCTGCTGTCAAACCATTTGCACTGTTACCAATTGTTTGTTAGTTACAGTTCGGTACATATGTATACAGTTATGATTATCATATGTACTATTGAGCGCTGACTGCAACCGGTCATCGTGATTTACCATCCGAAGAATATGTATATGCAAAACTACCTTAATTTAAATATTTTTCATCATACCGAGATGTGCAACCAGGGATAGGGGTTACCTGAGGCTTGGCTCCAGTCATGGTCTGGTTCCAACTTCCAATATAAAAAAAATCGTTTTCCACGGCCTAAAATTATCATTTGCACGCCTCTTCGCGGTGTCACATCGGTGGCCAGCGTCATTAACGAAGCCATCGCCATTGGCTTCGGTTCGTTGTAACGGTGAATTGAATGAATAGCATGATTAGCTTCTTATTCTCTACAAGGCCCATCGCCTATGTTTCTGGGTTTTATCAGGCAAACCCGTACAAATTTAAGGGGCGTTAAACGCCTTTAAACGCCCACCGATCACTCCGAACCAATGATCACAGCGAGACGCGCAAGGCGGCATTGGAAAGCTCTCAATGAGATGAATCTAAAGCATGCTCCAAAATTTCAAGTGAGATTTCATGTCAGGTCACGGTCAGGCCAAAGGTCAAAACCGACGTATTTTAGTTTATGGGCCATACTTTCCAGCAAAAGCCATCGAGTACGACCATGATCACCCAAAGTGCTGCCAAAGGTATTATACACATCCCGCATGGGCTAAAGTGAGATTGTTGGCAAAGGTCAAGATGAAGGTCAGGTCACAGAAATTCATTATGCGCAAAATAGTCATGCAACACATGTCCTATGGGATATTTTCCACGTATAATTCGATAGTGATAGTCATTGTACCAACTGAATTCATTTACGTGAAGTTATTGTCAAGTTCAGGTCAAGTTCAGGTCACTGAAGGTCAAAATTTGAAATTGATAAATATAAATACGAAAGGCATGTTTATGGACCAGTTTTGAACACACAGTTTGAACACAAACGGACGGTAAACAACGAATAAGTATTTGGACGGCTCGTTAAATGGATATTAGCGCATTTCCAGGTGACCTGAGGTCAAACTGTGACCTCGATAGGTCAAGTCTTGCGTTGGGCACCTTCGGTGGGATAAAGTGAAGGCGATAGTAGTAGAATGGGTTATCTAAGCGATTTTGGAGAAGAAGAAAAATAGGCGGTACCGTAATTCTTCCATAGACCATAATGGTAACTTATGTTGTGCCCTGAGGTCAACCGGTGACCAGGGGCGGTCAATCACTCTTTGTGCATCGTCTATAGGATGGTGGCAATATTTATTCGTTGAAACGACTTCGATAAGTACTTTAGGGCACAAATTATGCGATGCCCGATATTTGACCTCGCCGGCACTCTTTGACCTCCGCGAGACATGCCTTCAGGTTTCGAATACACTCATAGACACCAACATTTCGTATAAGTTTGAACACATCTGTACCACTCTAACCCCTTCAAAACTCCGCCGTAAACAATAAGCCCTGCACTCTGGACGCACAGCCGCCGGTCCGCTTGGTAGCAGTTGATCATCAGCGCCATCTACAATATCTTCAATTGTGGTGCCCCATTGCCATAGTTTTGCTCAGTGTAAGGCAATGTCGGAACAATACAAACTGCAAGCTGACATCTTTCCTTTTTCGATATCCCAAAAGGTTGAAAAGCTAAAAACAAACAAAATATAAACATAAATAAATCATTAGACATCGTGTGGTTGCAAATTGCAAAACAAAGGGGCCCAATTCCGGGAAGAAATTCGAAATTGGGGGTAGGTAAGGTCCGCTAAAATTGGTCCCCCCCCCCACAAAAAAATGGCCGGCTGGATCCGCCCTTGGTTGGTAAGCGTTTCAGCAGTTATATATTATGTTATAGTAATGCTCCCAAGTGGTAGCTTCTACATGCAAAACGGTTCCCGTCTTTGAAGCAAGTGACCAACAACTTCGGAGGACCCCTGATGACATGCCTGTCGAAGTTGTCACTGTAGTTCAAAATTCACTCCGCGGGCAGTCCGCGATGCACTGAGCCGATCTCGAGCAACCCGTGGGTTATGTTTATGACTAATGTTCAGTGTTCCGTGTCCGACTGACTGGAGATCTGACACGCCACGCTGCGGTGCGTTTGATGACCCATCGGTCCGAGACCGCTCCTCGATAGCTCACAGGGATACCATCTCTGTGCCGCCGTCAGTCAATCAGTGCCTTGTGCCGTGGTCATGACATCATGTGTGTTATGACGTCACGTCTCGGCCGAGAGTCCTGGCCGGGACGCTGTGCGATCGTGCCGCTCATTCCCAGGGATGGCGGTCGCTCCATAGCAGGAGTGATGTCGCCCAATGCCATTTCCGATTCGCCCGTATAAGAAGCGTATCAAATGTTCGTTCTTCGCTCTCGTCATCCTCGTTGCATTTGGGGTTCCGTTAGGGCTTACTGTTGCCATACGACTGCTTCGTGTCCGAACAAATGTCGCTTTCCTTCATTCGTGCGCTTCATGCGCTTCTTAAATAACAACTATCATCACCTCCTATAGTTGACCCTGATTTAACGTGTGTTCATTTTCTATGCCCGTAGCCGGAGAGAGACCCAGAGGGGGGTGTGTGAGTGCCGTCTAGAGCGGGACGCACAGGTCGGCGTGCAGGCCATTACTGAATCTATTTCGTGTGTCAAACGACAGATCTATTTCGTGCTGCCAAACGACAGAAGGTATATGGGCGGTATGGATGGAGATTAGGCACTGAGGTGTCGGTTTCCGACGCCGACAGCACTGATTGCCAGTCTCCAGGCAAGCATGCCTGCTTTTGGGCTGAATGTAGGCTGCGCGAGCTGAGAAAAACAAACGGCTATTTTTTGGGTCAGAGAGGCCTCCGGACAGCGTGGGTTCCACATCATTATTATTAACGCTGGAATCGATCAGTTATGGTTCCTATTATGACTGCGAGTGAATTATTGGAACAATTACAAGCCGTCTCAGTGTCAATATCCATTACTGATCGGTGAATTTGAATACAAGTTACCTTTTATGAGCCATGCTATCCGTTATTTGGCTTAATAGCCATAATAGGTACCAGACAAATCATTTTGACCATTAACTCTTATACTATCAGATAAAGCACTGATGCATCTTAACATTGTTTCCCAAACCATGTGGTTTTGATATCGTGTGCCGTCGATGAGTCCTGAATGCCACTATGTCGCTCAAGTCCATTCAGAGTCCAGAATGCCACTACGTCTGTCAAGACAGCTCAGATTCGGATTCGGATTCACATTCACCGGACCCCTACGATTTGGCTGAAAATTGGCACACATGTAGTACTCAGCATCCCCATTCAGTGGTGTAAAGCGTTTCCCATCATATTGAGAACTTTGACCTCCAGAGGTCATCATCAGAGGTCAGAGGTCAAGGTCGTTGACCCCGGACCCCTACGATTTGGCTGAAAATTGGCACACATGTAGTACTCAGCATGCCCATTCAGTGGTGTAAAGCGTTTCCCATCACATTGAGAACTTTGACCTCCAGAGGTCATCATAGGTCAAGGTCGTTGACCCCGGACCCCTACGATTTGGCTGAAAATTGGCACACATGTAGTACTCAGCATCCCCATTCAGTGGTGTAAAGCGTTTCCCATCACATTGAGAACTTTGACCTCCAGAGGTCATCATAGGTCAAGGTCGTTGACCCCGGACCCCTACGATTTTGCTGAAAATTGGCACACATGTAGTACTCAGCATCCCCATTCAGTGGTGTAAAGCGTTTCCCATCACATTGAGAACTTTGACCTCCAGAGGTCATCATAGGTCAAGGTCGTTGACCCCGTACCCCTACGATTTGGCTGAAAATTGGCACACATGTAGTACTCAGCATCCCCATTCAGTGGTGTAAAGCGTTTCCCATCACATTGAGAACTTTGACCTCCAGAGGTCATCATAGGTCAAGGTCGTTGACCCAGACCCCTACGATTTGGCTGAAAATTGGTACACATGTAGTAATCAGCATCCCCATTCAGTGGTGTAAAGCGTTTCCCATCAAATTGAAAACTTTGACCTCCAGAGGTCATCATAGGTCAAGGTCGTTGACCCCGGCCCCTACGATTTGGCTAAAAATTGGCACACATGTAGTACTCAGCATGCCCATTCAGTGGTGTAAAGCGTTTCCATTCACATTGAGAACTTTGACCTTCAGAGGTCATCATAGGTCAAGGTCGTTGACCCGGACCCCTACGATTTGGCTGAAAATTGGCACACATATAGTACTCAGCATCCCCATTCAGTGGTGTAAAGAGTTTCCCATCACATTAAGAACTTTGACCTCCAGAGGTCATCATAGGTCAAGGTCGTTGACCCCGGACCCCTACGATTTAGCTGAAAATTGGCACACATATAGTACTCAGCGTCCCTATTATGTGGTGTGAAGCATTTCCCATCACATTGAAAACTTTGACCTCCAGAGGTCATCAAAGGTCACGGTCGTTGACACCGGACTCCTACGATATGGCTGAAAATTGGCAAAAATATAGTATTCAGCGTCCCTATTATGTGGTGTGAAGAATTTCCCATCACATTGCAAACTTTGACCCCCAGAGGTCATCATAGGTCAAGGTCGTTGACCCCGGACCCCTAAGATTTGGCTGAAAATTGGCACACATATAGTATTCAGCGTCCCTATTATGTGGTGTAAAACATTTCCCATCACATTGAAAAATTGGACCTCCAGAGGTCATCAAAGTTCAAGGTCGTTGACCCAGACCCCTGCGATTTGGCGGAAAAGTGCCACACATGTAGTACTCAGCATCCCCATTCAGTGGTGTAAAGCGTTTCCCATCACATTGAGAACTTTGACCTCCAGAGGTCATCATAGGTCAAGGTCGTTGACCCCGGACCCCTACGATTTGGCTGAAAATTGGCACACATATAGTATTCAGCGTCTCTATTATGTGGTGTGAAGCATCTCCCATCACATTGAAAACTTTGACTTCCAGAGGTCATCAAAGTTCAAGGTTGTTGACCCAGACCCCTACGATTTGGCTGAAAATTGGCACACATGTAGTACCCAGCATCCCCATGCAGTGGTGTAAAGCGTTCTCCATCACATTGAGAACTTTGACCTCCAGAGGTCATAGGCCAAAGTCGTTGACCCCGGACCACTACGATTTGGCTGAAAATTGGCACACATATAGTATTCAGCGTCCCTATTATGTGGTGTAAAGCATTTCCAATCACATTGAAAACTTTGACCTCCAGAGGTCATCATAGGTCAAGGTCGTTGACCCCGGACCCCTACGATTTGGCTGAAAATTGGCACACATGTAGTACCCAGCATCCCCATTCAGTGGTGTAAAGCGTTTCCCATCACATTGAAAAGTTTGACCTCCATCCTGTAAACTTTGTCATACAGCTCAGATTCGGATTCGGGATCACATTCACTGGACCCCTACGATTTGGCTGAAAATTGGCACACATGTAGTACTCAGCATCTCCATTCAGTGGTGTAAAGCGTTTCCTATCACAATGTAAACTTTAACCTCCAGAGGTCATCAAAGTTCAAGGTCGTTGACCCGGACCCTACGATTTGGCTGAAAATTGGCACACATGTAGTACCCAGCATCCCCATTCAATGGTGTTAAGCGTTTCCCATCACATTGAAAACTTTGACCTCCAGAGGTCATGATAGGTCAAGTTCGTTGACCCCGGACCCTATGATTTGGCTGAAAATTGGTCCACATGCAGTACTCAGCATCTCCATTCAGTGGTGTGAAGCGTTTCCCATCACATTGAGAACTTTGACCTCCAGAGGTAGGTCAAGGTCCCATGGCAATAGGTCAAGGTCGTTGACCCCAGAGCCCTACGATTTGGCTTAAAATTGGCACACATGTAGTACTCAGCATCTCCATTCAGTGGTGTAAAGCGTTTCCCATCACATTGAGAACTTTGACCTCCAGAAGTCATGATCACCCAAAGTGCTGCCAAAGGTATGATACACATCCCGCATGAGCTAAAGTGAGATTGTTGGCCAAGGTCAAGGTCAGGTCACAAAAGGCCACGATGTTCAAAATATCTACGAAAGTCATGCAACACATGTTTTATGAGCTATTTTCCACGTAGAAATCGATAGTGATAGTAATTTTATCACCTGACTTCATTTACGTGAAGCTAATCGCCGTTCAGGTCAATGAAAGTTCAGGTCAAGTTCAGGTAAATGAAGGTCAAAATTTAAAATTGATAAATATAAATAAATAGGTTATGTTTCTAGACTAGTTTTGTCTCAGAAAGCCGCGTCATTCATTTGTTTGTATCTGGTAAAAAAAAACGCCCATACACCCATACTGCCATAAGCCATAAGTAAGTCAAAAATGGTGATATATTTCTCAAATTTGGTATGATAGTTTCTCATATGTGGTTTCTCTGATATATATTCCGGCTTTTTTAATATCTTTGAAGAAAATAATTGATTTTGTGGGCATTTTCCCCCCAACAAAAACTTTGTGTATTTGTGTGGTCAAAAACCAAATTGTCCAAAATCCGAGATAGCCATCTTGTACCCCTTGCTATTTTCTATCTTTTCATGTTGATGGCTTGCATGTTACGCAAAATATGGCATTTTACGGTCTATTACATTTTAGCTGATTTTGGTGTACAATTTGTGTGTAGTGACTTCACTGAATTCGCTATAACTAGAAATTTTGTCGAAACATTTATTTATTTTTCACAGAAGACGTAAACGTAATTTAGAAGAAGGTACCCGAAGTTTCACGTTGATGGCCCTATTCATGTTTGAGCTATTACGAAAATTAATCAGGGGCGTTAAACGCCACGCCCGCCCTACACATTTTGCAATGAAAACAAAATGCTCGTCACGCCAAAGAAGAAGCAAACAAGGGAACAAAAATGACCGAACTTGACCTATGATGACCTCTGGAAGTCAAAGTATACAATGTGATTGGAAACGCTCCACACCACTGAATAATGACGCTGAGTACTACATGTGTGCCAATTTGCAGCCAAATCAGAGAGGTCCGGGTCAACGACCTTGAACTTTGATGACCTCTGGAGGTCAAAGTATTCAATGTGATGGGAAACGCTTCACACCACATAATGGGGACGCTGAGTACTACATGTGTGCCAATTTTCAGACAAATCGTAGGGGTCCGGGTCAACGACCTTGATCTTTGATGACCTCTGGAGGTCAAAGTTTTCAATGTGATGGGAAATGCTTTACACCACATAATAGGGACGCTGATTACTATATGTGTGCAAACTGTGAGCCAAATCGTAGGGGTCCGCGGTCAAAGACCTTGACCTATGATGACCTTTGGAGATCAAAGTTCTCAATGTGATGGGAAACACTTCACACCACTGAATAAAGACGCCGGGTACTACATGTGTCCCAATTTTCAGCCAAATCGTAAGGGTCCGGGGTCAACGACCTAGGGGTCCGGGGTCAACGACATGGGTCACCATGATGACCTATGGAGGTCAAAGTTTTCAATGTGATGGGAATTGCTTTACACCACATCATAGGGACGCTGAATACTATATGTGTGCCAATTTTCAGCCAAATCGTAGGGGTCCGGGGACAACATCCTTGACCTAGGATGACCTCTGGAGGTCAAAGTTCTCAATGTGATGGGAAACGCTTTACACCACTCAATGGGGATGCTGAATACTATATATGTGCCAATTTTCAGCCAAACCGTAGGGGTCCGGGTCAACGACCTTGAACTTCGATGACCTCTAGAGGTCAAAGTTTTCAATGTGATGGTAAATGCTTTACACCACATAATAGGGACGCAGAGTCCTAAATGTGTGCCAATTTTCACCCAAATCGTAGGGGTCAGGGGTCAACGACCTTGACCTATGATGACCTCTGGAGGTCAAAGTTCTCAATGTGATGGGAAACGCTTTATACCACTGAATGGGGATGCTGAGTACTACATGTGTGCCAATTTTCAGCCAAATCGTAGGGGTCCGGGGTCAACGACCTTGACCTATTATGACCTCTGGGGGTCAAAGTTCTCTATGTTATGGGAAACGCTTTACACCACTGAATGGGGATGCTGAGTACTACATGTGTGCCAATTTTCAGCCAAATCGTAGGGGTCTGGGGTCAACGACCTTGACCTATGATGACCTCTAGAGGTCAAAGTTCTCAATGTGATGGGAAACGCTTTACACGACTGAATGGGGATGCTGAGTACTACATGTGTGCCAATTTTCAGCCAAATCGTAGGGGTCCGGGTCAACGACCTTGAACTTTGATGACCTCTGGAGATCAAAGTTTTCAATGTGATGGGAAATGCTTTACACCACATAATAGGGACGCTGAATACTTTATGTGTGCCAATTTTCAGCCAAATCGTAGGGGTCCGGGGTCAACGACCTTGACCTATGATGACCTCTGGAGGTAAAAGTTCTCAATGTGATGGGAAACGCTTTACACCACTGAATGGGGATGCTGAGTAATACATGTGTGTCAATTTTCAGCCAAATCGTAGGGGTCCGGGGTCAACGACCTTGACCTATGATGACCTCTGGAGGTCAAAGTTCTCAATGTGATGGGAAACGCTTTACACCACTGAATGGGGATGCTGAGTACTACATGTGTGCCAATTTTCAGCCAAATCGTACTGGTCCGGGGTCAACGACCTTGACCTATGATGACCTCTGGAGGTCAAAGTTGTCAATGTGATGGGAAATGCTTTACACCACACAATAGGGATGCTGAGTACTATATGTTTGCCAATTTTCAGCCAAATTGTAGGGGTCCGGGGTTAACGACCTTGACCTATGATGACCTCTGGAGGTCAAAGTTCTCAATGTGATGGGAAACGCTTTACACCACTGAATGGGGATGCTGAGTACTACATGTGTACCAATTTTCAGCCAAATCGTAGGGGTCCGGTGAATGTGAATCTGAATCCGAATCTGAGCTGTCAATGCCACTCTATATTTTCAGGGAATCTCATACAACCGCAGCGATACATCAGTGATAGCTATGCAATTTTACACCCGAAAAGCTTCTCATAAATATGTTCCGGATGTGCTATACCTGTTCAAAGGTGGGTACATGTTTGTTTTTCTGTATGCTATGCTATGTATGCTGCAGTCACTATTTTTAAAGGAAGTCGCCATACTCATATTCGAATATTCAATATTGTGTTGGATTTTAGAACTTTCAGAGTAAGTGTTGAATAGATATGTCATTATCAAAACGATCACGAACAAATTGTTTCTTAAGACTTTGCTCCAAACGTCTTACAGAGAAGGCTTGGGAAACTCTTAACTCGCAGTCACTTGTTCTTTTTGCAATAAAACCATCTTGTCCTGTTAAAGGGACTTTCCCACCTTTTTGAAAGTTGTCGAATCACATGTATTACTGTATGTCTACATGTCAGGCGAGGTCAGCTGAACATGTAAGTGAACTTTTTTCCGAGAAAAAAAACTGTTTATCTTGGAAGATATTCAACTTTTAGTTTTAATCGGAAAGTTGGGTTGGTGACGCCATTTTTTTAATAACAGGGAAATCATTTGTGCTGCCAAATGTATGGCACAATTTTTGTCGACATCTATTGCGCAGAAAAGGCGAACCACCCGGTGTCTAGATTGGCTAGCACTATCAGCTGGAGTTGTTGCAGCAGTTGGCCGCCAGGGACCGCTAGTGAGCCAGGGTGTTATGACGTCGCAAGCAAATGGTACCACTAAATATTGATTGATTGATTGATTTATAAATAAATAAATATTTAGCGTTAAATATTTAGTTGTACCATTTGCTTGCGACGTCATAACACCCTGGCTCACTAGCGGTCTCTGGCGGCCAACCGCTGCATCAACTCCAGCTGATTAGTGCTAGCCTCTAGATTGCGAACCACCCGGGGATCGATAAATTAAAGATGAAAATATTCCAAGGCTGACCTTAACACGCGCCCCGGATGGCCTTTGATAATTACACGCCCTGGAGGGGGGGTGGATTTCGACCTCCCCCCCCCCTATGATCTCGAAAACCACGCAACGTATCGAGAAGCGGAAAACATCGTTAGATAGCTCGAGACAAGCTCTTTCGAAAGTATTTCGTTCATTTTTTATCAGGTCAATATTGAGGTCACCAGAGGTCATCAAGGGTCAAATTTCCAAGTTTTCAAGACTTCGCTTCGAACACCCCCAAATATCTCGGGAACTATGATAGTTAGCAGCAAACGGAAAAAGCAATCGAAAGCCCTTGAAAAATGCAATCGGCTTAGGTTTCCTTAGATTTGAACTCAGGGCAATAGTTTAGGCTCCAGAGGTCATCAAATGTCAAAAAGGTGATTTTGTTTTGCAAAACTGTTTTTCGCAAATAACTTTTTACCTAATAACGATGAAGCAATCCTGATTACACCATTGCGTTTATCTCGTCAAGGCGCTTTGAATTATATTCATGGTGATCGGGTTAGGTCAACTGCGAAATTTGACCTCATGTCAAGGTCAAGTGGTGACCAAAGCTGGTGATATTGCATATTGGGAGACGTGTCTTGACGAGACAAACACATTGGTGCCATTTTATCTTCTCTATCTTTATTATGTCGATAGTTATTGACAAAAAGTGCTGGCGGCCACACAATTGACCTGACCTTAGGTCACCGATATTATAAATCCGAGATGAACAAATTGTTGGTATATATGACCTTATGAAGTCCTGCAAGATTAAATCTGATCGGCTGAAAACTGTGGCTGTGGTACTACTGCAAACGTTTTGGAGTTGAGGTCATCACGTGACCTGATCTGGTGACCTGACCTGAGATGACCCGAGTCCAAGAATTATAAATAATGTGGGAAGTTCATTTCTAAACATTTGTGCAAAAAACGGCGGCGCTGCGCGCCGCCGTTTTTGCGCTATCCTCGAAAAACCGGAGAGGTGGGCGGATTTCTCCCCCTCCAGGGCGCGTGTTAAAACAAGTCGACTATCATTACCAGTTGGGTAAAGAGAGACGACGCTGTCGGTTTAGAGGCACTATTCAAATACACATGGGCCTTATTTTTTACAGATGTCAAAATCAAACTCGAATATCTTTTTGATTAAATCATTGTGGTTGTGTTAACTGCTACCATACTTAATTTCAATGCCAAACCATCAAAATGGCTATCTCAACTCAAATATAATGTTAAGGTGCAGGTTCCTTCAACTTCAGCAATTATGAAGCACAATATGACCATCGTAATGATTACATGGGCCATGGGTAGTACCTGAGCTTGAAAAAATAGTCCGAATGTTTTGATGGGATGGATTTCCGAGATAAGGACCCACGCTAAGCTAAGCTTGTTGCGCGGGCCCTGACCCCACCATCCGATCGCGCAATTCCAGTCCCCGGCAGAATTTAGAGGCGAAAGTTTAACGTCCCCTAGCGACTGAGGACGGTCCGCCCGGCTCTCTGGCTTCATCTGATCTTGAACGCGGCCGCTGCCACTGGCCGCAGGTCATCCCTCGCTAGGATCAAATAGCGAGCGCCGAAGCGGCACAAACCAACCTTGCCGGGGCGAGTAAGACCGTAAGCCCAGCGTTCTCCCGACTGAGCTACCGAGCTCTTGATTTACGCGATGTGGTAAGATTTGTTTTCCTGCGACACAAATGTGGTAATCAACGTCATACATATCCAATGGCACGATTCGCCGAAGCCACTTAGAAATTAACTCATTATAATAATTAACAGACGAAACATAGCACCAAAGCACCTTAGCACTATAGACGCGTTTAACAAATGGGCCGCAGTCCTGTTGCTTCGATTATATCCATCTCGCCTTTGATCTTGTCCTCTATCACAATAACCAACGCCGTGAGGGTGAGGCGATATCCGGTGCGGACCGGGTCCGGTTCGTTCATTATCGGTTAGCAGAAATAAACTCTGCCGTCCAGGCGTCGTCCGACATCAGACGTCTGTCCAGAGAGGGGTCATCAGAGGTCGGCCCACAGAGTGCCGTTTGCCGTCCGTCCCGGTCGGCCCACAGAGTGCCGTTTGCCGTCCGTCCCGGTCGGCCCACAGAGTGCCGTTTGCCGTCCGTCCCGGTCGGCCCACAGAGTGCCGTTTGCCGTCCGTCCCGGTCGGCCCACAGAGTGCCGTTTGCCGTCCATCCCGGTCGGCCCACAGAGTGCCGTTTGCCGTCCGCCCCGGTCGGCCAACAGAGTGCCGTTTGCCGTCCGTCCCGGTCGGCCCACAGAGTGCCGTTTGCCGTCCGTCCCGGTCGGCCCACAGAGTGCCGTTTGCCGTCCGTCCCGGTCGGCCCACAGAGTGCCGTTTGCCGTCCGCCCCGGTCGGCCCACAGAGTGCCGTTTGCCGTCCGTCCCGGTCGGCCCACAGAGTGCCGTTTGCCGTCCGTCCCGGTCGGCCAACAGAGTGCCGTTTGCCGTCCGTCCCGGTCGGCCAACAGAGTGCCGTTTGCCGTCCGCCCCGGTCGGCCAACAGAGTGCCGTTTGCCGTCCGTCCCGGTCGGCCAACAGAGTGCCGTTTACCGTCCGTCCCGGTCGGCCAACAGAGTGCCGTTTGCCGTCCGCCCCGGTCGGCCCACAGAGTGCGTTTGGGTGGTGGTGGTCTATGATTGAACTCCGGTGGTGGTCACTGGTCAGGCGACTGAAGACTAGCTACGATCTACGTCAAGACTCTCCGTCACTGCAGCCCTGCTCCCCACTACCGACCTGAGTCAAAACTCCCCAGAGTCACTGCAGCCCTGCTCCTTACCGACCTGAGTCAAAACACCCCGGAGTCACTGCAGCCCTGCTCCCCACCACCGACCTGAGTCAAAACTCCCCAGAGTCACTGCAGCCCTGCTCCTTACCAACCTGAGTCAAAACTCCCCGGAGTCACTGCAGCCCTGCTCCTTACCGACCTGAGTCAAAACTCCCCGGAGTCACTGCAGCCCTGCTCCTTACCGACCTGAGTCAAAACTCTCCGGAGTCACTGCAGTCCTGCTCCTTACCGACCTGAGTCAAAACTCCCCGGAGTCAATGCAGCCCTGCTCCTTACCGACCTGAGTCAAGACTCCCGGAGTCACTGCAGCCCTGCTCCTTACCGACCTGAGTCAAGACTCTCCGGAGTCACTGCAGCCCTGCTCCTTACCGACCTGAGTCAAGACTCCCCGTCACTGCAGCCCTGCTCCCCACCACCGACCTGAGTCAAGACTCACCGGAGTCACTGCAGCCCTGCTTCCCACCACCGACCTGGGTCAAAACCGCCGGTCGCACGGAAAGGCATGCTCTCAGACCGTCACGAGCCCATGGTAACTTAACAACTCACGAACCGACGTGATGCCCCAGGTACTCTACCCCGATCGGCGCCAAAAGAAATGCGGTCATCAAACGTGTTGCGCCTGCCGCCTCGAGGCTGCTATTTGGCTTCTAGGAGTCATAAAGACATAAATAAAGACATAAAAGAAAAGTGCAACAAAGAGCCTCTTGGGCCCATCCGAAGTTGCACCCCACCCCCCCCCCCCCCCCCCTCCACCAGTCTCGCCCCTTCAAATCACCTTACTCTACCTGCACAAAAGAAGGCTAATCCCACGAGTATTTATGAACTAATCCCTTCTCTGTAAAGTATTTATCTAATCTAATTTTGAAGGAAGCAAGTGTCACTGCATCAGCGACATCCCCTGGTAGCATATTCCAATGTCCTACAACCCTTCTACTGAAAAATGACTGTCGTAGCCTAGTCCTACTTTGTTTCATAATGAGTTTATGCTGATGACCTCTACCTCGATTTTCCCTATTGAACTCAAACATACCCTTTAAATATCCAGAATGCTGACTATTTACAAATTTGAAGACTTCAATTAGATCTCCTCTTAGCCTTCTATATCTAAGTGAAAACATACCCAATTTCTTTAATCTATCTTCATAAGGTAAACTACCAAGACAATTAACCATTTTTGTTGCCCTTTTTTGAACTCTTTCTAACAACCAGCAATCTTTCTCATATGTTGGAGACCAGGCTTGTACACAATACTCCAAATGTGGTCTAACGTATGCACAATACAGTTTTGTTATTACCTTTTCACTCTTGTAGGAAACATTTCTGTTAATGGCCCCTAGCATTCTAAGTGCCTTTTTCCTAGCTTCTACAACCTGGTCTGACGCTGATAGTCTATTGTTTACCACGACACCTAAATCTCTTTCCTTTTCAATCTGCTCCATTTTCTGCCCACCCATTTCATACCTATGTTTACTGCTAACTCGTCCAGCGTGCATAATCTTACATTTACTCAAATTGAATTTCATCTGCCATGCTTCAGACCACTCAACTAGCTTGTCCAGATCTGATTGAAAAACATCCTGATCATGTTTTCCTCTAATAATCCTGACAACTTTTAGATCGTCTGAAAATTTCAAAACTTTACTGTCTATACTGTTCTCAATTGCATTCACAAATATTATAAAAAGCAATGGGCCCAGGACTGAGCCCTGTGGAACCCCACTGAGAACCTCCTTCCATTGTGATTGGCACCCATTCAATATAACCCTTTGCTGGCGTCCTGAAAGCCACGTTTCTATCCACTCCAGAATCTTGCCCCTGATCCCATGAATTTTAAGTTGCAACCCCAGTCTTGTATGGGGGACTTTGTCAAATGCTTTACTGAAATCAAGAAAAGCTACATCTAGCTGTTTACCCTGATCAAAGCTATCTGTTGCAACATCCAAAAACTCCAGAAGATTAGTTAAACAAGAACGGCCCTTCCTAAAGCCATGCTGTCTATCCTTGATGAGTTCATTTTGCTCCAAGAATTCAACAATCTTATCTTTGATGATTGATTCAAGCACCTTGCAGACTAATGAGGTCAGACTAACCGGTCTATAGTTTTCCTCTTTACTTCTATCTCCCTTTTTATGAATAGGAACAACATTTGCTCTTTTCCAATCAAGTGGAATTTTACTATCTGCGAGTGATTTATAAAATATTATGGCTAATGGAACCGACAACTCCCTTTCAGATTCTCTTAAAAGTCTAGCATGAATTTCATCAGGTACTTCTGCCTTGTTAGGCCTTACTTTCTTTAGATATTCTAGAACAAGTTCACTACTTATGCCACCTAGCTCTCCTATAGTCTCCTCTGTCTCTAGCTCAGGCTGAAGTGCTGCAATACTACTCTGGTCCTCGATAGTAAAGACAGATTGAAACTGATCATTAAGCACTTCAACCATTTCACTGTCCTTGCTAACTAACACATCATCTAGCTTAAATGGACCTATATTTTTGGAAACTGTACTGAACTTGTAAAAACTGAAGAACTTCTTACTATCTGCATTACAATGTCTAGCTAAATCAAGTTCCTTTGCCCTTTTAGCTGCTCTGACCTTTTTCTTAACTGAATTTCTTGCATTCTGGTAGGCCTTCTGATTTATATCTAGTGAAGATCCCTTCAAAATGCCAAATGCACTTCTTTTAGCTTGTATAGCACTCCTTACTTCTGGGGTAAGCCAAACTGGTTTGCCCTTGGTTCTGTTACGTTTGTGCCTGAGGGGTATATGCCGATTCTGAATTTGGCTTAATCTAGCTTTGAAAACATTCCAGGCCTCACATGCATCTAAACCTGCCAACTCAACGTTCCATTTTATCTGTGCGAGGTCATTTCTAATACTATCAAAATCAGCCCGGCTGAAGTTTGGAACCATAATAAGGTTGGAACCATAATAAGGGCCTCATTTCTGATGAGATATTGAATTTAACCATATTGTGATCACTGGTTCCTAGACCTTCACAAATACTTATGTCACTAACTAGATCACTGTTGTCTGAGAATACAAGGTCTAGAATGGAGCAATGTCTGGTTGGCTCTGTTACAAACTGATGCATGAAAAGCTCCTCTTCAAAGATTTGCCTATACAACCTACACTCATTTGTTTCCTCTGCTATACTTTCGTATCCTCTTAAGTTAAAATCTCCCATAATAAGACACTGAGCCCGAAAGTTCCTACGTATTTCCTCACAAATATCTTGGTCTGTTTCAGCTTGGGAGTTCCTTGGAAGATTCCCTGGTCTGTAAAATGCACCTATCCTCAACCTTCCTCTGTTTCCTGTACCAATTTTAATGTCAAGCCAGATTGATTCTACTTCTTTTACTTTACTAGAATCATCAACTCTAGTAGTGCAGTACAAGCTATTTACATATACAAACACTCCGCCCCCCTGCCGTGATTCTCTGCAGTATGAGAACATGTTATACCCTTGTAACTCGAAATCCTGTAGCCTATCCCTATTATACCCCTCACTAACCCATGTCTCGGTTACACAAATGATATCAGGCTTTTCAAGGGCAACATAACACTCAAACTCATCAAATTTAGACCTAATACTTTGGGGATTCAGCAACACACATGTGATCTTATACTTTGAGCTGACTCTACTAATTCTGAGGGAATTATGATCTACTGTCCTATTCTGACATGAACTTCTACCAATGCTTACTTCCTGATGCCCTAGTACTAGCGTCCCCGAACCCCCCCCCCCCCCCTCCTACCTAGTTTCCCTGAATGACACTTCTGTAGGCATCTCCCAAAGCCCTTGCCCCCTCATCCGATAAGTGAAGCCCATCCTTCATATAGTACCTACGCCACTCATAGAACTGATCCCATAAGTCTACATAACTAAGCCCCATAGCTGAACATAAGTTCTGAACTGAGCTGTTCACAGACAGAGCTCTCGAGTACCACTCCTCACTGGCTCCACAGCGAGGGAAGATGCCAGTCACAATGACTGGTTTCCTGGACTCCCTCAACCTCTGCAGCAGGCTCCGGTACTCCGCTACTATTCTCACACTCTGCCTAGGTCCTATGTCGTTCACCCCCACCTGTAGTATAACTGTCTCCGGGCTACTCCTACCAAGTTCTGCCTCAATGACAGGGCCCATATCAGCTACTCTTGCCCCTGGTTTGACTATACATCTGTCCCTCTTCCCACAGAATGTTCGCCTTAAGGGCCTTACCCTTGAGTCCCCAACCACTAAATGCTGAACCTCTTCCCTGTCACTTTCAGCTGCTGACTCTAACGCACTGAACCTATTTGATATTGTAACCTGCGGATGTTCCCTGGGGCTGTACTGCCTGACTCTACCCTGAACTTTTGTCCATCCCTCCTGATCCCCTTCCCTCTTCCTCCTCCAGATTCTGCTACCACCCTCCATTACCCAGCACCCCTCCTCATCCTTACTGTCTGTGGCCCTAGCATTACTTTCCACAATGTTGAGTCTCCAGAAACGTGACCCTCCAACACACTTCCAAACCCCAGCCGCACTATTCACCTTTGCCTTATCCTCCTCCCTTATGCCCCTATCAGAACTACCACTGGTCCCTGATCCTGAAGGCTCCTTTTCTGACCCCCTAACCACGATCTGCGCATACGTTCCTTGGTCAGGAGCTACACCCTCCTGCAGCTCATCTCTACACCTACACTTACTTAACTGCGCCTCAAGCTCCGCTACCCTAGCCTGGATGGCCTCTAGCTCTGCTACCTTCGCCTGCATCCTAGTCATGCTCATTTGAATACACTAGTAACTTAGGTATATAACTTAGGTACTATGCACTTTTCAATACTTTACTAACTTAACTTTATTTTTTTCTTATTTTTTTTTCTTCTTCTAAACCTTAACTAGATCTAAGTAAAGCTAGTGACACAAATCAGCTATGAGTGCACCTAATATTAGACTAAATATCTAATCCTTAAATAAACTGAATACTAAATACACCTTAATTATCCCTAATTTTCTAAAAATATCTACTTATCCAACCCTGCAACTAATAACACAGAAATAAGACTAAGACAATTTTGGCGCACACAAGCTAGAATGAAAAGTCCTTTAAAAAACAAGTAAGAGGTAACAGCTAACTATGAATGCTTAAAAATAATACCTAAACGATCCACAAAACTAAATATCTAATCCTTATATCTAAATCTAATGTGGTTCCTCAAAAAATACACAAAACAACAGAGCTATCCAACAGCTACTTAGCTTGTCTAAAGAAAAGAGTGCATTTCTTTTTTTTCGCAGCGATACCAATCGCAGTTCACCAGCGAGTCATCATGCTGAGCTATCGACCAATCGCAGTTCACCAGCGAGTCATCATGCTGAGCTATCGACCAATCGCAGTTCACCAGCGAGTCATCATGCTGAGCTATCGACCAATCGCAGTTCACCAGCGAGTCATCATGCTGAGCTATCGACCAATCGCAGTTCACCAGCGAGTCATCATGCTGAGCTATCGACCAATCGCAGTTCACCAGCTAGTCATCATGCTGAGCTATCGACCAATCGCAGTTCACCAGCGAGTCATCATGCTGAGCTATCGACCAATCGCAGTTCACCAGCGAGTCATCATGCTGAGCTATCGACCAATCGCAGTTCACCAGCAAGTCATCATGCTGAGCTATCGACCAATCGCAGTTCACCAGCGAGTCATCATGCTGAACTATCGACCAATCGCAGTTCACCAGCGAGTCATCATGCTGAACTATCGACCAATCGCAGTTCACCAGCGAGTCATCATGCTGAACTATCGACCAATCGCAGTTCGCCAGCGAGTCATCATGCTGAGCTATCGACCAATCGCAGTTCACCAGCGAGTCATCATGCTGAGCTATCGACCAATCGCAGTTCACCAGCGAGTCATCATGCTGAACTATCGACCAATCGCAGTTCACCAGCGAGTCATCATGCTGAGCTATCGACCAATCGCAGTTCACCAGCGAGTCATTATGCTGAGCTATCGACCAATCGCAGTTCACCAGCGAGTCATCCTGCTGAGCTATCGACCAATCGCAGTTCACCAGCGAGTCATCATGCTGAGCTATCGACCAATCGCAGTTCACCAGCGAGTCATCATGCTGAGCTAGCGATCTAGCTGCATTTGCTAAAATAGGAATTTATCAATCCACCACATGAATTCACCAACCCAGCCTGGCCAACACCAGCGGCTGCAGATCGTCCTTGGCCGGGTGGAGGGGAAATATTTTCAAATCGCCGTAACGTTGCGACGACACTTCTCTTCACATTCCTTTATTTCTGCAGTGCATTGCCATTCATCGCAACGCATGTGCATTACATGCACGACTTTTTAGTGTTAATAATTTAGTATTTCGTAGTTTTATGTTGCAGTGCGGGTACTTTTTCGGGAAATGTTGCAGCTTTACACCTTTGCTGCACGGCCTCAGCCCGGGTGGGGCGGCGGGGGTGGGGGAGGGAGTGTTTTTATTTTTATTTGTATTTTTACCCGGACCGGCCTATAGCCATTTCCCGGGTTTGGGGAAATTACTTCTGGCAATTTGCCAGGAAAAGGGTTACGTTAGTCGGTTTATGTGAACCCGAGCAAGCAAGGGAATAGGGTAGCTATTTTACGTTAATTAATTACGTTAACCGGTTTATGTGAACCCGGAAAATTTATTGTTCAAAGTAAATATAATATCTAACATTACGTTAAGTATTTCGTTCAAGGTCAAATATAATATCTAGCATTACGTTAAGTATTTCGTTCAAGGTCAAAAATAAGTAAAACACGAGACACACATACATACATATTTTATTATAATACACTTGTACAGTGTCAGTGTTGATGGAGCCGTGGGGGTGCCGTCATTGCAACAACGGGAGACTGTTGCCAGTCTCCCTGGCTCCGGCGCCTCGGCGAGACCTGGTTGTGGGGTGTATTTAGCCGGGCGAAAAGTCCTGAATAATAAAAAACCCAGCGTCTAAGGCAAAGGGGAAAAAATCTGCACGGTGGGCCAAAAATGTGCAGGGCCAAAAACCCCTGTCATATTTGTTTAGCTAAACGTGTTTGGTAGAGATAATCTAAGAGGAGACCTATCAATTAGTTATAATCGTGTTGTATAAATAAAATCATAAAGAAGTGTGATTAATTCGGGATGAGTCATGAAGTAAAAAAGTTTGCGAATACTGCACCGCAGTGCATGGGACGGGGTGGATACTGCACCGCAGCGCAGCGGACACCGCACCGCAGCGCAGTGGAGTGAGCACCGCACCGCAGCGCAGCGGCCACCGCGCCGCAGCGCAGCGTCGGGATCTGGTAAAAAAGTTTGCGAATACTGCACCGCAGCGCATTGGCTGGGTGGATACTGCACCGCAGCACAGTGGAGTGGACACTGCACCGCAGCGCAGCGGCCACCGCGCCGCAGCGCAGCATCGGCATCTGTGGTCAGGGGCGGGTGTACAATTATTCGGCTCTGGCAAGAGCGGAGTAAAGGGGGAGGAGGGTTGGAAGGAGCGTTACGTTAAGAAATGAACAACGAATTCCAACGGAACCTTTCGTTGCGCGACTGGTTTGGCAGGGAATCATGCCGCCGCCAACGCAAAACCGCACATCAACCATCGGCGTCCCATCGCAGAAATCCCCCGCCAAATCAGCCACGCAACGAATAGAACCCTTCGCCGCGCGGCCGATCCAGCAGGGGGCCCCCGCAACAAGACACCGGCAGCCAACACGCAACTCCCACGTCAGCAGCAACATGATTTAACAGTTAGTCAGAAATAACTTAATGAAGTATTTTATTGGAGGTGATTTATTGTTTCCTGTTTGTGAACGGTCTCAAATTGCGGCGGTAGCGGTTACGCTCAGAGGAGCTGGGGGGGGGGGGGGGAGGGACTCTCCTGTCTTATGGACCTTGAAGGCAAGGCAGGGCGAGGGAGCCGGGGAGGAGGGTGGGGGGAGGGGAGGGATGGCGGGGAGAGGGTGAGGGACCGACTGTCTTCAGAGAGAGGAGGAGGGTGGGAGTTTGGGAGTTGGCGGGTGACGGCTCTGATTAGAGAGGCGTCAGAGTCCTCAGAGGACTCGACCGGGGACTCCGCCAGAGATTCGGCGGGAGTGGGAGTGGGTGCCGCTGGGGCACTGCCAGAGTCCAGAAGGGACTCGGCTGAGATGGGGTGGGACTCGGCCTGCTCTGCCGTCGGTGGGGGTGCACACTGCCGCTGTGTCGGGGCAGGCGGTGGCACCGGTGGGGTGGACCCACTTGAGGTCCGACGGGGGGGGGGCGCGGGTGGGGTTCGGTGGGATGGGGGCAGCAGGGGCCAGACGCTGGGGGCCAGCGCTGGGATAGGAGGTGGGGTGGGGGGGGCCGCCTTGAGGGCCCGGGTCTTCTCTGCGGCTGCCGCTCGAGCAGGGCAGTCGCGGAACCATGCGGGGTGGGGTCCTCCGCACGACACGCAGCGAGTGGCTGCGGTGTCGCCACCGACACATTGAGCTGTGTCGTGCGTCTCGGCGCACTTCCCGCAGATGGGATGGGGGGCGTGGCACTGACGCTGGTGGTGGCCGAACCGCCAGCAGGCTTTGCACTGCAGAGGCCCTTGGGTCCACTCCTTGACTGCGACTACTATGTAGCCGCAGTAGAGACGTTCCGGGAGCTGTAAGCCCCGGAAACGCAGCCGGACCATGGGGTTGGGGCCTGGTCGCTTAGACTGCATCCGGACCACTTTTGTCACCCCTGAGTCACGAGCTCTTGGAGGAGCACGGACTCAGTCAGATTGCTGACTTCGGGGCACAGGATAAATCCCTGGCAGGAATTCATGTGGTCGGGGGCCGTCACCTCACAAGCCTTGTCCATGAAAGACGGGATGGCTAGGAGGGTGGCAGTCTGCTGGCCAGACAGGGTCTGAACCAGCAGAGCGCCGGAACGGATGGAGCGCGCGCTGGCCACCTCTCCGCAGAGGGCGACCAGTTGGCGGCGCGCCGCGAACGGGTTGGAGTGCCTCATGTGCACTCCGTCCTTCCTCTGAATGAGGAGGAGAGCAGGCCCGTCGGGTGAGGAGGTGTTGGGGGGGAGCCAAGCACCGGGTCGGTCCGGGCGAGGCTCCTGAGGGAAGCCGGGGGGTCCAGGAGGACCGTCCGGGGGGGCTCGGGGCCGCGCGCCGGGACGGGAGGGGAGAGACTCCTGAAGGGGGTCGGGGGGACGGAGGGACGGGGGGGGGGGGTCGCCATGACCGGAGGAGGGAGGGGAAAGTTAAAACAAGAACCTAAGTTTAACGTTAATTTGCCACACACGACAGAACGTGTTGGCAACTGCAACTGCAAGTTAACTCAAAGACTGGAGGGCAACTAGACCGTGGAGGAGGCCTATTGCCAATCTAACGATTCTGCCTACTTAAAAATATCTAGAGACTACCTATATAAGGGTCTAACGACCCTGCCACATGCACGTGGACAGGGTCCCGCACCCGGAAGCGGTGGAGGGCTGGAGCAGGCTGTCTGGAAGGCGTCCGTGGTCCGATGTCGATGAAAGGATGGAGGGAGAGGGGCGACCGGCCTCTGCCGCTCGCGCATGCGCGATTAGCGAACCTTCTGCGCGCATGGCTCTAATTCGTATTAAAAAAAGAAGAAAAAATCAAGGTCACATGTTTTCAGTGGTGATTTCTTTTTGTGTTGCGTGGAGTGGGTGGCCAGACGGTTGTGACAGTTACTGTGTACGACGTTGTGATTGTGCTAAATTTGTGATCTAAATATAGACTATGTCGAGTCAATGGCGTCATTTCCGAACTAAATCGTATACCTATCTTATGATAGTTATGAGTTATGGACCAAGATTCGAAGAACAAGAGCGATGCGATGGAAAACACTATGGAAATGCCAAAAGGTAAGCATTTTCCTATTGATGACCGAAGGGCATGGGTACTGGGTAGACTAGCATTTTTGTTTTACTTGGGTACAGTAAATGTAGGTAAAGCTGATTGGTTCTGTTGGAGTTAAAGAGTAGCAAACTCGCCATTTGCTCTGTTTGCTGGCCATGGGCCAGGGATTCGTCTAAGGCAATTTGTTTGTGTGTGTGGGGGGGGGGGGGGGAGCAGGCTTGAGACCAGACTGGAAAAAATACACTCACTACGCTGGACGCCTCGGCGGAGCCGTTGCGCCGAAATTTCGGCGCAATGGCCGTTGCGCCGAAATTTATTGGGTGCTACACCGCATGCACAACACCTGTTAAAGGAAATAGTTCACCTTGGAATTTTGTTTACCCAACACGATTTGATTATATTTTGTAATACAATTTCTTTTTATATTGTCAAAAATGGCCTTATATCGCGCCGATTCAGGACAGAAGGCCGTACATTTTTATTGTTTATCAAAACTAAATGCATGCTCTCTGAGTCAGAGTCCTGACGTCACGCGAATGTAAAAAATGGTTCAGCCAATCAGATTCGAAAGTAGTCGCGTAAAGATAGACTCGCATTGGAGATGTGCCAACCGGCGGCCGGCGTTCGCTCGCTAGCACCAGCTGTAAGCTGATTGGCTGATGGTATAGCCTCTGCCCGGGCTAGAACCAGTACAACATTCTTTCGCCAGCACCGCATTCCTTCGCCAAAAACTCAAATATATTCGGCTGGAGAGTCTTTTCAGTCAAGACAACTTGCAGATAGGGGTTTCCCAACACGGGCTACAAAACTGCTATCTCAGTTTAAAACTGATGTTGAAGGTGAACTATTTCCTTTAACACATATAAATGTGAAGTCAGCGTGTGGAAGGCCTCGCAGCGCCGCGTCAGCCTCGGCATCAGGGTGTCGCCGTCTTTCAGTGCAAAGCATCAGGGGCGGATCCAGGGGGGGGGGGGGGGGCATCGGGCCATGCCCCCCCCCCAAAGTTGGAGATGACTTATTTTCATTTCACCTGTTCTTGTCCAAGAACAGTCACACTTACTCTTGTTTTCCCATAGCCCATTGATATCGTTCCAACGGGCAGTGATATTCATAACATAAATAGTTGTGCATTCATACAATTGTTGAGATGATTGATAAACAGCCAAATTATACATTGTTATTAACAGCCATTGACTTAGCGCTATCAAAGTACAACTTTAAACAAACCTTTTTCACATCAATTTATGTCTTCTGTGCCAAACAAAAACAGTCTGTACAAATGCCATATTTTGATAAAAATGTAATAAAAACCTCAAAAGATAAAACATGCAAGGGCTACAAAATGGCTATCTCGAATTTGTGAAAATGTTGTTTTTTTACTCTCCAAATAAAAAACTATTTTTAAAATGCCCTCAAATTCATTTGTTTTCTTCAAAGATATTACAAAACCATGTTAAATATTAGAGAACCACATATGGGCAATTCCTAAGCAAAATTGAAAACGATATCACCATTTTTGAAATAGCTTCTAAAGTATGGGTAGCTCATGACGTATTAAAACAAAAGTTTGTTGGTTAGTTATGACCAGCTGCAAACAAATGAACGTCACCGCTGCATTTCTGAGGAAAAACTGGTCCAGAAACATGCTTTTTATTTAGATTTATCATTTTCAAATTTTGACCTTATGTTACTGAGTTTTGACCTGAGTTTGACACTAACTTCACTTAAATGAAGTCAGATGGTAAAATGACTCACTATCGAATTATACGTGTAACATAACCCATACAACATATGTTGCATGACTTTCGCGCACATATTTTGCACAGTGGCATTGACATTGACCTTGACTTTTGCCAACAATCTTTCTTATTTTAGCTCATACGAGATGTGTATTATACCTTTGAGAGCACTTTGGGTGATCATGGTCGTAATCGAAGGCTTTGCATGGATAATATCATAGTACCTATGTGATATGTTCCATACACTCAAATATCTCGATTTTGACCTTTGACCTGACCGTGACATGACATGTGATCTCAATGTTAACCTTTCGAGAATGTTTTAGATGTGTTTCATTGAGAACTTTCGAATGCTGCCTTGCGCGTCTCGTCTCGTCGTCGTTGCGATAATTGGTTCGGAAGATAACCAGGGGGGGGGGGGAGGGGGCTTAGCGCCCCCCCCCCATTTAGTGACGTCACACATAAGTTTTACACACAAATCAGCTAAACCTTAACAGACCGTACAAATGCCATATTTTGAGCAAAATGCAATCCAAAAACGTCAAAAGATAGAAAATGGCAAGGGCATTGACATTGACATGGATATCTCGGAACATGGATATCTCGGATATTTAAAATTTTGTTTTTTTACCCAACAATTTTTTTAAATGCCCACAAAATCATATTTTTCGAAGATATTACAAAAAAAAAACTGAATATATGTCAGAACTACATATGGGCAACTATCATGCCAATTTTTTTAAATCATATCACCATTTTTGACTGACTTATGGCACCTCAAGTATGGGTAACTCATGACGTCATATTTTGGAATTGCGTTTTGGAGCTTGTATTGGCCAGATACAGATAAATAAATACCAGCACTGTATTTCGGAGACAAAACTGGTCTAGAAACATACCTTTGGCATTTATATTTATCAATTTCAAATTTTGACCTTCAGTGACCTGAACTTGACCTGAACTTGACACTAACTTCACGTAAATCAAGTCAGGTGGTAAAGTGACTATCACTATCGAATTATACGTGGGAAATAACCCATACAACATATGTTGCATGACTTTCGTATATATTTTGAGCATAGTGACCTTTTGTGACCTGCCCTTGACCTTGACCTTTGTCAACAATCTCACTTTTGCTTATGCGGGATGTTTATCATACCTTTGGCAGCACTGTGGGTAATCGTGGTCGTAATAGAAGGTTTTGGATGGAAAGTATGGCCCATAAACTCAAATACGTCGATTTTGACATTTTACCTGACCGTGACCTGACATTTGACCTCACTTTGAAACTTTTGAGTATGCCTTAGATTTGTCTCAGTGAGAGCTTTCGAATTCCGCCTTGCGTGTCTCGTCTCGTCGTCGCTGCGATAATTGGTTCGGAAGATAACCAGGAGGGGGGGGGGGGGGGGGGCTGCGTTTAACGCCCCTCCCCCTCCTCCAGTCAATGGTGTTCTGCTGAGACCCCAGTCAATGCCGGGTTAAGGTTTTGAGTAATGTCCAACACTAATCCATGCTTTTGTCCAGTTCATCTAAGCTTCAAAATATATGCTGAAAACTGGGTAATTGATTCTCTTTAAGCTGTGCGACTTTCAAGGATGGAATCAATTCGGCAAAACTGGCAGTGGCAGTGTCATACAAAAATGTGCATGCTTTTATTGAAAAATAGGCCTATTTGACCTGCATCGGTTTCCGCTACTCTGTGTTTTCTTTCACTTTCAGCATCTCGCAGTGATCATGATACTTGTTATCGAAAGCTTTGCTAATACCTATAATAGAAAACATCGTTTGAGTTATTATTGTCATTACACACCATCTATCATGTATCATATAAAGAGAGATTAAAATTAGCTGATGCTCATTGATAATTCAAAAAGATAAAACAAAGTTAAGAATTAAACGATATTTCGTTCACGGAACTTCATCAGATACAGTAATAACAAAATGTACCTCGGAAAAACAGCCGAGGTTTTCCGAGGTGCATTTTGTTATTAATGTATCTGATGAGGTTCCGTGAACGAAATATCGTTTAATTCTTAACTTTGTTTTATCTTTTTGAATTATCAATGAGCATCAGGCTAATTGTAATCTCTCTTTATATTATTACCATGCTCAGTCATAGCATCCAGTTAAAAAAAAACAAGTATCTTGAATCAGTTACAATCACTATATATGTACCTATATGTGTGTGCATCTGGTCCAGGCACGTAGCCAGGTTTTTTATCAGGAGGGGGCCCACGTCGGTGGTAGAAACATTTCGCTCCTCAGACATGGTATGTTGTTGACCGGGGGGAGGGGATAGATTCGGGTCGTCAGAGAATCTTGTTTTATCTAGTATAAATGTGTTTTGCTCAGGAGGGGTGGGGGGCATGGCCCCTGTGCCCTCCCCCCCCCCCCCCCCACACACCCTTGGCTACGTCCCTGATCTGGTCGTAAGGCCTATAACAGGGGTAAACTCCTCCAGAGAAGTTGGGGGCTGAGGTGGGAAAATTGCTTAAAGTGCCATGGAAATCAACAAAAATACAGATTTCTCCCCGGATTTGACCCACTTCCTCGTCCAAGTGGGGGGGGGGGGGGGGAGGTGAAGCCACCTCAACTGAATAGGATCCTACATCCCTGGTCTATAACTTGAATAGAACAGTTAAAATGTGCATCTCGCCAACAATTATCACCTGTTTAAACTTGCCCCCCCCCCCCCCCCAGTGACCGTTTTTTGCCTCGACTGGGGGGGGGGCAAAAAAAACATGTTAGACGAGTTCCTGCCATGCGCATTGTAGAAGTGCACAAATTGTCGAAACTGTCACCTACAAAAATTAAAACTCTAATTCTGTCACATTTCCTAGCTCGGTCTAATTTTACTTCCCAGAATGTAATAGTAGTTCAATAACTTCGGGAGCACGGAACTACAACATTTTTACCATGTATACTTAAAATATTAATTAGGTTAGGTTAGGCTAATAATATTAATGGCAATTGTGCCTTACACTATTGCAATCCCTTGCCTAAAAAAAAATTGTGAGAAAGATGACTGACGCTAGGTGAGAGTTAGTCCGCCATTGGCTGGGGGGAGGGGGGTCGCCCCACCCCCCGTGACAAACTTTCGCAATAGCTAAAAAACCAATAGCGCTATCGACGTGAAACTTTGGGTACCTTCTCCTACATCAATTGTACGTCTTTTGTGCACAAATAAAGCAATGTCATCGATTTTTTTTTTGCTCTCGAGATATAACGAATTTAGTGACGTCACTACACACGAGTTTGACACAAAAATCAGCTCAACTTTAGCAGGCCGTTCAAATGCCATAATTTGAGCAAAATGAAAAACGTCAAAAGATAGCAAATGGCAAGGTCTACAAAATGGTCATCTCGGATTTGTGAAAATTTTGTTTTTTTACCCAATTTTGTTTTGGAAAAAATGCCCTAAAAATCACAATTTTAAAGAAAAATCGGAAGATATGTTGAAGAACCACATGTGGACAACATCCAAACCAAATTTAAAAGCAATATCTTTATTTTTGACTGACTTATGGCTCCCTAAGTATCAGTAACTCATGACGTCATATTTTGAAATTGCGTTTTTTTGCTTTTACTGACCAGATACAAACAAATCAATGCCAGCACTGTATTTTTGAGACAAAACTGGTCCAGAAACATGCCTTGTTTATTTACGTTGATCAATTTCACATTTTGACCTTATGTGTCCTGACCTTGACCTTATATGGTGTCAGATTGTGAAAATGGCTGCTGCTTTCGAATTATACGTGTAGAATAACCCATCAAACATGTGTCGTATAACTTTCGTAGACCTCTTGCCAATAGTGACCTTTTGTGACCTGATCTTGTTTACATACACATCTTGCCGCTCCACCTTGACCTTTGCTTACAATTTCACTTTTGATTATGCAGGATATGTATTATACCTTTGAGAACACTTTGTGCGATAATAGTCTCAATATAAGGCTTTTGGATGGAAAGTATGGCCCAAAAACTCAAATATCTCAATTTTGACCTTTGACCTGACTGTGACCTGACATGTGACCTTATTTGGGAAATTTCGTGCATGCTTTGGGTGCTTTTCATTGAGAGCTTTCAATTGCCGCCTTGTGCGTCTCGCTGCAGTTATTGGTTCGGAAGATAACCAAGGGGGGGGGGGGAGCGAAAAACGCCCTCCCCAGCCAATGGCGTTCGGCTGAGACCCCAGCCAATGCCGGGTTAACGCGGCAAAAATGTCACCTGAGCGTAGTGTTAGCCTAAATTTGTCACCTACGCTGGTTGGCGAGTTGGCGAATTTGTGCACCTCATGGCGGCGCATTGAACATGGCGCATTGTCGCGCACTTTTTACCCGTTTAGCCCGAACCTTTTGTTTGGACTGGTTTCTGGAAATATAGTGTTTGTTGAGCAGAGATTGTTGCGTGGACCCCGCGGGGTGGTCGCAACCCCTTTCATCTGATCGCGCCGGGACAGGAGGAGGGGCTGTTTGATCGTCTGAACACCTCCTGTAAGCTTGTGTTAAGCAACCAGAAGACGGCGGGCGGCATGCTGCGCCGTCATTTTGTGCCCATGTTATTACTGATCCTTGGTGCATGATTTCCAATATTTTTACCAGGGGTCATCTCAGATGATGGCTCAAGGTCAGGTCAAGCTAATCCACCTCCGAAAAGTTCCAAGGAGAATTTATCACATAATAAGAAACCAATAGCCTTTAACAAAATTATCGCATGTGATGAGGTCACCACTCACCAGGAATTGTAATTCTGCACTATCTCAATTTGTTATGAATGGCGTAAAATTGGGTCAGGTCCGTGACTTCCATATTATAAGTCGACTGGAAGATACAAATACTCCGATTCAGAGGATTCGCATTATATCGGAAGGTGTCAGCGTGTAGTATTTGTGAGCCTGGGAGGTATCAGACCCAGCTTACAGTACCCCGTACCAGTGACCCTGGGAGGTATCAGGCCCAGCTTACGGTACCCCGTACCAGTGACCCTGTGAGATCAGCCCCAGCCAGTGGCACCCCGTACCAGTGATCCTGTGAGATCAGCCCCAGCCAGTGGCACCCCGTACCAGTGACCCTGTGAGGTCAGTCCCAGCCAGTGGTACCAGTGAGTAGTGACCGCGGGAGGTGCGCCGTGCCGTGTCGTAACTCCCAGGTGTGCGGACAGCTCACCACGCCCCGTCTGGCCGGCTGTGTCCGCACCCGGCCCCGGGAAGGCACCTATGCGGCTCCCCCCGTTGTGTAAGCCGCATAGATGCAGCTTAGATAGGGACGGCGGTGCTGATTGGCGGAGGAGAATGGTGAACGGCCATGGCCCCAGCTAGACAGCGGGGACGTTACACAGAAGCGATCATCCTGCGGTATAAAGCTGTGGTCGGGGAAAATCTATCCGTCAGATGCATGTACATACATACACGGCGTGATGCTGGAATTATCACTGTGGCGTGGCATTCAGTGTCGGGAAACTGGATTGTATGCCGACTCTGTGCCTTATTGTGTCATGTCTGTTCAGTATAACTAGTTCAATGGGGAGCGAAGTGAACCGACGCCCTCTAAAATGAGTGAGAACGGATATAAATTGGCACACGCATCAACTGGGAAGGCAGAAATGGAGGCATCTTTATGCAATTTTTTATTGTTTAGTATGATTTAAAAACAAATATTATCTGCCAGGGACTTGTAACCGTCTCATCCCAATATTGCAACAGGCCTGCTGTTGCAATACCGTCTAAAAACCATTAAAGGGACTGTCCCACCTTTGTGAAAGTTGTCGAATCACACTTAATTGTATTATACATGTCAGGCGAGGTCAGCTGAATATGTTCGTTAACTTTTTTCCGAAAACAATTTTTTATCTTGGAAGATATTCAACTTTTAGTTTTAAGCGAAAAGTTGGGTTGGTGACGTCATATGATTTTCTTTTAATAACGGGAATCCTTTGTGCTGCCAAACATACGGCACAATTTTTTTGTCGACATCTATTGCGCAGAAAAAGCGAACCACCCGGTGTCTAGATTGGCTTAGATTGCGAACCACCCGGGGATCGATAAATGAAAGAGAAAATATTCCAAGGCTGACCTTAAAACAAGTCGACTATCATTACCAGTTGGGTAAAGAGACGACTGTCGGTTTAGAGTCCCTATTCAAATACACATGAGCCTTATTTTTTACAGATGTCAAAATAAAACTCGAATATCTTTTTTATTAGATCATTGTGGTTGTTTTAACTGCTACCATACTTAATTTCAATGCCTAGCCATAACAATGGCTATCTCAACTCAATATAATGTTAAGGTGGGATTAAGTCCCATCACAGTATCCTTAACTCTTGACATTCATCGTAAACACCAATACCTATTAATCGTCCTTTTTGCAGGGCAATATCACCATATAGATACACGCGTATCTAAGATGCAAAGTCCATTGATCGGTCGCTGGGTCAGTGTTTCACTTTGTCTCAAGTTATCCCTTCTCGTTCATCTCATCGCTGCACAATGCCCATCCCCGAGCTGGCTAAAGTGGCCTTGCCCGAACCAAGTAAAAAAAAACGTTGCAAGAATACTGCACTGCCTGATCACTCTGTCAACGGTCGCGCGAGTCTGTACGACACAGCGCACGCGGGCATGAAAGTCAGACATCCAGGTTTTTATATCACTGTTACGTGATCACACCACCATCCGCGCAGGAATACCAAGCGTTCCATTTGATTTCGTGTATGTACGCAGGAATGCCAAGCGTTCCATTTGATTTCGTGTATGTACGCAGGAATACCAAGCGTTCCATCTGATTTCGTGCATGTACGCAAGAATACCAAGCGTTCCATCTGATTTCGTGCATGTACGCAGGAATACCAAGCGTTCCATCTGATTTCGTGCATGTACGCAGGAATACCAAGCGTTCCATCTGATTTCGTGCATGTATGCAGGAATTCCAAGCGTTCCATCTGATTTCGTGCATGTACGCAGGAATACCAAGCGTTCCATCTGATTTCGTGCATGTACGCAGGAATGCCAAGCGTTCCATTTGATTTCGTGTACGTGCTTAGTGTAGCAGGCCAGTAGTCGTCCCGGCTGCTTTGAATGACCTGCTGTAAAGCTCGAACTCCGAGAGGTTTCAGTGTGTGGTTGCGACAAGATCTTTACGACGTTTTAACTCGCTTAAAAGCTGCCACTCAAACCGGCTTACGCCTCTTTTTGTTGGCTTTTCAAATCCTACGTTTTAGATCCCTTTAAGGTGTTTTATGTTTTATTGCTTTTAGCGTTGAAGTATTTACGACTTATTTGTGGGCAGCCGCAGCTGCTACCGTGTGCCAGGTGATCAATGGTTCCCAAACGCTCTCTGTGGCACCAATACCAAGGGATTTAATACATTCGAATCGAAGGAGGTACGGTTCTTTAAACAAACAAAATCATGCTTTGTTAATTGCACATGGTATTCTTAGTTTTTACTTATTAAATATATGTTTTCCAAGTAGCGTTGAGTTAAGGGCTTTATACCAACCAGTTTTGGCATGCATGAATTAATGCACATACAATCAACAAATATTTGTATTTGTACGACGACCGTTGGTCCGTTTATTCCGACATGTTGAGCTCTCCACCGGTCGCCATCGCCACCATGACCCAACGTGTGCGAATGCAATGCAGGCTTACAGTACAGTGAACCGACACATCTGCCGGTCAACGGAGGGGGAAGAGTAGAAATGCCTGTCAATGTCAGTGGCTCCGCCACGGGGGGAGCGTCCCTCGTTTTGAGCCCCCTCCCACATTCTTTCCTGACCAACAAGATTGCTGGAAATCAATATTCAGTTGTACTCGTTAGTTGTATCCCCCTCCCCCCGCTCAACAACTTCTCGCTGATGTCCTCCCCCCCCCCCCCCCTCCGCTCAACAACTTTCCGCTGACGCCACCCCCTCCCCGCTCAACAACTTTTGGCTGACGGCGACCACTTGGCTTCCCTGGATCCCGTGCCCCCCCCCCCCATTTCAAAGGCGTGGCGGAGCGGTAGCCCCTGGTCAAGGTCACGTCAAGGCTAGGTCAGGTAGGTCACGGCAGGTCAGGCGAACCAATCATTGTTTGATTTCAATAGAACCCGTGTGTATTGACGACTGACGCAAATAACTTACTATTTTCTCAAATTAAACACTTCATTTTGACGCAGCTTGCGTGCAACGTATGCGGGAGAAGGCACACCGAAGTTTCAAGTCGATATCTTATTTGTGTACATAGCCTTGAAGCCGCGTGTCGCAACGTGTAGGTAACGGGCGTGCCAGGTCGTCGTATCGCAGCTGCTTGCCACAACCCCGTGCGGGCCGGCCGCTCTCTAACCTTCAGCTCTAGCGGCGCGGCAGTGGCTAAATGGCTATCACGGCGTCCGGCCACGCGGCGCCTAATCGCGCTATGGGGAAACAGCCGGTCCGGTCCGGTCCGGTCCTGTCCGAGCTGGTTGGAAGGGCGGGGCCGGCCCTGTCGACCGACCTCACTGGCGCACGGCCGTGTCTGGGTCGACTCACCGCCGGACCGGCGTCCGGTGGGGGTCGGTCATATCGCGCCCTATGTGACCAATCCTATCGCGATACCGCGCACCGCTCGGCGCTCGGCACACTCGGCAGCATGGTTTCCAGCACCTTCGCCGCGGCGACCGGGCCCGGATGGCTCGTCATTGGCGGCTGGACGACAATCGGCTCCGCACCGTCCGGGGTTGACCTTCGACCCCGCCCGCCACAGTGTCGCGGCTGATGTGGCGCGGCGTGTTGGCTTTCGGGGTGTGAGCCGGTAGCTGGCAGCTGACGGTGAGCTCGACTCCTGTCGCTGCCGGATGCGTCGCGTAGGTTGGAAGCGTCACTCACTGACGTACCGCTGCGCCAAAGAGACTGATTGTGAAAATCGGCTGAGTGCTTACACAAGGCTGGTTCCGAGCCGGGGTTCCGCGTACCACGCCCGCGCGCGGCCGCGTGAGGCACCTGTCGGTGAGTGAAAAATAACCGGCTGGACATTTCCTGACACTGTCACGGATACGGGCTGACACGTCACCGTTCGTGTCGATCGATCGATTGGCGATTCCATTCACCGTCCGGAGCCGGTCCCGAGCCGGTCGGACGGGACTGTTCAGGACTGTTCAGGACTGTTCAGGACGGGATTGTTCAGTGAACACTGAACAGGTAACCTCCTGTCCAAGTGGCCACCTCCCGTCACTGCCTGATACTGCAGCCGACCACACACACAGGGCCACACGCGTCTGTCGGCTGACACGCATACAGGTTTGACACACGTACACTTCTGACCTCTGGCCCGCACACACGTCTGCCTTCTGCCACGGCCTCAGACCCGGCCCGGGGCCCGGGACCGCCCACATTCCCGCACACAGCGGTCTGTGGACGCTTCCTGTCGGTTCTTCTGACAGGCGTTACGAGACGCGGGGTGCGGGGCGTCAGTCAGGCTTCTGAAGTCAGGCCCTCGCAGGCTCTCGCCAGGCGTCAGTCAGGCCCTCGCAGGCTCTGGCCAGGCGTCAGTCAGGCTCTCGCAGGCTCTCGCCAGGCGTCAGTCAGGCTCCTGAAGTCAGGCTCTCGCAGCCTCTCGCCAGGCGTCAGTCAGGCCCTCACAGGCTCTCGCCAGGCGTCAGTCAGGCTCTTGCAGGCTCTCGCAGGCTCTCGCAGGCTCTCGCAGGCTCTCGCCAGGCGTCAGTCAGGCTCTCGCAGGCTCTCGCCAGGCGTCAGTCAGGCTCCTGGAGTCAGGCTCTCACAGACTCTCGCCAGGCATTAGTCAGGCTCTCGCAGCCTCTCGCCAGGCGTAAGTCAGGCTCTCGCAGGCTCTCGCCAGGCGTCAGTCAGGCTCTCGCATGCTCTCGCCAGGCGTCAGTCAGGCTCCTGAAGTCAGGCTCTCACAGGCTCTCGCCAGACGTCAGTCAGGCTCTCGCAGGCTCTCGCAGGCTCTCGCAGGCTCTCGCAGGCTCTCGCAGGCTCTCGCAGGCTCTCGCAGGCTCTCGCCAGGCCTCAGTCAGGCTCTCGCAGCCTCTCGCCAGGCGTCAGTCAGGCTCTCGCTCGGTCACCGACCACTGTTACACCTAGCACAGCGCCGCGTCGCCGTATGCGTGTGTCGGTGACCCGGGGTCGGCGGGTCGGCGGGTCGGCGGGTCGGCGGGTTGACGGCTATTGTTGGCTCTGCGGCGGCGCAGGTAGCGGTCCGCGTGGCGTTACATTCGTGCCCCGTTCCCACAGCGCCCTGCCGACCGGCGGCAGCGGCGGGCACGGCGCGGCGGGTCAGTCGGCTCTCGGTCGTCGCCGGGGGAGGGTGTGTGTGCGGTGTGAGGTGCGGCGGATGGTAGGCGTGAGAGGCGCGGTGTGAGGTGTGCGTGGAGGTGCGGGCTGAGGAACGCCGAGGTGAGGCTTATGGGAATCTTGTGAACTATTTGGCGCGTGAAAAAGCGTGACAATAATGCATTGTCACGCCTATGTGACATGTAACCGCACCTGAAGTGTGGTATAGGGTTAGGACCTTTTTAACCTCCATCGTTGCTTCATTTTTTATCATGAGAAATTGGAATAACATGCTTTCTCACATTACCAGTGTCTTATGCCAACATAGTGTTTTACATCTTCAATCTTTTTCAGATATCTACCGGCGATTCAGCCCAGTGTGAGAGGTGTTTTAGCGGCTTGGTCTGGTCCAGCGGAGGTCTGACCTGAGGGTGACCTGGTCCTGAGGAAGTCTGACCTGAGAGGGACCTGACCTGACCAGTAACGCAGAAGCTTCGGCGTCTCCCAGGTCAGCCGGTGGCGCCCGAGACTACGGTGCAGACCTCGTGACAGTGTTGTCGTGACCCGTGCTGAACCGGTGCGTCCAGGGGGCTCACTGTGGGTGTGTTGGCGAGGAAACGTCTCTAGTGTTGGTAGTAGTGAGACAGTGCCGGCTGCGCTACTGTGTCACAGTGACGGAGACGCGGCGGTGTCACGGGGACGGAGACGCGGCGGTGTCTCGGAGACGGAGACGCGGCGGTGTCTCGGTGACGGAGACGGAGACGCGGCGGTGTCACGGGGACGGAGACGCGGCGGTGTGTCGGAGGCGAAGGAGGCAGTGAGTGCTGTGAAGTGTGCAGTACCGAGTGACGATGCCTCCAGGCGCGATGGATCGCCGAGGTCGACGCAGAGCCTCCTGGCTGGATTTCCCCTGCAGGGTCGAAGGCTGGATGAACGTCTGTGGTGAGTACCGACAGCGGCTGTGGCTGTGGCTGTGGCTGTGGTTGTGGATGTGACTGGCTGTTACTGACTGTGACTGACTGTGGCTGTGGCTGTGGATGTAGCTGTGGCTGTGGATGTAGCTGTGGCTGTGGCTGTGGATGTGACTGTGGATGTGACTGTGGCTGTGGCTGTGGCTGTGGCTGTGGCTGTGGCTGTGGCTGTGGCTGTGGCTGTAGCTGTAGCTGTAGCTGCGGCTGCGGCTGCGGCTGCGGCTGCGGCTGCGGCTGTGGTATGAGCGGGTCTGAGGGGATGCCGACTGTTCGTCCATCCGAGGTTGATGCGTAGTCTCATTCACGACAGATACGGCGGAAGCATGCCGCTCCCATTTATGATCACGGTGGGCGCAAACAACGGGGGCTAGTGGGGAACTGGTTTCATCAGGGGTCTCAGGAGACCCTTGATGAAACGAGAAACGTCGCTTGTTAGATGTTCAGGGTTAAATAAAAAAAACTCTTGCATTACTCATTAACACCATATTCGGGTTTATTATTATGTTTTACACAATCCTATGTTATATGTTTGTTTCATATCGTTCTGCGCTTAATTGGCTGGTCTATGAGGAATGGGTATCACTGACGCCATAGTGCGGGAATCTACAAGAACCGTTGGATATTGGACCATGTTTTAAACAGTTCGTTCTAGTAATCTTCTTTAAAGCCGGACATTTTATTTCCATCATTATCCAAGCAAAAAGAACAAATATTGACTGGGTTGACTTTCAGCCAGCACAAACGCCTATGTCTGGGAACATATGCCAGTGTTTGACGTCACATAATGGATTCTTCAAACCTATTTATATGTTGGTGTTTCTTGAATGGATATCTGTTGGCACTACTGTTGCCAAAGATCCAGTTATTTTATACAGCGCAGTTGTTTTTGCAAACAATCCCGTAATATTCTGGAAAACAATGGAACCCATTTATCGTGTTTGTAGGCCGCCATGGCACAGCAGAGTCCGTTATATGTTCGTGTTGTTCATGACGCAGTTGAGATCACTGCCTCCCGCCAGTACCCGTTAGTTCGCAGTGAGCTACCTGCGCACTGCTCCACATGCAGTGTGCATGGGCCGCGGAAGCGGGGGCGACGGGGGAGACGCGTCCCCCAACATTTTCGGATTTTAACATTACACCTATGGAGTTGCATGGAAATAATCGACTTCAAAATGCCTCCCTCCCTCCACAAACTTCCGGAAGGTGGCGACGCCGTTGGCAGTGTGCCTTGGTCATCCGTAATAATGTGAAGTCTCTCTTTATCGGCTGTTTTGTTTGCTGCCGCTGATATTGCTATCAAGTTTACAGGCTGGGCATGTTGCTTAGTATTCTGGAACACGATGGGTCACGATGAACACGATGATTGATATATGGTATTTGTATACAACGGCACTAATATTACCTGTCGCCATTTTGTTCTCAACATTCTTCCAAACATGCTGACCGCAAACTGCGCTCTACCGCCCACCTTGCGGAGGGGTCGCGTTGTGAACTGAACAGGTGCCATCGAGTGCTCCCGGGAAAGGCGCTCTCTGCGTGACATCACTGATAACGTCAACACGGCTGAAGGTGCCACCCATTGTCCTGCCACCTGACATTACCGCACACCCAGTCAGGGATCGTCCCGTCACCGAGTGTCACCTCGCTGTCACCGAGTATCACGCCCCTGTCACCAAGTGTCACGCCCCTGTCACCGAGTGTCACGCCCCTGTCACCGAGTGTCACGCCCCTGTTACCGAGTGTCACGCCCCTGTCACCGAGTGTCACTTCGCTGTCACCGAGTGTCACCTCGCACAGTCCCCGGGCATCGCTCCCGCCCGCCCGTCACCTTACGTGACCGAGTGTCATGTCATCATACATTCCGGCCGTATGTCGCGGGATTCGACGGAACAAGTAGATTCTCCGAGTACTCCGAGTACTCCGAGTACTCCGAGTACTCCGAGTACTCCGAGTCATGTAAATGGTTACAGTTTTTCCTGGCTTCAGTTCGTGCAGGATCATTTGAATAGTACCGGTTTGGCCCTGCTTCATTTTGCCAGGATTATTTGAATGGTTTCGGTTTAAATCCGTTCTCATTACACAAGGAAACAAAATTTGATGCATTGTTTTATTGCCTCGGATTTTTGGGGGGTTGAACTCCAAACCAACTTTTTGTGAGTTCCAGATCAGCTAGTACACACGGCTACTCCGACTCTGAGGCTCAGAGTCAGAGTCAGACTCTGAGGTGTGCTCCGACTCTGAGGCTCAGAGTCAGAGTCAGACTCTGAGGTGTGCTCCGACTCTGAGGCTCAAAGTCAGAGTCAGACTCTGAGGCATGCTCCAACTCAGGCTCAGAGTCAGAGTCAGACTCTGAGGCGTGCTCCAACTCAGGCTCAGAGTCAGAGTCAGACTCTGAGGTGTGCTCCGACTCTGAGGCTCAGAGTCAGAGTCAGACTCTGAGGCGTGCTCAGAGCCTAAGCACACCTCAGCTGCCGAGCACGTGACGTTTTACGGATGTGAGGAGACGAGACGTCCATGGCCAGGACACTCGACATTCTCCCAGCTCCTTCTCCCCCTCTCTGAGCGTAGCGGAATGGGCATGCAGTGTGGGGTCTGCTTTGGTGACGCGAGGGCTGTGCTATGATCCGCCGGTGCAGCAGAAATCGCTATACGTGCGTCACTGACCCAGCTTCTCATGCCGGTGTTCGGAGTATAATGTCGGTAGCTGGGCCGGGGTCGCAGCAGAAGTCGCTATACGTGCGTCACTGACCGAGCTTCTCATGCCGGTGTTGGGAGTATAATGTCGGTAGCTGGGCCGGGGTCGCAGCAGAAGTCGCTATACGTGCGTCACTGACCCAGCTTCTCATGCCGGTGTTCGGAGTATAATGTCGGTAGCTGGGCCGGGGTCGCAGCAGAAGTCGCTATACGTGCGTCACTGACCGAGCTTCTCATGCCGGTGTTGGGAGTATAATGTCGGTAGCTGGGCCGGGGTCGCAGCAGAAGTCGCTATACGTGCGTCACTGACCGAGCTTCTCATGCCGGTGTTCGGAGTATAATGTCGGTAGCTGGGGATGTCGGGATCCGGGAGACCGGTTCTAAGCGGTTATTGCACTACAGTCGCGGTGAATGTGCCCGGTGCCTGCCAGTCCGTCTTGTCATTCCGCTCCTGAGCTGGCAGTTCTGGGCTCAGCGGCCCGCAGCTCAGTCACGGCAGCTCGCAGCTCAGTCACGGCAGCTCAGTCACGGCAGCTCGCAGTTCAGTCACGGCAGCTCAGTCACGGCAGCTCGTAGTTCAGTCACGTCAGCTCGCAGCTCAGTCACGGCAGCTCGCAGCTCAGTCACGGCAGCTCGCATCTCAGTCACGGCAGCTCAGTCACGGCAGCTCGCAGTTCAGTCACGGCAGCTCAGTCACGGCAGCTCGCAGTTCAGTCACGGCAGCTCAGTCACGGCAGCTCGCAGTTCAGTCACGGCAGCTCAGTCACGGCAGCTCGCAGTTCAGTCACGGCCGCTCAGTCACGGCAGCTCGCAGCTCAGTCACGGCAGCTCGCAGCTCAGTCACGGTAGCTCGCATCTCAGTCACGGCCGCTCAGTCACGGCAGCTCGCAGCTCAGTCACGGCAGCTCAGTCACGGCAGCTCGCAGTTCAGTCACGGCAGCTCAGTCACGGCAGCTCGCAGTTCAGTCACGGCAGCTCAGTCACGGCAGCTCGCAGTTCAGTCACGGCAGCTCAGTCACGGCAGCTCGCAGTTCAGTCACGGCAGCTCGCATCTCAGTCACGGCAGCTCGCAGCTCAGTCACGGCAGCTCGCAGTTCAGTCACGGCAGCTCGCATCTCAGTCACGGCAGCTCGCAGCTCAGTCACGGCAGCTCAGTTACGGAAGCTCGCAGCTCAGTCACGGCAGATCGCAGTTCAGTCACGGCAGCTCAGTCACGGCAGCTCGCAGTTCAGTAACGGCAGCTCGCAGCTCAGTCACGGCAGCTCGCAGCTCAGTCACGGAAGCTCGCAGTTCAGTCACGGCAGCTCAGTCACGGCAGCTCGCAGTTCATTCACGGCAGCTCAGTCACGGCAGCTCGCAGTTCAGTCACGGCAGCTCAGTCACGGCAGCTCGCAGTTCAGTCACGGCAGCTCAGTCACGGCAGCTCGCAGTTCAGTCACGGCAGCTCAGTCACGGCAGCTTGCAGCTCAGTCACGGCAGCTCGCAGCTCAGTCACGGCAGCTCAGTCACGGCAGCTCGCAGTTCAGTCACGGCAGCTCAGTCACGGCAGCTCGCAGCTCAGTCACGGCAGCTCGCAGCTCAGTCACGGCAGCTCGCATCGTCACACACGGTGTACAAATTTGCCGGCGGCAGCAGTGCGTCGCTGTAAGTGCACTGCGTGTTACTATATATGCATTGTATGCTGTTCACACTGAAATAATATCGGATATCACAAGTGCATTGGACTTGCCAGCCGCATTCCGTTATTATTCTGTTTCCAAGGAATTATTACTCATGAAGCTTTGTGGCAGAAGGTAGCAGAAGGTACCGGTGTCTTACGCCGCAGGCCAATAAAGACAACTAAATGCTGTACAATGCACTGATCAAGGTTTGAAGTATGCGCGATTTAAGGTTTGCACGTATGCACTTGCTTCGTTCGTCACATCATTAAAGGAGCATACTGCACGCCTGCCTGACAAGTCACTGCCTCATCTTAAGAGAGCTGCAGTGCATCGTCTGAACTTTGAATTCTGCAGGCGCTGCCACCATTCATGAGAAGCAATTGGAATATCTGCTGCTTGCCAATAGTCAGCAGTCTACCGACTCTGGGGTCTCCATCCAGCCCATGGTTGATGGTTCCAATGGTCACCAGTGCGTGTGTGGCGCCGGCGAGTGAGGGCTGGGGCGTGACAATCGGCGGTGACTGGGGACGGCTGACTAAGTACGGGGGTGGAATGATGGACAGTCTGCAAGGCAGGGCTGATACCTGCCTGCCAGATCTCACACCAATGGGTCCGATGCCACGAGCAGTCTGGCTGCACTAGGTATATACACCAGCTCCACGTTTGCATGTATAGGCAGGTAGGCTGCCGAGCCCCAGCGGCGGCCGAAGCTGTCCGCGTGACTTTGGCGCGGCTAACCTTGCCACCTGATAACCGCCCGCCACGGGAGCGTGCAGGTGCTGATCAGATCTGCAGCGGCCGTATATTGGCGAACATTTGTGCCGGGTCACGGCACTGGCAGATATGCTCCTTTCCTGTCACGGTGTGGGCATAACACACTGATTTGTGGCGCGCTAAAATAGGTTCATACCATGAGCTGCAAGCCGAGCTCAGCTGTCAACAGAGCTCTTGTCCAGTGCACGTCATGTTTAAGTGGCTGTGTATGCACATGCATTGATATATGCACTAATGATACACTGCAAACATGTTGGGCTTGGTTTTAAGTAGGTGTGTCTTTCCTGCTCTACTGTGGCATGTCTAATTCATATATCTTGCATTGCGCAATTGATGCACTGCCTGCGCTCACAGGGATAAGTGAGCTTCACGCACAGTGTCACTGTGGATACTGAAGGCGCTCTGTAGCGTGGTAACTTACGCAGCCTGCAGCCGCCGCTCAGTTGGTCCCCGTATCACTGCAGCCGCCGCTCAGTTGGTCCCCGAATCACTGCAGCCGCCGCTCAGTTGGTCCCCGTATCACTGCAGCCGGCTCAGTTCGTCCCCGTATCACTGCAGCCGGCTCAGTTGGTCCCCGTATCACTGCAGCCGCCGCTCAGTTGGTCTCCGTATCACTGCAGCCGCCGCTCAGTTGGTCTCCGTATCACTGCAGCCGCCGCTCAGTTGGTCCCCGTATCACTGCAGCCGCCGCTCAGTTGGTCACCGTATCACTGCAGCCGCCGCTCAGTTGGTCCCCGTATCACTGCAGCCGCCGCTCAGTTGGTCCCCGTATCACTGCAGCCGGCTCAGTTGGTCCCCGTATCACTGCAGCCGCCGCTCAGTTGGTCCCCGTATCACTGCAGCCGCCGCTCAGTTGGTCCCCGTATCACTGCAGCCGCCGCTCAGTTGGTCCCCGTATCACTGCAGCCGCCGCTCAGTTGGTCCCCGTATCACTGCAGCCGCCGCTCAGTTGGTCCCCGTATCACTGCAGCCGCCGCTCAGTTGGTCCCCGTATCACTGCAGCCGGCTCAGTTGGTCCCCGTATCACTGCAGCCTGCTCAGTTGGTCCCCGTATCACTGCAGCCGGCTCAGTTGGTCCCCGTATCACTGCAGCCGCCGCTCAGTTGGTCCCCGTATCACTGCAGCCGCCGCTCAGTTGGTCCCCGTATCACTGCAGCCGCCGCTCAGTTGGTCCCCATATCACTGCAGCCGGCTCAGTTGGTCCCCGTATCACTGCAGCCGCCGCTCAGTTGGTCCCCGTATCACTGCAGCCGGCTCAGTTGGTCCCCGTATCACTGCAGCCGCCGCTCAGTTGGTCCCCGTATCACTGCAGCCGCCGCTCAGTTGGTCCCCGTATCACTGCAGCCGCCGCTCAGTTGGTCCCCGTATCACTGCAGCCGCCGCTCAGTTGGTCCCCGTATCACTGCAGCCGCCGCTCAGTTGGTCCCCGTATCACTGCAGCCGCCGCTCAGTTGGTACCCGTATCACTGCAGCCGCCGCTCAGTTGGTCCCCGTATCACTGCAGCCGCCGCTCAGTTGGTCCCCGTATCACTGCAGCCGCCGCTCAGTTGGTCCCCGTATCACTGCAGCCGCCGCTCAGTTGGTCCCCGTATCACTGCAGCCGGCTCAGTTGGTCCCCGTATCACTGCAGCCGCCGCTCAGTTGGTCCCCGTATCACTGCAGCCGGCTCAGTTGGTCCCTGTATCACTGCAGCCTGCTCAGTTGGTCCCCGTATCACTGCAGCCGGCTCAGTTGGTCCCCGTATCACTGCAGCCGGCTCAGTTGGTCCCCGTATCACTGCAGCCGCCGCTCAGTTGGTCCCCGTATCACTGCAGCCGGCTCAGTTGGTCCCCGTATCACTGCAGCCGGCTCAGTTGGTCCCCGTATCACTGCAGCCGGCTCAGTTGGTCCCCGTATCACTGCAGCCTGATCAGTTGGTCCCCGTATCACTGCAGCCGGCTCAGTTTGTTTTTTCTATGCCGCCACCCATTAACAGGTGACCAGGAGTGCCCCCGCCCTCGATCCCATCGACGCACATCACCTTACTTTAACACCAGAGAACAAAAGAGAAAATGTCGCGGCACTCCCAGCTAGGAAATGGAAGAAGAAATAAAAAAGCAAATGAAGAGAGGAAGGCTAAGTGGTCAGTGGTAATGTGGTCAAAAATAAGAAGGCAGAAAGTAGTCGTTGCTGAAATCAACAAGTGACTGCCCCCCAACTACGCCCCTGGGAATCATACATTCTGACATTCGCACATACGTAACCGAGTTAGTAAGGATTGCAAGTGTGTGCCCCACTGCCTGCTGCCCCAATCTCGTCAGTTGGTCCCCGTATCACTGCAGCCGCCGCTCAGTTGGTCCCCGTATCACTGCAGCCGGCTCAGTTGGTCTCCGTATCACTGCAGCCGCCGCTCAGTTGGTCCCCGTATCACTGCAGCCTGCTCAGTTGGTCCCCGTATCACTGCAGCCGGCTCAGTTGGTCCCCGTATCACTGCAGCCTGCTCAGTTGGTCCCCGTATCACTGCAGCCGCCGCTCAGTTGGTCCCCGTATCACTGCAGCCGGCTCAGTTGGTCCCCGTATCATTGCAGCCGCCGCTCAGTTGGTCCCCGTATCACTGCAGCCTGCTCAGTTGGTCCCCGTATCACTGCAGCCTCCAGCCCGACGCAGTTGTTCCATGTGTCGGTCGCCGGGCCGCTGTTCTGATGTCCGTCAGCCGCCGCTCAGTTGGTCCCCGTATCACTGCATCCTGCAGCCCGACGCAGTTGTTCCATGTGTCGGTCGCCGGGTCGCTATTCTGATGTCCGTCAGCCGCCGCTCAGTTGGTCCCCGTATCACTGCAGCCTGCAGCCCGACGCAGTTGCTCCATGTGTCGGTCGCCGGGCCGCTGTTCTGACTTCTGATGTCCGTGCACCGCGGCGTGTTGTCAACCAAGGCCAATTTCAACGTCAACGCAGCCATTGTTTGGCTTTGATAACTGCGAGCACACAAAGGACCGGCCCCACACTGTGTGTCTTATGCATAACAACAACATCAACAACAACAACAACAATATTTATTTTCATAACGATGATGGTGCAGACATTGTCCAGGTGATGGTGCAAAAGCTTGAGCTTAATTCTGGGCACCAACACCTGGTCAAAGTGTAAGAAAAAAAAGTGGTTCAGTTACCACGACCAGTGAGGAGGAGTGGGCCAGTTATCAAGTAAGGGATGAGGGATGAGCCGGTGCAGATCCGTGGACAAGACGTTTACGAGAGCCTTGAGGTACTTTCTAAGAATTTTTGGAAAGCAGCGGAGATCAGTGGTACGGTATGTTTTGTTGTGTTTTGGCCCAAGAGAAGTGTGTTGATTTTGGTTGTGTCTGGTAAGCCTTGAAAGTCAATGTGTAGGTGTGCAGAAATTTGTCTTGAAAGGTTGAATCTCGCGGTGGTATACAGTGGACAGTAAAGAAGGAAATGAGTTGTGTTTTCTTGGTTGTGACCGCAGGTACAAGCAGGGGTTGTGACTTTCTGTATAGAGTATTGGTGTGCGTTCAATTTTGACATCCCCAGTCTGATCTGTGTGTGAAGGGTGTTGCCTAGTTTGGTTCCTAACGTGAAGTAGTGTGATGGTGGTGGTGTGCCATGTAGTGATTTAACATTGTGTTCAAACTGTTTACGGCTTTGGCATGTCTGGATGCAATGAGGCAGGAAGTTCCAATTTCGCGACGTGTTTGGGATGAATGATCTCTGGTAGCTGGATGTCCGGGAGTGGGACATCCGCATACCGACCGATGCGAGAAACTGCCGTGCTGCAAGAGAGTGGGTAATGTGTATGATACCTATCCGTGTCGCAGTGTTGTGGGACATTTCAACATTCGAACTACCCACAAAATATACCAGTAAAACGCCTTTTTGGGCGATGACCAAGCGGGCGCGCACTGGTAAAGCTAAAACAGGTTTGGAATATGAAACGGTACTGGAGCAGACGTGGTAGTAACACAGAGTCTTTTAGTCCTTTTAGTCTCCCATGAAAATTGCCAGGCCTCCGTGCATGCCAACATAAAAAAATAAGTTTTATTAAATTGTACATGATCTCCTTTCTCGAATCTGCAAAAAAGGGAGTACCTCCTAAGCGCTGCATGCTTCAGCGTATACAAAACGAATGCTTGGATAAATCAAGCCAATGATCAAAAATGATTTTGGTTTATTTCGACGTCTGCGGGTGCCACGTGCTGTGATGCCACCCCTATCAGAACGCACCATAACAACGTCAAAATTGATTTGATGGTCCTATCCAATGGTGAAAACCCGATCTCAATCGGAGCAGTGGTTGCAAAGTTAATAGCTTCCGAAAGGCGTTCAGTCGGCCAACCGTTTGGCTGGCCGTATGGCTGGCCGTTTGGCTGTACGTTTGGCTGGCCGTTTGACTGGCCGTTTGGCTGGCCGTATGGCTGGCCGTTTGGCTGTACGTTTGGCTGGCCGTTTGGCTGGCCGTTTGGCTGGCCGTTTGGCTGGCCGTTTGGCTGGCCGTTTGGCTGGCCGTTTGACTGGCCGTTTGGCTGGCCGTATGGCTGGCCGTTTGGCTGTACGTTTGGCTGTACGTTTGGCTGGCCGTTTGGCTGGCCGTTTGGCTAGCCGTTTGGCTGGCCGTTTGGCGTGTCGCCTGACCCGGTGGCCTTGCTTGGCGCGTACCGAACCTGACAACCGACCGTCGACGTCCTCCGCACTCCCGCTGACATCCTGACACACGCACCCCGCTGACATCCTGACACACGCGGCACCCCTGACGGTCTGACAGATGCACCCCTGGCATCCTGATACACGCACCCCGCTGACATCCTGACACACGCACCCCGTTGACATCCTGACACACGCACCCCGCTGACAGGCTAAAAGGCACACACTGCTGACAACCAGACAGAGGCACCCCTGACGGTCTGACAGACGCACCCCTGACGGTCTGACAGACGCACCCCTGACGGTCTGACAGACGCACCCCTGACGGTCTGACAGATGCACCCCTGACGGTCTGACAGACGCACCTCTGATGATCTGACATCCGCACCTCTGACGGTCTGACATCCGCACCTCTGACGGTCTGACATCCGCACCGCTGACGGTCTGACAGAGGCACCCCTGACGGTCTGACATCCGCACCTCTGACGGTCTGACATCCGCACCGCTGACGGTCTGACATCCGCACCTCTGACGGTCTGACATCCGCACCGCTGACGGTCTGACATCCGCACCTCTGACGGTCTGACATCCGCACCTCTGACGGTCTGACAGACGGACCCCTGACGGTCTGACATCCGCACCCCTGACGGTCTGACAGAGGCACCCCTGACGGTCTGACAGAGGCACCCCTGACGGTCTGACATCCGCACCCCTGACGGTCTGACAGAGGCACCCCTGACGGTCTGACAGACGCACCCCTGACGGTCTGACATCCGCACCGCTGACGGTCTGACATCCGCACCGCTGACGGTCTGACATCCGCACCGCTGACGGTCTGACATCCGCACCGCTGACGGTCTGACATCCGCACCCCTGACGGTCTGACAGACGTACCCCTGACGGTCTGACATCCGCACCCCTGACGGTCTGACATCCGCACCGCTGACGGTCTGACATCCGCACCGCTGACGGTCTGACAGACGGACTGACTACATCACGTGTGACGCGGCCGGGCTTGACCCCACAGCGCAGCACCGACTCCGCTGCTCCTGTCCACCTCATTCGCTCCTGTCGGGCTCAACACGGCCGTCCAGTCCACACGCCGTCGGTGCAGCACCGACTCCGCTGCCCCTGTCCACCTCATTCGCTCCTGTCGGGCTCAACACGGCCGTCCAGTCCACACGCCGTCGGTGCAGCACCGACTCCGCTGCCCCTGTCCACCTCATTCGCTCCTGTCGGGCTCAACACGGCCGTCCAGTCCACACGCCGTCGCTACAGCACCGACTCCGCTGCCCCTGCCCACCTCGTTCGCTCCTGTCGGGCTCAACACGGCCGTCCAGTCCACACGCCGTCGGTGCAGCACCGACTCCGCTGCTCCTGTCCACCTCATTCGCTCCTGTCGGGCTCAACACGGCCGTCCAGTCCACACGCCGTCGGTGCAGCACCGACTCCGCTGCCCCTGTCCACCTCATTCGCTCCTGTCGGGCTCAACACGGCCGTCCAGTCCACACGCCGTCGGTGCAGCACCGACTCCGCTGCCCCTGTCCACCTCATTCGCTCCTGTCGGGCTCAACACGGCCGTCCAGTCCACACGCCGTCGGTGCAGCACCGACTCCGCTGCTCCTGTCCACCTCATTCGCTCCTGTCGGGCTCAACACGGCCGTCCAGTCCACACGCCGTCGGTGCAGCACCGACTCCGCTGCTCCTGTCCACCTCATTCGCTCCTGTCGGGCTCAACACGGCCGTCCAGTCCACACGCCGTCGGTACAGCATAGCAGGACGTGTTGCTCCGTGCGGCTCCGTCACAGCCGTTGGATGGAGTGCAGGGAGTCTGATGACAATGCAAATACCCCACCCCCTGTCTGTCGCACTAGTACCACACATAGACCCACCGTGGCAGAGACCTGCTGTAATCCTGTACCACACATAGACCCACCGTGGCAGAGACCTGCTGTAATCCTGTACCACATAGACCCACCGTGGCAGAGACCTGCTGTAATCCTGTACCACATATAGACCCACCGTGGCAGATACCTGCTGTAATCCTGTACCACATACAGACCCACCGTGACATAGACCTGCTGTAATCCTGTACCACATATAGACCCCCTGTCTGTCGCACTAGTACCACACATAGACCCACCGTGGCAGATACCTGCTGTAATCCTGTACCACACATAGACCCACCGTGGCAGAGACCTGCTGTAATCCTGTACCACATATAGACCCCATGCTGTAATCCTGTACCACATAGACCCACCGTGGCAGAGACCTGCTGTAATCCTGCACCACATAGACCCACCGTAGCAGATACCTGCTGTAATAATGTACCACATATAGACCCCCTGCTGTAATCCTGTACCACATAGACCCACTGTGGCAGAGACCTGCTGTAATCCTGTACCACATATACCCACCGTGGCAGAGACCTGCTGTAATCCTGTACCACATATAGACCCCCTGCTGTAATCCTGTACCACATAGACCCACTGTGACAGAGACCTGCTGTAATCCTGTACCACATATAGACCCCCTGCTGTAATCCTGTACCACGTAGACCCACTGTGACAGAGACCTGCTGTAATCCTGTACCACATAGACCCACCGTGGCAGAGACCTGCTGCAATCTTGTACCACATATAGACCCCCTGCTGTAATCCTGTACCACATAGACCCACCGTAGAAGATACCTGCTGTAATCCTGTACCACATATACCCACCGTAGCAGATACCTGCTGTAATCCTGTACCACATATACCCACCGTGGCAGAGACCTTCTGTAATCCTGTACCACATAGACCCACCGTAGCAGATACCTGCTGTAATCCTGTACCACATATACCCACCGTGGCAGAGACCTGCTGTAATCCTGTACCACATAGACCCACCGTAGCAGATACCTGCTGTAATCATGTACCACACATGGACCTGCCGTGGCAGATACCTGCTGTAATCCTGTACCACATAGACCCACCGTGGCAGAGACCTGCTGTAATCCTGTACCACATATAGACCCACTGTGACATAGACCTGTTGTAATCCTGTACCACACATAGACCCACCGTGGCAGATACCTGCTGTAATCCTGTACCACATAGACCCACCGTGGCAGAGACCTGCTGTAATCCTGTACCACATATAGACCCACCGTGACATAGACCTGTTGTAATCCTGTACCACATAGACCCACAGTGGCAGAGATCTGCTGTAATCCTATACCACAGACAGTCACAGTGGTGGACGCCCTATGTAATCCCGTGTTGCGTCGGTGATCTTTCTCCACGCTCCGTATCCAGGTGTCGCGGCGCCTCTTGTCACACGGTAGATACCGATCTCGGCCACCGGTACTGTCCCGACCCGCTGTCTCAGCCGGAGAGCTCAGGTCGGAGATTTGCATGATAAAGCCATGAGCTGACACGCGGCGCGCGGGGAGAAGGCGGGACGGCTATGTCAGCACTCAGCACCGTGCGGACACGACGGCGGAGTGAACCGTCTCCAGCGCTTTCTTTCTCTTTTAACGTCTCCCGCGCCACGCCGGCCACTTACTCGCGCCCCCTGGGGACCCGCAAAATCCCCCCGGATATTCTCAATAACTTGAAAAATATGATAGATATCGACGTGACACTTTGAGTACCTTATCCCACATCAATTCTACATCTTCTCGCCAAATTGCAGTGAAATTGATGTAGTGCTGTGGGAGATAATCACGTTTTAATGACGTTATGGCATAACATTTTTGGTGGAAAAACGATAAATGTTTGACAAATCTTTTTTCCAAATGGCTATATCGGAGTTTCGAAATTTTGAGTTTTTGACCCCTAAAAATAAGTTTTAAAAACTGATTTTTTTCGGAAGAATTTCCACAAAATAAAAATAAAGATATTCAGAAAACCGGAAAGGATATTAGAGAACCAAGTATGGACGATACCCAAACCAAATTTCAAAGCAATATCTTTATTTTTAACTGACTTATGGCTACCTAAGTACATGTAACTCATGACGTCATTTTTTTTAATTTACGTTTTTTGGCTTTTAGTGATCAGATACAGGCAAATAAATGCCACCGATGTATTTCTGAGACAAAGCTGTTCCAGAAACATGCCTTTTGATTTAGATTATTCAATTTCTAATTTTGCCCTTATTGTGACCTGACCTTGACCTGATGGCTATTATATGGGGTCAGGTTGTGAAAATGGCTGCTATTATCGAATTATATGTGTAAAACAACCCATACAACATGTGTCGCATGACTTTCGTAGACCTGTGACCTTTCGTGACCTAACCTTGGCCTTGCCCTTTGTTTACAATTTCACTTTTGCTTATGCTGGAGATACATTATACCTTTGAGAGCACTTTGTACGATAATAGTCACAATCTAAGGCTTTGGAGGGAAAGTATGGCCCAAAACCCCAAATATCTCAATTTTGACATTTAACCTGACCGTGACCTGACATTTGACCTTATTTTGAACATGTCGCGTATGTCTTAGATGCATCTCATTGAGAGCTTTCGATTACCGCCTTGCGCGTCTCGCTGCGGTTATTGGTTCCGAAGATAACGAAGGGGGGCAGAATCTGTCCCCCCAAGCGGGGCGCGTTCGGCTGGAGACCCAGCGGGGTGCGGGTTAAGCGGGCCGACTGGTGTGTCGGGTGTCGGTATTGGGGTGGAGAGGCGCCTGCCAAAGATAAATCCATTGAGACGAGTTTCTGTGCGGCGGAGCTAAGGTGTATTTGATTAGGTGAACAGATTGGCCAACTCAGCGGGCTGGACATAGCGATTACCGCGCCAACTCAGCGGGCTGGACATAGCGATCACCTGGACCTCAGACATAGCGATCACCTGGACATAGCGTTCACCGCGCCGGACCTCAGCAGACTCGGCAGGCAGTCGTCACTGCCGAGTCACTGCCACCGCCACTCGGCAGTGACACTTCAGAGTCGGCAGTGACCTTGCACTCACCATCAGCACATCGGCTACCCCCGACACAAATCGTGACATGTTGCTGCAGTTTCCTGGGACATGGCTATTTTCTGAGAGAACAAATATGTCACAGAACAGCTCTGCACCACGCTACTGCCAGGCGAAGCCATCCGAGTGAGCGTCCCGCCGACTTGCGTGACGGCACCCGTGTGTGCCTGGCCCGTCAGTTCGTGTTGCGGTCGGGCGCTAAAAGCAGCCGCGCATTACACGTCACCAGCTGCATAGAAGACGGCCTCACCCCGCGCAGTGACGTGTACCACTCCACCGGCCCAGGGACGCCCAGCGACCACGCACCGTGACATGTACCACTCCACCGGCCCAGGGACGCCCAGCGACCACGCACCGTGACATGTACCACTCCACCGGCCCAGGGACGCCCAGCGACCACGCACCGTGACGTGTACCACTCCACCGGCCCAGGGACGCCCAGCGACCACGCACCGTGACGTGTACCACTCCACCGGCCCAGGGACGCCCAGCGACCACGCACCGTGGCGTGTACCACTCCACCGGCCCAGGGACGCCCAGCGACCACGCACCGTGACATGTACCTCTCCACCGGCCCAGGGACGCCCAGCGACCACGCACCGTGACGTGTACCACTCCACCGGCCCAGGGACGCCCAGCGACCACGCACCGTGACATGTACCACTCCACCGGCCCAGGGACGCCCAGCGACCACGCACCGTGACGTGTACCACTCCACCGGCCCAGGGACGCCCAGCGACCACGCACAGTGACGTGTACCACTCCACCGGCCCAGGGACGCCCAGCGACCCCGCGCAGTGACGTGTACCACTCCACCGGCCCAGGGACGCCCAGCGACCACGCACCGTGACGTGTACCACTCCACCGGCCCAGGGACGCCCAGCGACCACGCACCGGCGCGGCGCGGCGGTGGCGACGGCAGCGGGTGCGGCTTGTCACGGTCACTGTCCGCGTCATCGCAGCTGCGTGCTGCAGACGTTTGCCTTGGTGACAGGGTGTCGCCTCGGAACCCAGCCTGTCTGTCCAGTGCTGCCAAATGAGGCGGCTGATCAGCTACCCGAGACAACTGCCGCACTACTGGTCATTACTGCTGTGACGACAGCATGGGCCACTGAGTGACTCACCAGCACCCGTCGACCGGCTGGTCCTGCAGGGTCGACTCACACTGGATAGGTGTTTGCTCGAGGCAGACCAAACTCCTGCACGACGGTGGGCTTAAGATTCGCCACAGTATCGCCGGACATTGTTGATACAGGGGGCACCACAACCACAGCTGGTTATTGACTCACGGTGGGTTTTCAGCCGGTCGGTTAGCGTCCGGCCCAAAGCATATCTCGCCGTCGGTTTTTGTGCTAAAGAATGTACTATGTACATTGTACACGCTGCGTGTTGACATACTGCGTGGGCTTGCTTAGTTTACCGGCGGAACTGAATGCGACTTTCCCCGTGCCACAGGGTCGATAAAAAGATGTTTAGGCCCGAGCTCCGAGTATTTTGCGAGCCGACAGGTTGATCTGGCAGTAGAGAGCTAGCGGATGTCCACTGGTGCAGGTTGGCGGAGGAAGCGTGATACCCTGCCAACCACGCACTTAGCCCTGTCACCGCCGCGTGCCTCGCATTTAAGTGCCTCCCTCTCAGCCGCGTGTCAGTGTTCGTGGTTCGCTCAGGTGCCGGATCGTGCCGCGTCCCAGTGTGCGTGGTTCGCTCAGGTGCCGGATCGTGCCGCGTCCCAGTGTTCGTGGTTCGCTCAGGTGCCGGGTCGTGTCGCGTCCCAGTGTGCGTGGTTCGCTCAGGTGCCGGATCGTGCCGCGTCCCAGTGTGCGTGGTTCGCTCAGGTGCCGGATCGTGCCGCGTCCCAGTGTTCGTGGTTCGCTCAGGTGCCGGATCGTGCCGCGTCCCAGTGTGCGTGGTTCGCTCAGGTGCCGGATCGTGCCGCGTCCCAGTGTGCGTGGTTCGCTCAGGTGCCGGATCGTGCCGCGTCCCAGTGTTCGTGGTTCGCTCAGGTGCCGGATCGTGCCGCGTCCCAGTGTGCGTGGTTCGCTCAGGTGCCGGACCGTGTCGCGTGTCAGTGTTCGTGGTTCGTTCAGGTGCCAGGCCGTGTCGCGTCCCAGTGTTCGTGGTTCGCTCAGGTGCCGGATCGTGCCGCGTCCCATTGTGCGTGGTTCGCTCAGGTGCCGGATCGTGTCGCGTCCCAGTGTGCGTGGTTCGCTCAGGTGCCGGATCGTGTCGCGTGTCAGTGGCAACTGCCGGCCCGATTCCAGTAGTAAATATCGAATGTCATGGTGTCCAATGGAAAATATGGATCAGGCTAAATATGGAAATGGAAAATGAGCGGAATCTAACTACCGGCATTATTACATATTATCGGCAATAATGGTGTTTACATAGCAATTAAGTACTAGTGGAGGTTCGGCTACTAATAAAGGGAAGTTAAAGTTTCCCTTCGCCTCATTTGATCACAACTATGGCGCAGGTGCGTCAATTGATTGAATCGTGCGAGTATTCTATTGCATTGCGTCCGAATAGGCGTTTCGATACCGACGACGTTAATTTTCTCGTTTTAATTGTCACTGACGGCGGATTGGACATTACATAATGCATAATACATAATAAATATATAGCATGCATATAGCATAATACTTACTCTGAATTTATCACTTGGCAACGTATGCGCCATTTTTTGGAAGGCTGACAGCTCCAAATCCCGGTTTTAACTGAAGTTAGCTGCAGTAGTTAATGTATGAAATGCACATAGGAGATATACCAAAATAACAGCAACTCTGTATATACTCATATACTGATATACAACATTCAAACACTTACGGGAAACCTAGGCGCCGAGCACGGGTCACAGAAAACTCGCCGAGAAGAGTATCTAGGGCCTTGGCCGAGAAGTGCCGGTCGGCTGGAGAAGTGCTATCAACTGGAGTTGTTGCAGAAGTTGGCCGCCAGGGACCGCTAATGAGCCAGGGTGTTATGACGTCGCAAGCAAATAGTACTGCTAAATATTGATTTATTTATAAACAAATAAATAAATATACATTTAGCGTTAAATATTTAACTGTTACCATTTGCTTGCGACGTCATCACACCCTGGCTCACTAGCGGTCCCTGGCGGCCAACTGCTGCAACAACTCCAGTTGATAGTGCTAGCCGGCCGGTCGTGCATCACAGAGTCGCATCACCGCCTTTTCCTCCCACACACAGCGCAAATCGATATAGAGGATCACAGATATGGCACAGTACGGCCATCTCAAATGGCTGTAGGCTGCCATATATGGCTACTAACAAAGGGAAAGGGCGGTCATAATAATAAAATGAAGGGAACCTCAAAATGACGATTAAGGTGTTTTAAACAAACTTATCGCATAATTACCAACTTTTATGCGCTAAACCCATCCGGAAGACCAATTGGCATCGATTATTGTTTGTATTCTAGCGATTTCCACCCAAAAAAGCACCCTACCAAATAGTAGACAATCCTCCACTAATCCTCCACTAATTTCTAACTGCTATGTAAACACCATTAATATGAATATTCCAATGTTAAATGATCAAACAACAAAAGATCGGCTGCATGTGTGCCCACTAAGACTAATGTTGGAAAGTAGATATGATAAAACCACTGGCCTTTTTTGCCAATACATCCCAGTATTCAGCTCAGTCAGTGCCTTCTGTTGATAACTGTATACTATGAATTGCAACGCTTCACGACGCCCGTAAGGTTGAATAGCTCTGCGATCATGGCGCATTGGCATTTACCAACCTACAGTTTATGACAGCGTAGTAAAATAACGCAATACCTCATTATTTGTGCTATTTTGGCAGAAGGTGTGGCATTCGTATATAACGTACCAGTGGGTCTGCAGAAGCCAAATTATAATAAAAAATAACCCCGAACTCGAATATACAGCAATAGTAATAAGTATTATTCCGGGTTAATGTTCGTCTTGCGGACGTTCGTGCCTGGTCACGGCTTGCGGGGTAACCATCCCCCTCTAACTCAGGGACATTGACGGTGACGGTTGTGTTTGGCCATTGCAGCGATTGCTGATCGTAGACCACCGCAGTCACTGCTGCAGGGTGCAACTTATTACACTGTTGACAGTGCATCCATCATCAGTCGTCATCCTACTTGTGATGATCCTGGCGAGGTCCATGGCTTTATAAGGAGAACTTCGTACGTCATGCATCGGAATAATTCCAGTCGATATTCATTCAGTGTATAGGCCTACCACGTTCGTCATTCGATCATTTTCCGTTTTGATATTAAACCCAGTCAACAGCGTTCCTTGTGCATGATTCATCTTGACATGATCAAATGACATTCGATAATTTCCATTTCGATGTTTATTTCCGTCGACATTTTGTCATTATATTATTTTCCAATACGATATTTACCCACGACAAAATAAACGGTGGATATTTAGCTTTTGTATCATCTTACTTTGCAATATTACCCTGTTTATATTTTATCTGGCGCTAATTGGCATTCCGACCAGTTTCTTTTTTGCATTTACATCGTTCATATTCATTCCCATGGACGCTTTTCATTCGATCATTTTCTGTTTCGATATTTGTATATTCATTCATTTGCGTTCGATACTTTTCAGTTCAATGTATGACCATTCGATGTTCGATCCGGTCAATCCGGTAACCATGACCGCACAGCCACCTAAACCGCGACACTCCCAGCTCGACACCGCGACACTCCCAGCTCGACACCGCGACACTCCCAGCTCGACTTCGCGACACTCCCAGCTCGACACCAAGACACTCCCAACTCGACTTCGCGACACTCCCAGCTCGACACCGCGACACTCCCAGCTCGACACCGCGACACTGCCAGCTCGACACCGCGACACTCCCAGGCTCGACACCGACCCCTGTCCCCTGACTGCAGTTTGGAGCTGGTGACGTCACGTCACTGTCAGCTGGCTTCGTTTATCGGACGAGCTAATGGTCGGCGTCTGCTGCTGCTGCCAGTGAAGTCGAGCGCGGACGGGGTGGCACGGTCCGGTATGCCACTGCTAGTGAAGGAGGCTGGTGCGGCGTCTAATGTAGCCAGGGGGTGGCACGGTCCGGTATGTCACTGCTAGTGAAGGAGGCTGCTGCGGCGTCTAATGTAGCCAGGGAGTGGCACGGTCCGGTATGTCACTGCTAGTGAAGGAGGCTGGTGCGGCGTCTAATGTAGCCAGGGGGTGGCACGGTCCGGTATGTCACTGCTAGTGAAGGAGGCTGGTGCGGCGTCTAATGTAGCCAGGGGGTGGCACGGTCCGGTATGTCACTGCTAGTGAAGGAGGCTGGTGCGGCGTCTAATGTAGCCAGGGGGTGGCACGGTCCGGTATGTCACTGCTAGTGAAGGAGGCTGGTGCGGCGTCTAATGTAGCCAGGGGGTGGCACGGTCCGGTATGTCACTGCTAGTGAAGGAGGCTGGTGCGGCGTCTAATGTAGCCAGGGGGTGGCACGGTCCGGTATGTCACTGCTAGTGAAGGAGCCTGCTGCGGCCAGTCGTCTGTCAGGAGAGGCCAGGGTCGTCACTGAGTCGGTGCCATCGATCCATGTCAGGAGAGGAGAGGGTCGTCACTGAGTCGGTGCCATCGATCCATGTCAGGAGAGGAGAGGGTCGTCACTGAGTCGGTGCCATCGATCCATGTCAGGAGAGGACAGGGTCGTCACTGAGTCGGTGCCATCGATCCATGTCAGGAGAGGACAGGGGTCGTCACTGAGTCGGTGTCATCGATCCATGTCAGGAGAGGACAGGGTCGTCACTGAGTCGGTGTCATCGATCCATGTCAGGAGAGGACAGGGGTCGTCACTGAGTCGGTGTCATCGATCCATGTCAGGAGAGGACAGGGGTCGTCACTGAGTCGGTGTCATCGATCCATGCGGCCTCTAGTCCGACCGGCCGACTGCCACGGCCAGCTGAAGGTCAGAGGTTGCCGGACCTAAGGTCAACTGCAGCGCTCCATGCAGTGCCTGACAGGGCCTTTTCTAACATGTTAACTGGGGGGGGGGGGGGAAATGCCCCCGCAGTGACCGCTGGCTGCCCCCCCCCCCCCCCCCCCCCCCCCCACCCCCCGTGACAAAATTTTGCCCCCGCAGTGGGAGCAAAATTCGTAGGTAAAAATACAAATGTACAGTCTGTAAAATAGATAAACGCGTCACTGAAGCATGCTTTCAACTTAAAAGCAGTAAAACACCATTTGCAGCTACCTAGCGTAGCTTTGGAGATCTTGAGGACCGATATCCGCCCCTCGTCGCGTCGGTCACGTCAAGTGGTCCCACCTCCAAAAAAGGATGTGGTCGAGCCACAGCCACAGTGGTTGAATGAGATATGTGATACAGGATTTAATCAGGCCATAAGTACCCACAATTCTGCTATCTCTGATTTTTCATATCGGTGAATTTAGTTCAGTTCGATCTTGTGACTTCCCCAATATAAGTTAACGGGAAAATTTACAAATGCTTCCGCTATCAGTAGAACACACATTATACCAGACCAATTGTTTCAATAACATGTTATTTTAGCTGATTCTTGATGACCCAAGCACAATTTTACTCAGTGATCGCCACATGGTCAGCTGGTCAGCTGGGGTCATTTGAGGTCACCACCACTTCCTGCCAATAACTCTTATTAATGAGATAAAGATTAGAGACATGAGACGGACACCACTGTGTTGATCTCGTCGAGACACTTCCGTAAATGTGCAACATGACCTACCTGGGTTACCGCATAACCTGGGATGATGTTGACCTGAGGTCAAAATTATAATTTAACCTAACCCGATCATTATGGACATGGTTCGAAGTGCATGACAAGAAGAACATGATAACGGCAAAATACCTTTCTATCGTTTGCCTATATATTTATGAGAGAAGAAGTTATGTACTATTTTTGGGACAACAGTGTGACCTGTGGTGACCTCTGGAACCTATCTATCGACCTGCTCTAAAAATGGAGTACACCCAAGCAATTACAAATGTAAGACCTTCCTTTGCTTTTCCGTTTGTTCCTCTTCCTAGCTATCGCAGTACCTGAAATATTTGGGGGTTTCTGGAGCAGATTTAAAGAAACTAAAACTAAAACAATTTTGGCCTTTGATGACATCTGGTGCCTGGTGGTGATCTCAATATTGACCTGAACAAAAAATAAACGAAATAATTTCGACACGAATTTAGGCGAGCTATCTAACGGCATTTTTGGATTATGCCTAATTCGCCGAATTCGAGGGGGGCGTTCAGATGCCTCCCCTGGCACGACTAAGGTAGCGCCGAGCACCGGCAGGGCGCGGGTTAAGAACTGCTTTAAAACAAACTCTCTTTTATAAGCAGCTTAGATCTTCCTATACAATCAGGAAATGTGTTAATTTTCGTTCCATTTCAGTCGTTTTGGTAAAGTATGGCGCCGATGGACCCCTTCGATCCGTTCCTGTTCGGCTCCCAATTCGTTTTCAAAAATCGACACGGCTGGCCGCTGGCGTGAACCTTTGTCGATGTGCATGTTTGTATTTAACATTTGTATTCAGCTTCATTATTTTATTACTATACTATTTCATTTCTAGTTTGCATTCATGTTTTAGTGATTATCACACTTACAATATTGTATCAGTATAAGTACGCTTAACCATATGATTTAGCAGCATGTTCTCGAACTGGCCCCCCAGTGAGAATTCCTAAACCGAGGCCCTGCAGTGCCAGCACTCGTGAAAAAAAAGCATATGCCGCGTCCCAGTAAATTCGTGCTGGAATCCAACTACTCGTCAGGGTATTCGTGCTGGAATCCAACTACTCGTCCAGGTATTCGTGCCGGAATCCAAATACTCGTCAGGGTATTCATGCTGGAATCCAAGTACTCGTCAGGGTATTCGTGCTGGAATCCAAGTACTCGTCAGGGTATTCGTGCTGGAATCCAAGTACTCGTCAGGGTATTCGTGCCGGAATCGAAATACTCGTCAGGGTATTTGTGCTGGAATCCAAGTACTCGTCAGAGTATTTGTGCTGGAATCCAAGTACTCGTCAGGGTTCAGAAGTCCCCAGAACGCGTGGCTGAAGCATATACAGTAGTTAATAAGGCTGCTGCTACTGTTGCTACGCAGCGTCGTATGCTTCATGCCTCGTGCCATACTCTGACGGGTGTTCTTCGCCGGAGCTGGAGAAGTCTGCGAGCATCTCCGCCTCCTGTGCCTCCGAACAGCGTCATGGTATGGTATCTTTGTGGAGCTGTCAGCTGGCATCTCCAGTGCTGACTGGTCTGGCCTGGCCTGGTGCCGACATACCTATCTGTCACACTCCTGCTGCAGACCATGCCGCTGCTGCCGGGCAGATTGATACCTCAGACATTTAACCTCCCCGCAGGAGGTACCCAGCGTCTTCCTCTGCCCAGAAGTTGTGAACAGATTGACACATATCGTGTCTTCAGCCTCCCCAGCACGGGCCTGGAGTGTATCCCGGCCCTGAACCTGTGGACAGATTGACACCTCAGGTATTTAGCCTCCCCCGGGTTTGGCCTGGCGCCTGCCCCGACCCTGCAGCGGGACTGCAGTGAACCCTGCTGGCGGCTCTGACGCGTCCCTCTGGGCAGCGCGTCCGGCCAGCCAGAGCCGGTCACTGGAAGCTCCACCAGCGCCAGGGGACGGGACCTGCAGTCCAGGCCTGTGGTGTTGACGGTAGAGCATGGGGTACGGTGAAACCTCATGGCCAGTCTGTCTTTACATTCATCATTGACGGCATGACTCCAAGACTTACCCCACCGCGCCAGGGTTCAGTGCTGTGCCAAATCACAGGGCTGCTGTTACGAGAGCAACGCAGGCCGGCGTCGGCTTCCAGCTGTAAGCGGATCACTCACCGGCACCCATACAGCCCCCGGCTGGCCGCGGGGCGGATCGGTCGGCCGACCTATCATTATAACGTGACTGTGAGTCAGTGTGGGTCTGCACCGTTTGTCGAGAGGCAGGCCCGCTCTTGCTGCCTGTAACGGGGACGGGGGCTCGGGGGCTCAGCCACGCCGAGCGGGACGGGGGCTCGGGGGGCTCAGCCACGCCGAGCGGGACGCACTGACACGGCCATCCATATTCCATCAGACGAGATACATTTACACGGCTTGTTCAGTGAGCGGGTGGGAGTGACACGTTAGCGGTGTGTAGGCGGCGGAAGCGGTGAAGAGACCGGTGCATCGCAGTGCCGAGATCTGCCGACTACGACTTCAGATGGAGGGACGGGTGACACCTGTCCGTGTCCCCGAGTGCTCGCTTCGCATTCAGGGTGACGGCAGAGATGTGCGGGTCTCTGGGAAGTTGATATGTCACGTGATAGGGCCGGCCTCGGCGCGGCACGTGATCAGGTGCAGTCGGGTGGTCAGAATCAGCTGATCGTGGCTGCTGCGGTTCAGCTGTTCTGGCAGAAACGTGACGGCTGTGGCAGTAGGTAGTTAATCCCTGGTGATGAGTCCAATTATCTATGCAGAGCTGAAAATTCCACCGTCTGTTTCACGCCATGAAGCCTGTTTCCCACATCCTTCACATTTGCATTCTACACTGAAGCAAACGAGATGCATGATGTCATGCTGAACTGCTTTGTATCTCGGCACAAGCACTGGTCGTCGGATCAGTGTATCATGCAATAATCTGTCTTTGCTTGACTGCTTCCGAAGTGCCTGCTAACGCACTCAACAAATATGCAGAAGTTTCTTTCCTAGCTATATCCAGGCATGCAATCGATTATAAATCACAATGTCACGCGAGGTTTTGATAACTCTAGATATATCTCCCGGAGCATGGACCAGTTGTCTGGTCTCCTGTCAAGTGACAGCCAGTGACTAAATGGTTACGAGGACTGCCGCTATCGGCTGGACACCGGCTCACTAACTTCACAGTCTTCTTCATTTCGGCTTGGCCTCGGGATTCCTGGCCCAGTTTACTCTGATTCTGCGTCGAGGAGGGGCAGTCGCCCCCCCCCCCCCCTGTCGTCGGGCAGGGGGGCGGTCAAACACATATTTTTGCCCCCCCCCCCTGTCATTTGAGGAGGCCCCTCCATGCTTCAAAGAGGTCCCATCTCACAGGTCCCATCGCGGAGGTCACAGGGGCCACTGGAAGCCAGAGGGGGTCCTATGGAGGTCAGATGGGCATTTGAAGGCCAGAGGAGGCCATCTGGAGCCATAAGGAGGTCAGAGGTCCAGCCAGAGGGAGGTTATAGGTCCTGGAGGCCAGAAGGGTCCTTTGGAGATCAGAAAGGTCACTGAAGGCCAGAAGCGACCCTCTGGAAGCCAGAGGGGAGGTGAGAGGAGCCCTAGGGAGGTCAAAGGCCACTTCTCAAATGGAGGCCCCCTCTCAAATGGAGGCCCCCTAAATTTTGACTTGCTCCCCCCTGACAACAATCCGTGGCGCCGGCCCTGGCCGTGTGGCAATGTTCGCTCACTTGGGCCTAGTCGATACGTCGCCGCCGCCGTTCTGTGGAGGCGGTATGCCGTTATCGCTCGATCCCGTCCTTGGCATGATTGTATCATATAGTATTACTTTAGAGCTTAGACTCCTGTCAGTTGGCGCAATGCTACAATGGGGATCGTTTAACGAAAGTGCCTTGTTTCCTGCTTTCGTTAATGTTGTGTGTCAAGTCCTACGAATGGCGCATTAAAGAACAAAGACTGAAAGACTGTCTGTCTAAATCTTACCGGCCATCTCAAGTTTGATTTCTTCATTTCATCGGTCTTCTTTTATGTCGGGCCTCGCTACAGAAAGAGGACGCCGCTCATTTCTGATTTCTCACGCTCATTTCCTGAATGACTGCCGCAATTGAAACGGACGCCGCCTGTGAGCGGGGTCGGTGACACTCTGTGAGGCAGGTCACGTGACGTATGAGACAGGAGATCGCGTGACCGCCGCGCCGCCTGGCGTCAGTCATTAGTACACACCTGTGTCGTGGTTCAGGTCATTCTGCTTTCCCGTACGGGGGCTGCTGTCGAGGGAGGATGCCGTTGGTCTGTTTTGTAGTGCGTGCATTGTTGCCAATAATGTTTTTTTTTTTAAAGAAAGCTTGCTGTCAGGCACTTAGCAAAGCTAGTTTAACATTACCAATATCAATACAGAATGACATTGCGTAGTATCTCGCAAAGATAGTGTAATTGAGCTGCTACATATGGTGTCGTGCTTTATCACGCCTCCGGTCCCATCTTATCTCGCCGATCGAGCTGATGGGGCTCACACTGGTTAATTACCTGCAATCTTAGACAGTTAGGTGCTACATGCAGCTGTGTTGTCCTTCAGACTGAGAGACACCATCAATAGCACACCATGTGTGACACCGGAATATGCCGGTACGACTGCACAGCCACACTGTCTCACGCTGTCTGTGCCGTCTGTCACACACTGACACAGACCGGCAGGCCAAGTCAGCTGTTTTGACATCTCAGAGACATCGGCCGGCATTTCGAGGCCATCACGTCGCAATTAGTATCGATCGATTACCGATAATCACTGTCTGATTACGTCTGGGAATGCTTACCTGCCTCATTCCTGCCTGGATCGCCGGACGGGCGTGGGACGAGCCCGGGCACGGGACGAACCAGCCGGGTCATCCGACTCGCGAGCAGTTCTTACTGAGCTTTCTCGGTCGGAATGCGACCGCCAGCCTGCCCCGAGTGTGTGTGCGATTGTAATAGCGAGGAGCGTCAGCTGGTCTGCTAGTTCAGGCTGTTGGCGCATTGGTCAGCTGACCGGTAGTTTGTGTGTGACATCGTTAGCGCACTCGTCTTCCTTTGGCGGTGTCAGTCGAATCCATCACATTCTGTCACACCTGTCACATCTGTCACATCTGTCTGTCACATCTGAACTGTCACATCACATCCACCACACATATTACCGCCATGTCTAACTGCCTCGGGGGTAGCCGTTGACGTCATGCAGCTTCAGTGATGACTGAGGGGATCAGGTGACCTGTTGGAGGGAACGTATAAGTTCGCGGGACCCGTCCCGTCCCGTCCCGTCTCGTCTCGTCTCGTCTCGTCTCGTCCCGTCCCGTCCCGTCCCGTCCCGTCCCGTCCCGTCCCGCCCCGCCCCGCCCCGCCCCGCCCCGCCCCGCCCCGCCCCGCCCCGCCCCGCCCCGCCTCGCCTCGCCCCGCCCCGCCCGTCCCGTCCCGCCCCGCCCCGCCCCGCCCTGCCCCGCCCCGCCCCGCCCCGCCCCGCCCCGCCCCGCCCCGCCCCGCCGTCCCCCGCCCCGTCCCGTCCCGTCCCGCTCCCGCTCCCGTCCCGTCCCGTCCCGTCCCAACTGACCGGTTGGCTCGCCGCAGGCTGCAGTAATTGGGTCGCCGTTTCTGCCCCGCCCCGCCCCGCCCCGCCCCGCCCCGTCCCGTCCCGTCCCGTCCCGCTCCCGTCCCGTCCCGTCCCGTCCCGTCCCGTCCCGTCCCGTCCCGTCCCGTCCCGTCCCGTCCCGTCCCGTCCCGTCCCAACTGACCGGTTGGCTCGCCGCAGGCTGCAGTAATTGGGTCGCCGTCCCCCGCCCCGCCCCGTCCCGTCCCGCTCCCGTCCCGTCCCGTCCCGTCCCGTCCCGTCCCAACTGACCGGTTGGCTCGCCGCAGGCTGCAGTAATTGGGTCGCCGTCCCCCGCCCCGTCCCGTCCCGTCCCGCTCCCGTCCCGTCCCGTCCCGTCCCAACTGACCGGTTGGCTCGCCGCAGGCTGCAGTAATTGGGTCGCCGTCCCCCGCCCCGTCCCGTCCCGTCCCGTCCCGCTCCCGTCCCGTCCCGTCCCGTCCCAACTGACCGGTTGGCTCGCCGCAGGCTGCAGTAATTGGGTCGCCGTCCCCCGTCCCGCTCCCGTCCCGTCCCGTCCCGTCCCGCTCCCGTCCCGTCCCAACTGACCGGTTGGCTCGCCGCAGGCTGCAGTAATTGGGTCGCCGTTTCTGCCCCGCCCCGCCCCGCCGTCCCCCGCCCCGTCCCGCTCCCGTCCCGCTCCCGTCCCGTCCCGTCCCGTCCCAACTGACCGGTTGGCTCGTCGCAGGCTGCAGTAATTGGGTCGCCGTCCCCCGTCCCGCCCCGCCCCGTCCCGCTCCCGTCCCGTCCCGTCCCGTCCCAACTGACCGGTTGGCTCGCCGCAGGCTGCAGTAATTGGGTCGCCGTCCCCCGCCCCGTCCCGTCCCGCTCCCGCTCCCGTCCCGTCCCGTCCCGTCCCAACTGACCGGTTGGCTCGCCGCAGGCTGCAGTAATTGGGTCGCCGTCCCCCGTCCCGTCCCGTCCCGTCCCGCTCCCGTCCCGTCCCGTCCCGTCCCGTCCCGTCCCGTCCCAACTGACCGGTTGGCTCGCCGCAGGCTGCAGTAATTGGGTCACCGTCCCCCGCCCCGTCCCGTCCCGTCCCGTCCCGTCCCAACTGACCGGTTGGCTCGCCGCAGGCTGCAGTAATTGGGTCGCCGTCCCCCGTCCCGTCCCGTCCCGTCCCGTCCCAACTGACCGGTTGGCTCGCCGCAGGCTGCAGTAATTGGGTCGCCGTCCCCCGTGCCGTCCCGTCCCGTCCCGTCCCGCCCCGCCGTCCCCCGCCCCGTCCCGTCCCGTCCCGCTCCCGCTCCCGCTCCCGCTCCCGTCCCGTCCCGTCCCGTCCCGTCCCAACTGACCGGTTGGCTCGCCGCAGGCTGCAGTAATTGGGTCGCCGTCCCCCGCCCCGTCCCGTCCCGTCCCGCTCCCGTCCCGCTCCCGTCCCGCTCCCGTCCCGTCCCAACTGACCGGTTGGCTCGCCGCAGGCTGCAGTAATTGGGTCGCCGTCCCCCGCCCCGTCCCGTCCCGTCCCGCTCCCGTCCCGCTCCCGTCCCGTCCCAACTGACCGGTTGGCTCGCCGCAGGCTGCAGTAATTGGGTCGCCGTCCCCCGCCCCGTCCCGTCCCGTCCCGCTCCCGTCCCGCTCCCGTCCCGTCCCAACTGACCGGTTGGCTCGCCGCAGGCTGCAGTAATTGGGTCGCCGTCCCCCGTCCCGTCCCGTCCCGTCCCGTCCCAACTGACCGGTTGGCTCGCCGCAGGCTGCAGTAATTGGGTCGCCGTCCCCCGCCCCGTCCCGTCCCGCTCCCGTCCCGTCCCGTCCCGTCCCGTCCCGTCCCGTCCCGTCCCGTCCCGTCCCAACTGACCGGTTGGCTCGCCGCAGGCTGCAGTAATTGGGTCGCCGTCCCCCGTCCCGTCCCGTCCCGTCCCGCTCCCGTCCCGCCCCGTCCCGTCCCGTCCCGTCCCGCTCCCGTCCCGTCCCGTCCCGTCCCAACTGACCGGTTGGCTCGCCGCAGGCTGCAGTAATTGGGTCGCCGTCCCCCGTCCCGCCCCGCCCCGTCCCGTCCCGTCCCAACTGACCGGTTGGCTCGCCGCAGGCTGCAGTAATTGGGTCGCCGTCCCCCGCCCCGTCCCGTCCCGCCCCGTCCCGTCCCGTCCCGTCCCAACTGACCGGTTGGCTCGCCGCAGGCTGCAGTAATTGGGTCGCCGTTTCTGCCGCCCCGTCCCGTCCCGTCCCGCTCCCGTCCCGTCCCGTCCCGTCCCGTCCCGTCCCGTCCCAACTGACCGGTTGGCTCGCCGCAGGCTGCAGTAATTGGGTTGCCGTCCCCCGCCCCGCCCCGTCCCGCCCCGTCCCGCCCCGCCCCGCCCCGTCCCGTCCCGTCCCGTCCCGTCCCGTCCCGTCCCGTCCCGTCCCGTCCCGTCCCGTCCCGTCCCGCCCCAACTGACCGGTTGGCTCGCCGCAGGCTGCAGTAATTGGGTCGCCGTCCCCCGCCCCGTCCCGTCCCGTCCCGTCCCGTCCCGTCCCGTCCCGTCCCGTCCCGTCCCGTCCCGTCCCAACTGACCGGTTGGCTCGCCGCAGGCTGCAGTAATTGGGTCGCCGTCCCCCGCCCCGTCCCGTCCCGTCCCGTCCCGTCCCGTCCCAACTGACCGGTTGGCTCGCCGCAGGCTGCAGTAATTGGGTCGCCGTCCCCCGCCCCGCCCCGTCCCGCCCCGTCCCGTCCCGTCCCGTCCCGTCCCGTCCCGTCCCGTCCCGTCCCGCCCCAACTGACCGGTTGGCTCGCCGCAGGCTGCAGTAATTGGGTCGCCGTCCCCCGCCCCGTCCCGTCCCGTCCCGTCCCGTCCCGTCCCGTCCCAACTGACCGGTTGGCTCGCCGCAGGCTGCAGTAATTGGGTCGCCGTCCCCCGTCCCGCTCCCGTCCCGCCCCGTCCCGTCCCGTCCCAACTGACCGGTTGGCTCGCCGCAGGCTGCAGTAATTGGGGGTCGCCGTCCCCCGCCCCGTCCCGTCCCGTCCCGTCCCAACTGACCGGTTGGCTCGCCGCAGGCTGCAGTAATTGGGTCGCCGTCCCCCGTCCCGTCCCGTCCCGTCCCGTCCCGTCCCAACTGACCGGTTGGCTCGCCGCAGGCTGCAGTAATTGGGGTCGCCGTTTCTGACGCGGCACGCCTCGCCGACCCGACTCCGGCTGGGTGGTGACTGGTGAGTGGCGATATTTTAATTACTGTGCCTGAGCAGCGCGGCCGCGGTGTGTCCGCCTGTCGGGCAGACTGTTTACTTGACGTGACTCTGCGCTGACGCCGCTTGGTGGCGGCCTGCTCCGACCCTGCCTGGCGCGGCCTGCTCCGGCCCTGTCTGTCGCGGCCCGGTGAGATGACTCTCTGTCTCCATCCGCTCAGGCCGCGCCGGAACCCCGGGAGGTCACATGAGCAAACCACCCTCACGGCGCAGGAGAGGGGATAGTGAGTAGTGACACAGCCCGACTGGCTAATTACTGCCCTTAGCGTCCCGCGGGTCGTCTGGACCGGCGCCGGTGGCCGCGAGGGTCGCGGGTTTTGCACGTATGACCTACATTGCGCGACCGGCCGACGGAGGCGGCACTGCCCGCTGCACAGCCGGACCGCCGCGGGAGGTGTCGGAGGGACCTGCGACGCCGTGACGGTGTGACGCGGCCGGAGGCGGGGCAGTAACGGTACGTCACACCGGACAACGGACCGTCCCAGGCCTGACCCGGACCGACGCGGGTCACCACGGGTCACGTGATTGAGCCGACCCGGCCGGCGCGGGTCACCGAACCATATACATCAGACTGACCCGCCAGGATCGTGATGACCTCCTGGTGAGGATAAACCATTACTCTCGAACAGCTGTCTTCCGGCATGAGGAAAACATCCAGTCACGCGTGACTTCGATTCAAGTTAATGATGGGCTACTGCCGGCCCAGAACCACCTTTGTACGATTTTCTGTGGAGATTTTCTCAGCCCAGTAGTCCAGGACTAAACAGTTTGAACATCAGTTTCTGTGGTTCACCGAATCAACAGGGAGAGGGTTCCTTCTTCACCGGAGGAGATACGGCTGGTGACCTTCTCGGTGCCGGCTGTTGACCATTCTCGGTGCCGGGAGAGATACGGCTGGTGACCACTCTCGGTGTCGGGAAGTAGAGCGAGCTAAGCAGCAGGGTGCGTCGTCCCTCACGGTGGTACCGTTCCCGACCTGTCCCTCGCAGCGGACACCACCGGTGACTAACGAGTGTCCGGCGGTCGTGCCGTCCCCCGGTGTGACCCGGCCCTGCGACACTGGTCCTGGGCCGCTGATTCGCCGCCACCGCCGCGCGTCACCCGAGGTCAGAGGTCAGAGGTCAGAGGTCAGGGCGCAGCCAGACACGCCGTGGGACGGATGACGCCGCCAGAGCCGCCCGCTGCTGCCGTGGGACGGATGACGCCGCCAGAGCCGCCCGCTGCTGCCGTGGGATGGATGACGCCGCCATAGCCGCCCGCTGCTGCCGTGGGACGGATGACGCCGCCAGAGCCGCCCGCTGCTGCCGTGGGATGGATGACGCCGCCATAGCCGCCCGCTGCTGCCGTGGGATGGATGACGCCGCCAGAGCCGCTCGCTGCTGCCGCCACTAATTTGGTGACCGGCGGGTGGTATCAGCGGCGATCTGCTGCGCTGGAACGGGGTGAGAGTCGGCATCTTCATCGGCAGTCTTTCTTGTTTCGATTATATTTATATCCTGCTTATACGCATGTGTGTGATGACATTGGCATTATATAATACCGAATGCCTACGCACCTCAATGACATTCCGTTCTCTTCGATAAATTCAGGCTGTTGTATGTTTTCCTACATAGTTGCATACGTGAGCAGGGTTTCAGTTAAGAATGCCTTGTCTATGAAATACGAGTTTTTTTCATTGGGCTTTCATTCGGTCAATGACCACTTATTACATACATATATGCCATGAATAGAGTTGAACATCGTATAAGATTTCAGTCTTATAAGACCGTAGGAAGGTCTTGAGTGCTCCACCTGTTTATCTTAATAAGACCTATTATTCGTTTTCAATGACAATGTGAAAAACGTGGCAATATCAGCAGTGAAAGGCGGAGATTAACACTGTGTTCACTGTGTTCTCAGACTTAGCCGTAACTGGCTCACAATCATTTCCGCACATTAGTTCTACACAATCATTAATCACATGGCGTTTCATTCAGTGCTGATTACATGCCCACTGTTTCATTGTTCTGATACTTACCAACAACCTCATACATCACCCGGCAAATCAGGCATGAAATTCCCGCATATTATGTATGCCTCTTGTGGCGCCGCTGGTGTGTAATCTTACTTAACATTGTGTTGCTGCCGCCATGCCACTTGTTGCATAAGGGACGGGTCCGCTGGCTGCATTGTTCTCGTTGTCTCGTGCCGTCTGGAACACTAGAGCGGACAGACACCAACGAAACTAGTGTAAGAAAAAGGGGATTGCTTTCACGCTGTAAGAGGATAATTTAAATAATTAGCCTATGCCGAATAATTACGCCATAGGGTGCTTTCGAAACACTCAACAATGCATGTGCTTATTTATGAGGTGCACATAAATTGCTGGCAGGCAACTTGAGGCAGTGCTCTTCTCGGTTCAGTGTTTTAATCACCGGATCAGTGTTCAGTGTTCAGTGTTTTAATCACCGGAACCCCCTGGATTACTGTTACTCTTCTGGTCAGACTATGACTGAGTACGTGGCTGACTATGACTGAGTGCGTGGCCATGAATACCGTATGTTAAGCCGGCGAGTGGCGCTGCTCGTAATCGTATAGGTGTACGATAGGGGTGTGAAACTCTCGTTACCACTACCTAGCTCATTCAATGCAGCTGTGACAACAGTTGTTCCAGATTTCATCATGCGCTCTATCATGTCTGTCATCTAACTATCTGCGAAGGTGGCGTAATCACTATGCACGTGCACTGTAGGCTATATTTGCATAGCTTGCTGCCCTCCATGTAGCAGTCAGCTGACTGGTCAAGGGCATGCTTTGCAGTCATCTGGCCATTACAGAGGTTCATGTTTGTAACTATACCTACGGACAATGACGTAACTACACTAGATATATAATTTATAAAGCTGGTCTTATCTCATCAAGCTTTGAATTACTACCACACGATAAGTTGTATTGTTATTTGTTCTTTGATGCTTAATTGTTCTTTGTTCTTTGATGCTTTGATGCTTTGATGCTTATTTGTTCTTTGTTCTTTGACGCTATTCCTTGCGGGCGGCTAGAATTACGTTAACGTGCGGGGGGGGGGGCAGATTCTGCCCCCCCCCCCCAGAGATGTCGAGAACCGCTCGGTCGATTTCGATGGGACAAAACCATTCGATTCGTCATCAAAATATCTTTCTTTTTGAACGGTGAAATTTCTTTTTTGTTAAAAAATGTGGGACCATGGGGCACAAAATACGAACATTTTGGGTGTTTTTGATTGGTCATTGTGGTCATATGGTTCGACCGATTTGCATGCAATAAACGTTTTTGAGCTTGCAATGTACTGATCGTCAACATATCAAAAGACAAGTACTAAAATGAAAATCATAGGCGTATCCAGGAGATATAAAATGGGGGGGGGATTTTCTGAGAACAAATATATGCTGTTCGTGATTGTTTGGGGCGGTATGAATGTCACATGTGGACTTTATTTGCTGCAATTAGTTAAATGTAATATATTGTGCATAGGCGGATCCATGTAAACAACGTGGGGAACCATGCGTGTAACGCTTTTTATCATCTTACTAATTTGAAGTTGGACCTAATTTGAGGGAGGGTATCGCCTCCCATTTTTTTACTTGAGTGCGCCTCTGCCAAAAATATGTACAATCCCGGTATATATGATGCATATTGCAATTAAAATGTTTCTGACGCATTTATTGCACCGCAAACTACGAAAGAAGTATGCGCCGCACAACCGCATTCGTGACCCTCTCCCCAAAACAGGAGCCTGGCACCGCCTCTGCCGGTACGATTTTCCCAAATTTTGACACAACATGCGCCATTAAATGTTGTGAGAAGTCAGCAAATTTCAAGACGCTCAAATTTCAAGAGTTTAGGAGTAGCATGCGAAAAAACCACCTGGGGGGGGGGGGGGGGGGGGGCAGAATCTGACCCCCGCAAAGAATAGGGTTAATTACCCAAATAGTGTATTGAATAACTCGAAACGTTTGTATAATAGCGACATCCTGGTAAAAGTATGATGTCTACCAAAAAAGGTGTAATATAGCAAGGCGTGTTGATTTGTTATGGACATTTTATTTTCGTTTGCAGATTCTGAGGACATATTATTTTACTCCATTGACAAATGTACAAATGTGAGCCATACAACTCCTATGCGCCAGCGAATTAATGCCCATAGCACGAAACACTCGCCTTGAAATGTCCCGTTTCTACATATGCATGTCAGCTTCCTACGTCAACTGCACTTTAGCAATAGACGCATAACTATCCGATTTACCATCGGGAATTTTGACGCATCTGACCGCCAAGACATTCCATTCTAGGCACGTCCATTGCCGTGCATAGCGTTAGCAATACGGATCTACAATACAATACGGATCTCTATATTGTGATGGTGGATTGGGATTTTAGGTCGCGCCGCAACTACTGAGATTATATGACGCCTATTCGGAGTTCCATATTAAACCGGCGACAGCACAGACTTCTCTTCCGCTCACGTCGGCACAACGTCTCAGGAAGGCGGGATTAAAATATCAGCTTCGACGGTCGACGAGTAGTCCAGAGTGGGATCAGACGAGTCTGTTCAACACAACTGGTGCTCATAACCCCCCCCCCCCAAAAAAAAAAATCCTTCCTGAAAACGGCAATCAGAGTGGTCACTTGAAGGGAATAGGTCACCTTGATAGTTGTCTTGAAATTTGGCTATACTGGGTATTTCTAACTGAAAAACGAATATGACATTTGTTTGGACGATAGATGGATATCCGTCGAAAAATGGGCATGTTTCTTTTTCTCCTTCATGGCCATACAAAACTTCATGACAATTATGACGTCATGTATATGGTAGCTTGGGTATGGAAACTATTGCACACAATAACGACGGACTGTAGGCATAACGCAGGCTGCTTATAACGTAAACAACCGTTGTGAGGACCCGAAACAAGTTTCGGGGAAATGAAACTTCTTCTAAGAGGGGCCCACTACTCCTGTGTCGAAATTACTTAACGTAGGGAGCTATTTTTTTACACAACCCATTTTTCGATCTGCTCTACAAATCTGCTATCTCAGTTCAAAACCCCATGTTAAAGTTGAACTATTCCCTTTAACTAGCAAGAAATTGAATTCGACGAGACGTGTAAGCAAACAGAAACGCCTTGGGGAAAACCGGAAAACCTTCTTTAGTCTGATAACTCACTGAAATATAGATGTTGCATACACGTCACTCCCAGCCATACACGATACACTGGCTAAACAAGCGCAGAGGGGCGTTTCTGGTACGTAATTGGTACATCCTGGCGTGACAGTTCATTCAATATTTGCCTCATATCCATTGTAGATGTATTGTGTAAACCCTTGATGCTATGCCTTCCGCAAACCCATCGAGCAATCGTGAGCGTGATGTGCGAAGCAAGCCGAGCATAGAATCAGGGGCTCCGCCACGGGGGGGGGGGCGTGTTCTCCCATTTTTGAGCCAGGGAGGATTATCCCCCCCCCCCTCCAATTTTCCCTGACAAACAACTAGAAATCAGTATTCAGTTGTACTCATTATGTGTTACCTCTCCCCTGTTCAACAAGCTTTTGCTGACGCTCCACCCCCTCCCCCGCTTAACAACTTTTCGCTAACGCTCCCACCCCCCCCCCCCCCCCCCGGTCCCCGGTCAACAACTTTTTCGCTGACGGCGACCACTCGGCTTCCCTCGACCCCCCCCCCCCCTACAATTGCAAAGGCATGGCGGAGCCCCTGCATATAATGTGTTCTAAATTTGCTCGCATACTGGCAGCACTTGCTAACTGGACAGCCACCTCGCGGCTCGCTTACATCCGATCTGCCATGTAAATTGCCATTATCCCCTTGCCTCTTCTCTTCAGCATTTAGCTCTGTCATTGCAGAATCAGGTTTCAAAATACACATGTCTGTATGTCAAGTGGCGCCACCAGACCCTGATGTTGACACAACATGGCCTCAGCGCCACCTACAGTCCTACACGGAATGCGCGCCATCTGACGGGCGGCAGCTGCAACATGTGCTGCCACCTACATGCAGCTACGACTCAGAATGCGATGTAGTTCCAGTACGACCGCTAGATGTCAGGCATGGCGAGCTTTTGATACTCTGAAACTCTCGATGAGAAAATATGACACCGCCACAGGTGTCAGGTAGGGGTCCGAATCCGATCCTTGTCAGATGAGGGGCTTCAGGTCCTCACTAGATCGAAACTGATCAAGTCTGTGAAAATCAGTGCCCGGTATAATTTATTGGTGGGCTTATCGCTTTCATCTCGCCAGCCTCCTCAGCTTTTTGAAGAACCCTGGACCCGGTCGTGTGCCCGGGGTGTGTGCGAAAACGTGGCACCAGCTTCAGCTCACATGACAGCAAGAAAAAAAGAAGCTTTGCACGACTGGGTGGGAAGGAACAGTTGAAACATGTTTGCTGATTAGATAGAGGGTTTTATCTGACAAACGCCTACCTACAACACATGATGCAAACATTGTGGTTAGCTTGCACTGGCATTGTATGATCTCATTGAGCTGATTTGAATCATTTTAAATGTGCGATGTGTCTTAAAATGATAATGTTAAGATTGATGCCATGTTCTTGCGTCAATCACGACTTTCTGTTTAAATGAAGCTAAGCCACTTCATTGACGTCAATGGGCTTGAAACTAAATTTGGCCAACGGCTAAAACGAGTTCCTACCTAAAATAAGTAAATATAAATTGCTTTTAAAGTTAGTAATTTACATGAATTGAGCTTTCATAGGAATTTGAATGCCTCCGGTTTCAGAAAAACAAATAGGAATTAAGAACTGTTAATTGACGAATCACTCTTGATAATTGGGGGCTATAGTTTTAAGACGTCAAAATAACTGTACCCAAATAACTGTATTTAAACCATCATGGTAATTGGGTGATAACCTTGTGCCTCAACCCATATATACAAATGAATCATTGGACTGGACAGTGCCGTTCGATTTATAACAGTGGACAAACTTGGCTAAAAACGCAAAAAATGCCTACAAATGAACACCAAATGCACTGAAGCAGTATCTCATGGCATGTGTCTTGTGATTGTCTCGGCTTCTTTTTAAGGCAGTTTAATTTTGCTCTGGCTTCTCGTTATTGTTTCTAGTAAAAACTATGTACCTACCTACTAAGCATGTTTTGTTTGCACTGGTTATCAACAATGGTGACGAGCAGTGTGCCTCAGGGAAATATTATCGATGTACCTCAGTCGCAGAGCGCTGGGCTGCAACACTTACTGTGGCAAGTTCTGTATGGTTTTGTCCATGGTATGGTCCTCTGTATGGTTTTGTCCATGGTATGGTCCTCTGTATGGTTTTGTCCATGGTATGGTCCTCTGTATGGTTTTGTCCATGGTCTGGTCCTCTGTATGGTCTTGTCCATGGTATGGTCCTCTGTATGGTTTTGTCCATGTTATGGTCATCTGTATGGTTTTGTCCATGGTATGGTCCTCTGTATGGTTTTGACCGTGGTATGGTCCTCTGTATGGTTTTGTCCATGGTCTGGTCCTCTGTATGGTTTTGTCCATGGTATGGTCCTCTGTATGGTTTTGTCCATGGTATGGTCCTCTGTATGGTTTTGTCCATGGTATGGTCCTCTGTATAGTTTTGTCCATGGTATGGTCCTCTGTATGGTTTTGTCCATGGTCTGGCACGCTGGCCTCGAGTCGGTCGGACAGACGCTGTTTGACCCCGAGTGCGATGCCTCGCCGCAGGTGACAGCTACCGGGTTAGGGGTCAGGTGATGTCAGTGGGCGTGGCGGACCGTGTCAAGGTATTTTTGCAGACGGTTAACGTTTGCTTTTAAATTATGTCAGTGACTTAGAATTATGCCATCTGACCGTCTGACGTGTGCCATCTGACCACGCATGCTCGGTGGAGGCGGTCCACATGTGCTGGACCTGCTCTCGGAAATCCTTCTCATCAAATGATTTGGACTATTTTTTGGAAGACATGGTTTTTCCTTCAAAAGTTGGATAGCTTCATGTAACACGTTGAGACGCGGCCTGGGCACAGTAAGTCCGAGTACCAGCCAAGTTGTTTACCGATATAAATCAAACTGCAGACCAGAGAGCCATGTTACTGGAAATTGCGACTTAGCACAACACAGACAGGGTGAGTGCAGTGTGTCAGGCCCAAACTTTTTGCCGTCTTAGCTCGACTCTGTGTGAGGGCTTAGACATGTAGTGGGGAGTGCAGTGCACCGCACCTTATGGTAGGTTCCCATGGAGAGCGCCGCACCTGGCGGCGCTGTGCACCCTGTACGTGACGGTTCCGCCGGAAATGAACAACGCATCTCAGGTGCGCTAGTGTTTCACGGAAACGGGAAGAATTCTTATCGGTTTTTGTTGTTGTTGCTAGTTACAACATGTTATCGCCGAAATTGTGTTATAAGATAAATTAACCCGCGCACTGGAGGGGGCTTTGCGCCGAACACGAACTGTAGGGGGGGGGGGGGCGTTGATTTCCGCCCCACCTGAGATCTCAAAAATACGCTACGTAGCGAGAAGCGGAAAACGGCATTTGATAGCTTTATACATGTTTTATCGAAAGTATTTCAGTATGGTTTTAGGTCAGGTCACAATTGAGGTCACCAGAGGTCATCAAAGGTCAAATTTTCTAGTCTTTTCCTGTTTTAGGACATCGCTCCAGAAATTCCCATATATCTCAGAAACTATGCTAGTTAGAAACAACCGGAAAAAAGCAAACGCCAGCCAGTTAAATTTACATTGGTAAGGTGTCCTCAAATTTGATCTCAAATCAACATTTGAGGCTCCAGAGGTCAAAAAAGAAAAAAACTCCGTTTTTTCCTAAATCGTGCTTCGCTATTAACTTTTTACCTAATAACGATAACATAAAACTGTTTACGCCATTGTGTTTATCATGTCAAGGCGCTTCGAAAGATATATATGGTGACCTTGTTAAATTAACTTAAAAAATTGACCTCAGGTCAAGGTCAAGTGGTGACCAAAGTAGGGCATATTGCATATGGGAAGACGTGTCTCGACGAGACAAACACATTGATGTCTGTTTTACTTCTCTATCTTTATTATGTCGGGAGTTATTGACAAAAAAGTGATGGTGACCTCGCATGACCTCAAATGACCCAATAGGGGTCACTGAACAAAACTTACACTTGGATTATCAAGAATATCCTATAATAACATGATCCAGAAGTAATTGGAATAATATCATGCATATCCTTGAAATAGGAAGCATTTGTATATTTCCCCATTGACTTATTATGAGGGGGTTACGAAATTGACCTAACCTTAGGTCACCCATATACAAATTCCGAGATCAAAGAATTGTAAGTACTTATGCCTTCATGGCATCCTGTAAGTTTCAAACTGATCGGTGAAAAACTCTGGCTTTGGCACAACTGCAAACATTTTTGGAGGTGGGGTCACTTGACCTGGTCTGGTGACCTGACCTGAGATAACCCGAGGTTATTTTTTCTTCAAAGTGTGCGCAATTGATGTCTTAACAGGCGTAACAAAACTCGGCGGCGCGTTTTTTCGCTATCTTTGAAAAACCTGAGGGGGGCGGAAATCCCCCCCCCCTGCAGTGCGCGGGTTAAGAGTGAATGTTGGTAATTATTTTCTTTCATTTTAACCATCGTCAACAATTTATCAACTTAAGCGCATTTTTTTGGTTTAACGCTTCAAATAAAATAACGCTTCACTGAATTCTACAACTCATAATAATTTTACAACTCCAAATTAGTTAATGAAAGATTAATTAATCCAAATTAAAGATAACTCCAGATTCGCCGATCTTCGGAGGCATGGAAATGCTGTTTACTGACCAATTTTAGAGCTATTGGCCGTTTTCACGAAGGATTATTTCGCTGAAAAGTTTCTGAAAGATTCTGAAAGTTTTGAAAAACTACACAACTTTTACATGCGATTTTTTGCTAGAAATTGCGGTTTGGTGGTAATAAGCAAGATAAGTATTGATAGAATGTTCCTGAAACTTTTCAGGAAGATCCTATCAATACTTATCTTGCTTATTACCACCAAACCGCAATTTTGTCATCATATTTTACTCTTACCAACATATAACAAAATTATGAGAGACATTTCTAGCCAAAAATCGCATGTAAAAGTTGTGTAGTTTCGCAAAACTTTCAGAATCTTTCAGAAACTTTTCAGCGCAATAATCTTTCGTGAAAACGGCTAATTAAAGGAATCACGAAATCTCTCTAAGAAAAGCTTATCTTTGCCGGCTGCACTGTCACATACCGTTCTTGTTGACATAGCGATCCCAGAACGGATTCGTTAGACCAATTTTAGCCCGACCAGTGCGTGTCAGTGCGGTGAGGAGTCTCAAAAAGCGGAGTTTCACCAAAATAGGCGCGCCACTTTCAACTGTAAAGTTTCGTTGTTACATCGATAGAACACGACGTTGTTCGTCTTCCGCATGGCCGAGTGTGTCCCGTGTACTGCACCTCTCGCATGCCTGCAGTGTCTAATGTGTGCCTCGAGCGCGGCATAGTAACGGCGGAACAGCAATTTCAGGCCAGCTTCAGTCACGCAATGTCCGCTGCAGAGATCAGCATGAGGCAGGACCTCCGCTTATTCGCGATATGATTATTTATCTAACAAACCATTTTATTTCAATTGCCAGAAGGATTTTACCGAACACGTCGGCGTTTTTAAATGGTATCCAGCTATTAAAGTCATATTTGTAATAAAATGTCAGTGAATCATTAATTACAACCAGGTCTTTTAAGTGCTAAGAACTGTCAATATGTTTTTTGCTAATGGCTATAAAAGTGTCTTGCAATAGTATTAAGTACCGATGCAAGCAATAAATGGGAATTACATTTGTTATATTTTGTTTCGAAGGAAACTGTTCAGTTCACCCATCCAGAAATGCAATGAGTAAAGATGTAATGAGTCGATTTCTCGCAACCTTTGAATTGTGAAATGCGATCTTGTCACCTAATTTCGCAAATATGAATCATGAAGCGATGATTGGAGGGCAAAACGTGACACTAATGCACCATTTCCGTCTTTTGATGTGCCTGGAGTAATTATGAAATATGCATGCCGGAAACTGATATTAACAAGTTCATGGACAAACAGCTTAATTGATCTAAGAGTTAGCACAGCCTTTCCTCCTCGGTAGTAGTCATCGACGATGTAGGCTTGTGTGATTATCCAAAAGTGCAAAAATGGGCAGCTGTTTCTAAATGGAACTATTCCCGAATCTCTGTTGTCCTTTGTTGACTCATGTTGAAGCAGGGAATGTTGTTCGGCGAATTCGTTTATTTTTTCTTAAAAGCAAAAACAACACCACATCGTAGAGTTTGCTGGTGGCTCAGTTCATTATCAGACCAGATCATGATTGACTGTGTAGATCACTAACTTAATTATGTTAATAGGCGTTCTTCTCGTAGAAGTTTTATACTTATCGATTGATCAGGTATCAACTATCCTGGAAGTAACACTATCCGCCCAGTGTTACGTGCTGTGACGGCGCTGGCGCTCCAGGATACTGAGACGGATGCCTGGCTCGTGCGCGTGCGTGTGTGTGTATGTGCGTGAGTAGCGGTGCAGCGACCTGCGTGGGTCGGCAGTCACCGGACACGCACCTCTGTCTGACCGTGCCTGCTGTGCCCGCTGCTGCATCACCCTATCCGGCAGCCGCACGAGAGCCGTGCGAACGGCCACCGCCACCGCTGCCGCCTCCGCCTCCGTCGCCGCCGCCGCCGCCGCCGCCGCCTCCGTCGCCTCCGCCGCCGCCTCCGCCGCCTCCGCCTCCGCCTCCGCCTCCGCCTCCGCCTCCGCCTCCGCCTCCGCCGCCGCCGCCGCCGCCCTGGCAGCGTGGGGTTGACACTGCACTGGCACGCGGGTGGGTGCGCCGTGTTTGAAGGAGCCGCGCAACACGGGATCATGTGTCGGCGCGCGGCGGGCGCGGCCTGGCCAGCCGGCGCCGAAAATGATGTCACCTCGGCCGAGTAAACTCACCGCCTGGCCGGCTCCCACTTCCCTCTCCACGGCGCTTATCGCTGCGACGATACTCGCTTACATTGCGCTTAGTTGATCTCGTTTCCTCATTAGATGCATCTCTATGTTGAAAAATGCGTGATGAGGGCATACTCGACTCGTCTGAGGATGCCGGGGTGACGAGATAGTCGGCCGGCAGACGGCCTCCCCCTCCCCGGTGACAAGGCCGCGCTAGGCCGCCTCTGGTCACAACTCACAATCATCCGCTTAAGGCGCTGTCACAGAGTAATGCGGCCTGTAATGTCCTGTCGCGATACACATCACGCTGTGACGACTTCTCGGAGAGTTGTCTGTGTGCCGTGTCGTAACGGCAGGGTGGGTCTCGCGGCTCGCCTTCCAGATGATGAGCAAGTGTAAGCCTGTGTTCGGCCTCGTTTGGTTTGATCTGACCTTTGGAAGGTCGCCCTCGGCACCTCGGGACTAGTTACGTCCACAGCATTGCCATCTCTGTCAGCGGAAAGTAGGTATGTTTTGCAGGAACTGGCTGTAACATTAGTGAAATGTTAAATTCATATTTGTGTTAACAACACGCACAACGTATTTTACGCAAAGGGTTATGAGTCGAGCACAATGTATGTATTTGTATAAAGTGCGGACATTTTATCACTTTATCAAATTCAGTGGAACATTCCTAAGTGAATATTGTCCGAATTATTTTAACAAAACTATTTTTGGAAAGACGAATCTCTGCTTTAGTTAAAAATACCAGGGCATTCACGTTTTTATATGTACCTATATTTAATTAATTAATTAAAATTGTATTTAGCCACTGCACTGATGCAATGCAGTTGGGGGTTGATAATTAAAAAGGCGTTTCTGACGTGAATTTTCCCTGAATTATTTCAGCAGTCATTTCCGGAAAGCTAATAATTTTATTTTATTTAATGTGTCGGGGCATCTTGGGTTTCCATGTCGATGTTGCATGGTTGGATATAATTTACCCTAATGAGCGACACTCCTAGCGGTCATTCAGGGAGGGAACTAGGTCTCCGAAGTGGGTGTAACATGCTTCTCCCCGATACTGCATACACTAACATAAATTACATATTCTAAAATAATGCATCGGGCGTCTTTAAAAAGTTCCCTTCTTTTTGTGGAATATCATTGTTTTCCCAACCATCATGGTGGCGGCTATTTTTAGTCCAAATTCTTGCCGCGAGAGGCGACACTAGTGCCTAATATGTCCGCGCCTGGCCCGTAACGAGTATCGGTGTTAATGGTGTATATATTATCGATAAAATGTCTCTGTGTGCGTTAGCTTCATTTGTGTTATATTTAACTGAGGTTGTTATTACCCTTCGCCCTACGGGGTCTGACAGCCCCCCCCCCCCCTGATATTTTTCTTGAATAACGTTTTACACATGCCGCGTATCTTGCTGAAATTTTCGGTAGCTGAGTTTAAAACAATTATACGTATGCTGTAAAAATTTAATTGAAATTGGTTGAGTAGTTTGGGAGATAATCATGTTTTGATGATGTCATGTTGGTGGAAAAATGATAAATATTTGAAAAATGGTAGAAAACAGAGTTTTGAAGGAAATTGCAAACGCAACTCACCAAAGATACAAAATGGTATTCTCTTTCCAATGGCAACTCGGATTTTCAAAATGTTGGGTTTTTGACCCCCAAAAATAAAAATAAAACTGATTGTTTTGGAAAATCCCCACACAATGCACATTTTCAAAGATGTTAGAAAAACCGGAATATATGTGAGAGAACTGAGTATGGCCAATATTCATACCAAATTTCATAGCAATATCTTCATTTTTGACTGAGTGATGGCTCCCTAAGTGTAAAAACTCATGACGTCATTTTTAATAACTTTTTTTGATTTTTTTTTTACAAGATACGAACAAATAATTACCTTTTCTGTATTTCTGAGCCAAAACTGGTCTAGGAACATGCCTTTTTATTTACATTTATCAATTTCTAATTTTGAGGTTTTCTGAGAGCAAAATCGCTGTTCTGGACGTGGTAAATCTCAGTTCATTCACTTGACCTGGAAGGTCACTCGTTAACCTGAAACCTAAAAATCGCATACTGTTAGATTCCTCTCATGACAGGCACTATGCTGGGTCTTACAGCATTGCTCTAAGTTGATTTTTTTTTTTAAATTTAAATATCAAGAAAGGTTTGCTAGACAGTGAGGCAGGATACAATTTCATTCATACAAAGGTTGGGGAAGGCAGGTCCTGGTCTAGGCAAGCAGGTCTTTGCTGGAACCCGGTGAGACCCCCAGCTAAGCAAAGCTTGTTGCTGTTCGATCTCACCCAGGTTCCAGCGTCAGTTAGTCGGGGTGGCTTTCGCGCATGATGTAATTAATTGATCTATAAGTTGAAACATGATCTAATTAATTCATATTTCAAGAAAGCAGAAAATAAATAGAGATACTATATTGCTTAACACCAATATAAATCTCTATCTCTGATTTACTATGTTTTATTTCAGATTATGCACGTTTATGCATGCTTATGTTGTTTGTTTATATACTGTTACTTAGTTCTGCAAATTTGTATTATTGTTTATTTATAATGTTACATACATTACAAACTGCATAACTTCATTCTTCTGCAACTTAGAAGATGACTTTACAGACAGTTAACATTTAGCACTGATATGGCTAGTATTGTATTCAGGCTCATTTACATAAATGAGCAAACTACAAGGGAATTTTTTCTAGGCTTGTGAGGCAAGCAGGTTATTCATATTCACTGATCTGATTTCACTGATTGATCTGATTTCACTGATTCACTGATTTTGAGGTTATTCATATTCACTGATCATGTGATTTTGAGTGATTTCTTTTATTTGTTTTTTAGTAGATGGTATTGAGTTTATATGGGGGAATCTGGGGGCAACAATTGAATTCCATAAACGTGGTCCTATCCATGCTATGGTACGTGTCCGGTATAATTTTCGAGTGAATATTTCTTCAAAATGTCGTGCTACTCTTGAAGCTCTGTGATTGGTCTGAGTGAATTCGAAAAGTGAGGCTATGACTGGTGGGGCACTTCCAGATGCAACATTATAAAGCACGACTATAGCTTGCTGTCTGGCAATGTCCTTTACTTTAAGAATTTTGAGCTTTACATATATTGGGTTTGTGTGGGCTAGTCTTGCTTGATTATCAACAATCCTGACTATCTTTTTCTGTAGGATAAGCAATTTGTTAAGGAGTGATTTCGGTGCGTTTCCCCATATCAGACAGCAGTAATTAAGATAAGGCAGAACTAATGCATTATACAACAGAAATCGGTGTTTCTGTCCCAGGAAATATCTAGAGCGACTTATAATCCCTATATTACGACTTATTATACTTGAAATATGCATAATGTGACTCTCCCACTTGAGTTCTTCGTCTATATATACACCAAGATACTTCACAGTTTTTGTATGTCCTATATTTATACCATTTAATATTACATTGATGTCAACATTTATTTTGGATTTATTGTATATTTGATAGAATGTTTTATTGTTGTTTAAGGACAGCTTGTTTGCTTGCAGACATTTGTATACCTTTAGTAGTTCTGTATCTAAGTTATTTTGCAATTCAGAAGTGGAATCAGCCTCAAATAAAAGGGCTGTATCATCAGCATAAAGTAATGATGTAAACTTTGACGAAATCCTGGGAAAATCATTTATGTATAAGATGAACAGAAGTGGGCCCAGAATAGAGCCCTGGGGGACCCCAATACTTATTTGACTCAGGCTTGACTGGACTTTTTTATACTCTACACATTGATATCTATTTGATAAGTATGAGTCTATGATTGTCAGGAATGTATCTGTGATACCATATGAGTGAAGTTTAAGCAATAATATTCTGTGATCAACAGTATCAAATGCCTTTTTTAGGTCTAGGTAGATACCACAGTTCATTTTGTTTGATTCAAACCCCCTGATTACTTTATCTTGCAATATGAGCAAGGGCATGTATGTTGAGTATCCCTTCCTAAATCCAAATTGGTTGGGACAAATTATGCTATTGTTGGAGACATGCTCCATGACGCGGACATGGATCACTTTCTCTAGAATTTTTGATATATATGGAAGGATACTGATAGGTCTATAATTGTTCATTTGTGTTCTATCACCTGATTTATAAATAGGTTTTATGACAGCAATTTTGAGCCTGCTTGGAAACTTCCCCTGGTCAAGACAGATATTTATAAAGTGGACAAGCTTGTCTATGATTGCCATAAATGTTAACTTAAGATTCTTGCATTAATTTTATCCACTCCATGTCCCACATTTTTCATGTTTTTAATTATAGATATAAGTTCATCATTATTAGTATGTTGCAAATGATTTGTTGTGTCTTTGCAAGGGTCTCCAAGGAACTCAAGAGCCTCCTCAGGACACCCTTTCATGTTGTGTTGCAGGGTTTTCCCAATTGAGCTGAAGAAGGCATTAAACTCCTCTGCAATTTCTAAATTATCCTCAACATGTTTGTCTTCATTGTTTTTAAAGTAATTGGAAATGTATTCTGATATGATCTTCAAGTAGTATGAGTGATGAGAATTTTCCACATTTTTTTTGCATCATCCTTATTCGCCTCAAGCTCATCCTGTATATATTTGCACTTGGCACCCCGGATCAAGGTGTTTAGGATATTTCTGTATTTAACATATTTGCTTATATTTTCTTGTGTGGGGTTCTTTTGTTTTACGTTAAAGAGTTTGCATCTGTTGTCTATAGATGCCAGGATAGATGGTGATATCCAGGGTTTTATTGGAGTATTTTTACGATTTGGGCTATATTTGAAGCTGAATTTATCTATACCACTTGTATATGCATTGATGATGATTTCACCAGCAGTTTCAGGATCAGTGATGGTTTCAAGGCTTTCAATGATTTCTTTATATGTTCAGTTAAATTTGTTATTTTGTGATAATCAAATTGACATTGAATTCCCTCTCGTTTCCTTTTGGACTGACTGCAAAGTCTAGTGTAGTAAATATTGGGAAATGGTCACCTGTATGAGGGCTGTATCATCAAGTATTATTCCAGATTTGTTAACAAGGGTTAAGTTATTGCAAAAGATGTTATCAATGAGTGAGTAACAAGTGTTCTGTATCCTTGTGGATTTAGAAACTAATGGAAGAAAACTTGATGATGCTAATAAATTGAAAAAATCCAATGCTGCACCCCCATTGGAAATACTCAAGAGATCAAGATTGAAATCTCCACAGATGAAGGCAATTTTATTCCTTATTTGAATAATATCTATGGCATTCCCTAGTTCTTCAATGAAACTGTTATTACTAAGGTTAGGGGGTTTATATATATTTGGCACACTAGGATAGATAAATTGTTTCTTAACTGACATTCAATAAGTAGTGATTCTGTACACCTGAACACTTTGGGCAATTGTTGTGTTTCTCTGACAACATCATTATTCACATAAATTGCAACCCCACCCCCAGTACCATCGGTTCTGCTATCAAAATAGCAAGAGTAACCATTTATGTGTCTTTTCTTTTCCATTTCTTTGCATAGCCATGTCTCTGAGACACATATTATTGACCATCTAACTTTAGTTCTAAACAAAAGCACTTCAAATTCAGCAAATTTATCATCTGAAAGCAAGGACCTGGCATTTATATGGATGATGGTAACTTGCCAGGGTATGAAGCAGCTGAGGTATCTGATACAGTACCAGGGACAGGGAGGCAATAGTATTTACAGTTAGTTCGAATATTCTCAAATGAATTATATGTATGGGTATGACTTACATCAGTGACTGGAAAAGGGCAAAATATCTATGACTGGAAAAGGGCAAAATATATGTTGGTCAAGGGATGGTGGATGGTCTATACTTTCTGAAAGAATCATACTCACACCAATTGAAAGTGACGCAGTGTATGTATGCTAGGCGATGGGGAAGCCCAGGATATGAAACACTTCAATATGGAAGCATTTAATAGATTTGGTAGCATGTTAGAGCAGCAATGTATGGCACGTGATATATATATAAACTCTGTATATATTTTTTTCCAATATTCTGTTATAGAAAACGGAAATATCATAAGTATCATCTAATAGTTATATTTATAGGGTGTGTGTTTAAATGAAAACTGTATACTATATTTCAAATAATAGCAGATATCTGTGAAAGGTACACAATGTCACGTGGATACTGTGTATTGTATCAGTGTTGTGATTGTAACTTATGCGGCTTAACTGTAACTTCGTTTGATGAATGGGTGAATGAGATGGTGGGCAGAGTGAGGAGGCTGCTAGTAATGGTGAGAGGGGAGTAGTAATTGTTGTTACCTACATTATGCTTGTGGCCATGCGCCTGGACCAATGTGTGACGCCCATGAACATTATTGCATATGAGAGTATGAAAAGCCTCATGCCTGTGAAATGTGGGCTGTAGCACTCCTTCAAATCGTGATTGGATGCATCCAGTGGAACAATGCTTTAATTTGTATCTTGTGTTTTGCAAGTACCATATCAATATTACTTATACTATATATGATCCATCACAGCATCATATAGTAGCTGTGACAGGAGCGCGTCCAGGAGCTACTCGTTAATCTGCTTGCAGTATGTTCATGCTGAGTGTGATAGCAGTTAATAAGTTTTAAATGCAATAGTGAGCCCTCCAGTCTCCTTGGTTAAAACAGTTAAAACGGCCCTTCTGCCAGGCTCAGGTTCTTATTTCAGCAACCCACTCATTCATCCATGCACACAATCATTCTACATGGATCTGCACAGCTCCAATAGCACAATGGCAGAGCTGGCTGATGCACGCCTGGAAGGCTCATTTTGATCAATGTGATCATTTACATGTCAAAAATAACAGTTAAGGAGAGCTCCAGTAAAGGGACCCGCATCACTGTCTATGCACAGCTCAAGTTCAAGTGCACTACACTTGAATGCTGCAGCACTCGGCAGTGCTAATGGCAACTCATGTCTCATAGATACTTGTAAGATATGTACTTGTATGATATATTTATAATTGTGTACTTGTATGATGTATTTTGTATGTACTTGCATACTTGTATGATGTACAAGATATACTTGTAAAATACCATATTATTAACATTGTTCAGGATAGCATCAAATCAGTTAGCATGATTCAATCATCAGATCGGCGAGCGCTCAATCACCCCTCTTTGCCTGTCGGGTCTGACGGGTTGAGGGCACCACACATTCCTCCAGGTTGATTGCCCTGCGAGCTACTGATCCCTGTGGGATGTCAGCGAGAGTCTGGGAGCGCATGAGGTTGTGGTTGTATGTGTGTGCAGTATTGGTGTTGTGCTGGGTTGCCTTGAGGGGTAAGCACCCCTCAAGGCAACCCAGCACAACACCAATACTGCACACACCAATACACCACAACACCAATGCTGCACACCAATACTGCTCAGTGTGTCTTTGATCTCCTGTTCAGTGAACCAATGTTGGATACGGCTGTATCTCTTTGTAGCACTGTCCCTGGTCATGATATTTCCGTTTTTTGTATGGTAGTTCAGCACCTCTTTCTTCTGCCTCATTTCTTCCAGCAGATTGATCATTTTTGCTCTTTTCTCAGTTAAGTTTTCGTGCACTGTGATTTTGTCTCCCAGCTGTCCACCTTGCCCAAATTTTGCCTCATACACCGCATCACGATCATCATGGTCCTGGAATTTAACTATGACCCTCTTTTTGTTACGAAGTCTGTGGCAGGCCACATTTGGTTTGGAAGTTGATTGGTTTGGAAGTTAACAGGGGGGCCTGTCAGACCCCCCCCCCCCCCCCGTAGGGTGAAGGTGAAAAAGCTCCCGTAGTGCGAGGTTAAGCTGAGATATCAGTTTTGTAGAGCAGGCGATGAAAACTGAAAAGCCATAAAACCTTCTTTGGTCTACCATCAATGCTGTACTGTATAGGTATCATAATGCTAAGCTCGCTAGCTTGCTAAGCGGCCACGTGGGCCCTCTTGCATTCTTATGCTTTAGTCTGATGTATAACGTCATCCGGAATGGCGATATTTTAACACCACACTCTGGCCGATTAGCGGGCATTTGTTTGTCGCTACGTGCCATTGTATCGTCATACCAGCTTGTCGGCGACGGCGTGTGCTGTAATGCCTATTTCCATGTGCCGAGTCATCGGTCGAGATCGCCATTGTCGGTGGCTATGTCGCCGCCGCTCAGGGACCCTGCGTGACCGGCGATTGCTGAATGCAGGGCCGGTACTTCACACTCCCATTCATAATCGGCAGCGGTGACCTACCAACACAGCCAGAAGCCGACTGACATGTGATATACTGTCCGTCTGCGTTGCCAAAGCATGACGTGATACTCGGGAAAACACACGATGTCACAGCCGTGACGTTTGTTAGGCATTTATCAAGTACCTCGGGTAGTCTACCATTTGTATTGTTATTTATCAAAACAATAATTACCATTTATAACGTTCTCTCCTAAACGCATCCTAGTAAGTATACTGTTTTGTTGGGTTAACACCTTC